>OY744521.1:203647472-204058124 GCA_963556195.1 Sepiola atlantica
TTCAGATTTATGATGTTGGCTGCAAAATAATTGTAATGTTATAGTAAAAAAAAAAAAAGTGCCTAGTGTGAGATTCGAACCCTGAAAGATGTCATAAAACTGAACTGAAAGCGAACGCTTTATCCACATGGCCACTGGACAAACAAAAATATTTTGTCCTTTTAACCTACTTAAAATGTTTATGAGTTCGGCCTATGGATCTCTCTGCATAGATCTAAAATAGTTCCATTGTCTAAAATAAATAAACATAAAGAAAAGTTCCAATGATAAAAATAAAAAAGTTCAATGATCCAGGAATGTCACAAGTCACACTCATCAAAGATCCACACTGATCTTTGGATGGAAACGTCATCAGCAGATAACAAGATACAAGTGTTCAGAAATCATATGCGGGTGTAATCGTGAAAGTCTCACTTGACGCTATACAATCTTCACATAGGATAAGTATTCGTCATCTCGGCAATAGTGTAATATATTTACAATCGACGGCAGGTTGGGTGATTCAATTTCGAAAAGCCTTTGTTTTTGTCAAATTAACTGCCGGTGTAGAAGAAAATCTTGGGACAATCAGCCCGGTTATGGAGTCAGGTTCTTTCCCAGCTTTGTATTGTTTGGACTACTGTTCTTATCTTACGGGCAATACTATGTATACAATTATAGATTACTTAAGACTTCTACCTAGTCATAGCTGACGAACAAGAGCAAACTACCCATGTGGATTAAATAAAAGGTTCCATACAAATTCCAGAGTTTGATGAGACGCACCTGAAGAAGGTCAAAGGTTACATCGATCAAAATGTTGTAAGAATTACATTCAGGATGAGAACAGTAGTCCGAATAATCCAAACATCTTTCTGCTTAACTAAGATTGCCTCCCTATAAATCTGGCTCCTATAAGTCTCCCCTTTAACTTCAATGGCAATATGCCTTATTTGGGGATGAACAAAAGTAAATCATATATATATATATATATATATATATATATATATTGTTACAAATGTGGGGAGATCTATCGAGATTAAGAATAGGAAAACTGCGAAAGACATCGGTAGTATGTATATATATATATATATATATATATATATATATATATATATATATATATATATATATATATAGGGTTCATCTCCGCATATTTGTACATGACGAGATTCAAGAAACAATTCCAGCAGCCAGGTTGGACTTTGTGGGGTCATGTCTATTTTTAGCCAACACGACCGAGAAGAAGAAGGAGAAAGGGAGGGAGAAGAAAAAGGACGTTAACTGCCCGCGAGGAAGGATGAGTCACCGGGTTAAGACGGACACATTTTGAGGACATCTGCACGCGAGAGAGGAAGGAGTGAACGGCCGTCGACAAGCAAAGATGTGCGACTACAGTGTCGCAAGAAAGGCAGGGACCTTTCGAAAATGGAATTATAGCCCCGTGCAGAGACACCCGAAAGACGGAAAGATGCGTCTTTCGAGATATTGTTAAATACCTATACGAAAGCCGGGAGAAATACAGAATACATAATGAACGACCGGGAATTGTTTTCCTGAGGAGAAATGTATTTGAAGATACAACACAGATGAAAACCACATGTGCAGAGAAATATGGCCATTACGACTTGTCGGAAATATCGACCCTCAAATGAACAATGTATCCACTTGTAAGTGATAACTTGAATATCTCTTCTCGGACATTCGCCCCCAGGGCTATTTTATATATGTATACTTTTGTGTGGAAATGAATCCTGCTGCTATAGGGCTAAGATAGACAATCCCCCCCTCTTAAGACTATACTTTTGTTTTCATGTTTTCTTTTGTTTTGTTTTTATAGATATATTTACCCCTTTTTAGTATACTGTTTTTATTAAATAAATGAATACAAATTTAATCCTAATGTCTTTTGTCGTTCTTCGCATCTTTTGTTTTGTTTCCTGACAGTATCTTATATTGGAGAAATCCCCATCCCATGTCATTCAGAACGTTTCATTTAAACCCTGGGATATCACGAACCACTCCGGACGACTTTTTTTATTTATTTTTTTTTGTTATCATTGTCACGTACTGTCATTCGGTGGTCCCGCCTGGCGGCATTCGTGACAATATATATATATATATATATATATATATATATATATATAAATAAATATTGTTATATATATATATATATATAAATAAATATTGTTATATATATATATATATAAATAAATATTGTTATATATATATATATATATATATATAAATAAATATTGTTATATATATATATATATATATATATATATATAAATAAATATTGTTATATATATATATATATATATATATATATAAATATTGTTATATATATATATATATATATAAATATTGTTATATATATATAAATAAATATTGTTATATATATATATATATATAAATAAATATTGTTATATATATATATATAAATAAATATTGTTATATATATATATATATATATATAAATAAATATTGTTATATATATATATATATAAATAAATATTGTTATATATATATATATATAAATAAATATTGTTATATATATATATATATATATATAAATAAATATTGTTATATATATATATAAATATTGTTATATATATATATATATATATAAATATTGTTATATATATATAAATATTGTTATATATATATATATATATATAAATATTGTTATATATATATAAATATATATATATAAATATTGTTATATATATATAAATATATATATATAAATATTGTTATATATATATAAATATTGTTATATATATATATATATTGTTATATATATATATATATATATATTGTTACATATATATATATATATATATATTGTTATATATATATATATATATTGTTATATATATATATATATATATTGTTATATATATATATATTGTTATATATATATATATATATATATATTGTTATATATATATATATATATTGTTATATATATATATATATTGTTATATATATATATATATTGTTATATATATATATATATATTGTTATATATATATATATATAAATATTGTTATATATATATATATAAATATTGTTATATATATATATAAATATTGTTATATATATATATAAATATTGTTATATATATATATATATATATATATATATAAATATTGTTATATATATATATATATATATATAAATATTGTTATATATATATATATATATATAAATATTGTTATATATATATATATATATATATAAATATTGTTATATATATATATATATATATATATATATATATATAACAATATAAGTAAATATGAAATTATTTTTACCTACATATGCCAGCGTTTCAAGCTTCCACTATAATTAGTGTAGGAGATGATAGTTTTAGACGGTCGCAAGATTCAAACCCAGTTACAGAATCACCCTAGACGCCGTAAGCAAGTGCTCTAACCAAATAGCCACGAGAAATTACCACGTAAAGAAAGGGAACTAAATTCTATTTATGCTAAGCAGGCACAGATAGTAGACTATCAAGAGAGTGTTCAACGAACGTTTTCGGAACATGCCATATATATATATATATACTTATGTCATTGTTTTGAACAGTTCAATGTTGATCAACTAATTTTAAAACGAACTGAACAATTAAAAGGCACAAAATATCAGTGTTATTACTTTATAATTATAAGGCTTAGCGACAAAGCACACCTACTTAAATACAAGACCGTGAAGTGAGAACCCAAAACCTTTGACTAAGACTTCTCTATTTTAGACATCTCAGACTTTTTTTTTCTTTTGTACTAATAGGTCATCACTTATCAAGGCTAAGGGGCCACTCGAGGATAAGGGTTAAAAGGATTGTTGGTTTGACAATTATCGTTGTCACGAAAGGATTGGAAACGGTGGGTGGAATGAGCCGAAAATTACTTATGAGGACTTGATCATCCAAGAAGATGGCTCGACACGTATTAGTTTACATTAGACTTGAAGACAACCATGTTGTAGTCGGTTGGGAAGCACACTTGTGGTTATTTGTTCCACAGATGGGATGTTGTATGAATAAAACTTTGTTCATAGAAGTTCCGTTTGGTTTGTGGCACAGAGAGAGAGAAAGGAAAGTTCTTTGCTGTGGTTGTAGCTAGACGAGTTCTTACTGTGAATGTTTTACAGGGGAGGGGCACAGGGATTGGAGCTTAGTCATGCACCTAAATTGGAACTCAGTCGAGCAACGAGACTCCTCATTACGTAATTAAAATCGACTTTGAAATCTAATGGGGATGATCTCTTCTCTTCCATACAGCCCCTTTTTTCACAGAAGAGATGTGCTAGTCTTTCTCTACTCTAATCTCTGGTCCCCCCCCCCTGTAAACCATTTGCAGCAAAAACTGTTTAGCTAAAACCACTGTAAAGATTTTTCCTTTCTCCCTCAGTGTACTTAAAAACTAAATGGAACTTTCATGAGCAAAGTTTCTTCCCAAGAACTTCCCATGTGTGGAATACGATACCGTGGGGTTGCTTCCTAGCTAACTATAAAACGATCGTTTTAAAGTCCAATGTTAAATTCTTGTTGAGGTGTCCACTTAAATAATACATTTCACCCATCGTTTCCAATCCACACAAGGTGTTGTTCATCGCCAATGACAATCTCATTAACCCTTAGCCTCGAGTAACCTTTGG
This sequence comes from Sepiola atlantica, assembly GCA_963556195.1. Lineage (NCBI taxonomy): Eukaryota > Metazoa > Mollusca > Cephalopoda > Sepiida > Sepiolidae > Sepiola > Sepiola atlantica. The sequence goes on from OY744521.1 coordinate 203,652,120, forward strand.
GCCGTAATAAGTGGAGACTCAATATATATATATATATATATATATATAAATAAATAGTTATGGCTTACAAATATCAAAGCCTATACCTACGCTCCTAACTTGGGTGTACCTATAACACCCTACTTGAGAGTTCAAACTACTCGGCCTGACATCCACAGGTAGCATGAATTGGAACAAATATATTGAAGACATTGCCAAGGCTGCTGCAAAGAAGGTGGGCTCCCTCTACCGTGCTAATAAACTCCTCACACCTGACATTATCCTGTATCTCTACAAAGCCACCATCCATCCGCCCATGCATGAAGTGTTGTTGTCACATCTAGACCGGTGCATCATCCACTAGTCTCTCCCTCTTAGACAAGGTCCAAAAAAGAGTCGCTAACTTAATAGGTCCCTCACTATTTACCAAGCTCCAGTCTCTGTCCCATCGCCACAATGTTGCACCCTTGTGCTTGTTTTACAAATACTTCAATGGATTGTGCTCCGATGAACTAGCTGCTCTAGTGCCCCCCTCGACGCAAATACACTAGAACAACCCGACAATCAGCTAGGTCCCATCCATTCATTGTGGAGGTCCCCTAGATGGCGTAGAGCCTTTTACTGCAACAACTTCTTTCCTTGTGCTGCCGGCCTCTGGAACTCCCTCCCTGCTCCCTGTTTTCCTGACTGTACCGACATGCAGAAGTTTAAAACTAATGTAAACAGACATCTCGCTGCACAGCTCCCAACTTAGGATGACACCGAAAACCTACTATCTAATTTTCAGTAGCCCCTTACAGTGGCGACCTGCCTTGTTTGGGGTGAAATATTAAAAAAAAAATTTTTTTTTTTTAAATCATTTAAAGTGAAAATTCAACTGGTGTCAGAGTTTTTATAGTTTTACTGATTACGACACCAGTGACGAGTGACGCCTTAATTGTTTCTTACTGAACAATTCCGACTCCACAGCCTTGCTTAAATATATCACGTTTTAGACGTGCCCTTGCATCTCTATCACAGCCTTTGTCTATCAGTCGATTGGTCACATTTCAGTTTAATATGTCAGGCTTAAGTTTGAATCACATTTGAATCATCAAATGAGCAGATCCAAGAGATATTCTTGTGTCCATTCAATCTTAACGTTTACTGATGAAAATGCCATTTCAAATCCACGCGTGACAGACCAATGAACCAACAGACAAAGCATCTAAAATGCTATTTCAAAACGTGACAGACCAATGAAAATGCCATTTCAAATCCACGCGTGACAGACCAATGAACCAACAGACAAAGCATCTAAAATGCTATTTCAAAACGTGACAGACCAATGAAAATGCCATTTCAAATCCACGCGTGACAGACCAATGAACCAACAGACAAAGCATCTAAAATGCTATTTCAAAACGTGACAGACCAATGAAAATGCCATTTCAAATCCACGCGTGACAGACCAATGAACCAACAGACAAAGCATCTAAAATGCTATTTCAAAACGTGACAGACCAATGAAAATGCCATTTCAAATCCACGCGTGACAGACCAATGAACCAACAGACAAAGCATCTAAAATGCTATTTCAAAACGTGACAGACCAATGAAAATGCCATTTCAAATCCACGCGTGACAGACCAATGAACCAACAGACAAAGCATCTAAAATGCTATTTCAAAACGTGACAGACCAATGAAAATGCCATTTCAAATCCACGCGTGACAGACCAATGAACCAACAGACAAAGCATCTAAAATGCTATTTCAAAACGTGACAGACCAATGAAAATGCCATTTCAAATCCACGCGTGACAGACCAATGAACCAACAGACAAAGCATCTAAAATGCTATTTCAAAACGTGACAGACCAATGAAAATGCCATTTCAAATCCACGCGTGACAGACCAATGAACCAACAGACAAAGCATCTAAAATGCTATTTCAAAACGTGACAGACCAATGAAAATGCCATTTCAAATCCACGCGTGACAGACCAATGAACCAACAGACAAAGCATCTAAAATGCTATTTCAAAACGTGACAGACCAATGAAAATGCCATTTCAAATCCACGCGTGACAGACCAATGAACCAACAGACAAAGCATCTAAAATGCTATTTCAAAACGTGACAGACCAATGAAAATGCCATTTCAAATCCACGCGTGACAGACCAATGAACCAACAGACAAAGCATCTAAAATGCTATTTCAAAACGTGACAGACCAATGAAAATGCCATTTCAAATCCACGCGTGACAGACCAATGAACCAACAGACAAAGCATCTAAAATGCTATTTCAAAACGTGACAGACCAATGAAAATACCATTTCAAACATTAGCTCGACAGACTGAAAAATCCTCTTATAAAGAGGCTTGAATGCATCTAAAAAGATAACCGTTCAATATGCATACGCAAGAGCATGACCCACCCGGCAAAAAATGGCAAGTTACCAGTGTTCTCAAGTGGTCACTGCCATTACTGGGAGTTGTTGCAAGACAAGAAACTCGGCATTGCCCGGGAGCAATGACTTAAAAACTGAAAGCTGAGGTGATTTTCTTACATTTTCCTTCTTATTTTTAATACTTTAAAACAAGGCAGGGGAGAAAGGAGGGAAAGGAGGGGGCGAGGGTGTAGAGAATAGAGAGGGGGGGTTAAAAGAAAGAAGTTACACACACTTCTAATCTCTCCTATTTTGTTGTTTATGGTCCCGGGTGACGTCGAGTAGCCCTGCTAGATTTCTTATAAAGAGGCTTGAACATGTCTAAAAAGTAACCATCCCATATGCATACACAACAGCATGACCCACCCGGCAAAAAATGGCAAGTTACCATTGTTCTCAAGTGGGCACTGCCATTACTGGGAGTTGTTCATCATCTTCAGTTACTAGAGTATTCTTCCACTTATTTTTTACCCACCCATTTTCTACCACAAAGAAAAGAAATAAGAGACAAAAGAAAAGAGACAAAAAAAAATGAAAAACACTTTTTTAAAAAAGCGTCTCCGTCTCCCACGACATTCTAAGCCAAGACGATACTACTTGATTTTCATTTCCTGGTGCCAACTAACCAACTAGTATGACTTGCTAAGAGTGCATTCCATCTGCTATCTTCCGCATTTTGTTCCATTAACTTAGAAGTCTCTCTTATGTTTCTATTGGCAAAATTTCCATGCAAAACCAATTCTTTGCATTATTTATTCCATTGCAATAAATTCTAGAACAAAAATAAATGCATCAAAATAAATACTTAAGCCAAATTATCTACTTCAGCTTTTAACATAAAACAATCATTTTCTAACCTTTTATCCATGTTTATAAGAACTTCAGCATTTTTTTATGTGTCTAGGCAGGCTGTCTGTCGTGCTTCAGTTTGAAATAAGCATGAAAAACTTGAAATAGCATTTTCAACACTAAACATGCTTATTGAATAGGCACATCTTATCTTAGACGTCTCCAAGCATCTCTATAAGTAGCTATACAAAACCAAATGTTATTTTCATTAGTAGTTATCCCATACTAAAATTTTATTTTCATTAGTATATACCCCAAACCAAATTTTATTTTCATTAGTAGTTATCCCATACTAAAATTTTATTTTCATTAGTATATATCCCAAACCAAATTTTATTTTCATTAGTAGTTATCCCATACTAAAATTTTATTTTCATTAGTATATACCCCAAACCAAATTTTATTTTCATTAGTAGTTATCCCATACTAAAATTTTATTTTCATTAGTATATACCCCAAACCAAATTTTATTTTCATTAGTAGTTATCCCATACTAAAATTTTATTTTCATTAGTATATACCCCAAACCAAATTTTATTTTCATTAGTAGTTATCCCATACTAAAATTTTATTTTCATTAGTATATACCCCAAACCAAATTTTATTTTCATTAGTAGTTATCCCATACTAAAATTTTATTTTCATTATAGCTAAAAACTTTTAATGTAGACACATAGATCTTTGCAAACAAACAATGGTACCAAATTTATTTTGGGTTGCTCAATTAGCCAAATAATAACTGTTCGAAGTTTGTTGGAAATTAGAAAATTTGTCTTTTTGTGTAAAATTGGTCCATAAGCCAATTTTTGCATCATATAACTGAAAATACAGGCTTTGAAAAAGAAAAATCCTGACAAATGTAATGTCATCTTGTGGTAAATGAAAATTAATCATAATTATTACATCAAGCCAACTAAACATTGGGCAAAATCTCATTATATCTAAAAAAAAAAAAAAAAAACATACAAAAATTACACGGTCTGGCAGGCTCAAGTTTGAAATAGCATGTTTAGTGCTAAACGCAACTGAAGAATAACCGCTCTTGTTGTAGTTAAACTGTGCGGTTGTTTATGAAATGTCAAATAGAGCGAACATCCTTTTTATAAAGAAAATGACTCAGTCATTTTATCAACAAATAATTGTTTGTTTTCTGTTAAGTTTTAATTTGAGGAACGTAATTTCTTTATTTAAATTTATGCTTTACAATAAACAAGAACTGATATTGTCGTACAAATATGTATTCACATTAGTTTTTTTTTTTTACAAGTATAATTATTACATTATTTTTTTAATTTTTTGTCATGTGCAATTTAATCTTAGTTGTGTAAAAAAAAAAATTCTAGAGATTGTGAAATTCAAATCACTCATCTATTCAAAACCAAACAATAACATATAGAGACAAGAAAATAAGTCAGTCGTGAGATTGCATACCTCTGCCTGACAATGTACAGAAGGACAAGAGTCTTATCTAGGTCTCACTTCTACATACTGCATGTAATCCTGAAGTTAAGCCAGGGAAACGTTGATAACTCAGAAACTATTTATCAGGCTGAAATTTTGCAGGACGATTACTGTTATTAAAGAGCATCAGATCCATGCATCAAAGTTGAAATTCCGTTAAAATTTCTACCTTGACCGAACTTTTCAATGTCAAGTTCACGGTTATATAAGACGCAGGACTTCATTGGTTACAATATTGATCAAGTAGCGAAACACTATGATGAACAGAACCGAAGTTAGTGCCTAAATATCCTAAAATTAAATCCATTCTAAATTATATCATGACCGATATTTTGAGCAAGTTTAGTAAAGATTGGTCATGCGATGTGGATGCTAGGCTGTACACAAGCAAACAAAAGGAGTGTTGACAATGAGTGAAAAATGGGCAAAATTTGATTATTTAAGAGAACGGTTCAAGAAGAATTTGTTAACATTGGATTTGAAAATTACCATGTTGTAGTCAATTGGGAAGCAGCCCCATGGTATCGTGTTCCACAGATGGGAAGTTTTTGGAAAAAAACTTTGTTAATAGAAGTTCCTTTTACTTCTAAATACACAAAAGAAGAAAGGAAAATTATTTATAGTGGTTGTAGTTAAACAACTTTTGCTGTGAATGTTGGGGGGCGTAAGGAAGAACATTACAAAAAGAAACAATTCTTATTATTTCAGAAAACAAGCTTATTGGAACAAACATAATTAGACAATATCAAATGAAATATTAAGCCCCACTTTAGCAATGCCAGCAATAGAACTATCAATTGAAGGAATCGTGCAAAACACTATTTTATCATGTTTAGATGAGGATTGATAATTTGCATTATTCGGACTACTGTTCTCATCTCGGATATTATTATGGACAAGTGGCAAAACAAATAAAGTTGTTAAGTAATAATCAGTTCGAAATAACAGTCTTCTGGCGGTTGGAGATTCAATTCTCACTACAGGCGATAGTAACTATTAACTAAAAATAAAATAAAAATTACTTAAGAATACTATTCAGTCATGGTTGATGGAACAAGAACAAGCTACCCCTATGGATTTAATAATGGGTTCAGTTTTTTAAAATTCTGTTTAGGTTCTCAAGTTCAACAAAAATGTGTGAGTTTGACAAGATGCACTTAAAAAAGGTCAGAGGTTATATATACTGAAACGTTGTGAGAATAACACCCAAGATACGAGAATAGTAGTCCGAATAATCCAAACTATTTGAATAATGCAAACTATTTGAATAATGCAAACTATTTGAATAATGCAAACTATTTGATCATATAGACAAATGGTAAACACACATGCCAGAAGTTGCAACAGATAATAAAGTAAAATTCTAGATTTGGAAATTGAAATCACTCATCGACTCAAAAACAAAATCATATAGAGAAAAAAGAAAGTCCGTTTTGTTTTCAGTCAAATTGAAAAGGAATTAAAACCTAAAAAAGAACTTTGGAAGAAACTTAAGAAATGATAGAATATGAAAGCTGCACCTATAGTTATTAGAACACTATTACTAAAGAATTTGAATTAGAAATCAAAGGACAAATTGAAAGCATTCAAATAACAATACAGTTAAAATCTAACAGAATATGAAGTGCACAAAACTGTCACGAGATAACTCATAAAAACTACTTTTGGTATTAAAAATTTGTAAATAAATAATGTGTTTGGCTCTCAGCCTAAAATAATATGCAAAGCAGAATTATCTCCCTTGCATTCAATTTCAATTACCTGCCCTTGGACACGTGATCAGCCATGACAGGCCGGATGTAAGCAAGTTGCTTCAGAGAACAGCGAACAATCATTGCGCTTGCACCGTTTTTCAATCATATTTCAAATTGTAAATAATGTTTTGTCCGTTGATCATTTTTGGTCTATTATTGAACTGATAACAGCGGTTATTAATATCAGACATAACATAATATAAATTCTATAATAAATTGTTTCATTGAAGCAAAGAATAAATTATAATCAGAGCCAAGATGGACAAACAAAAAACCCACAAAAATAGCCAATATTGTCTTTGAAAAGGAAACAACTATGAACATTCTTAAGCTGTGTCGATTCAATCTGCAGGTTTAGCGATGAAAACATTATTTAAAACTTAAGCATGACAAACTGACCGACAGAGCCTCTTATAGGGCCAAGTGGGCAAGCCTATATTTAGTTTGCCTGTAAGGAGCCTATGTAGCAGTTGATAACACACTGACATAGGTTTGTGTGGCAAGTTGAGTCTCTCACTGCTGACTGTGCTTTGGTTCTCACTTATGTAGCCAATGGTTTCCATAGCGACTCTTTCTGACTGGTTGAAGTCCGGTATCGGTAACCAATCGAGATAATGTATTTTGATAGAATTGACCAATCAGTATTAAGTATTTCAACTAATAAACATTGAATATTCTACAGGGATCGTTTCTGTACTGCTGTTATTACTGCTGGAACAGGGTTCCTCATATGTCTGGATATCTAAAAAAGCTAAAGCTGTATAAACTAAGGCTTTCCACTCTTTAGTCTGAATCTAAACTAAAGAGTAAAAAATACTGGAATCTTCGAATCCAGATAAACTACTCAATCAAAAAGATTAGATCTGGATGTTGTCAAAGAAAGGATTCATCTGCTTATAAAGTTGTGTTAGCAAATCACAAGGTGAACATCAAAGGGACCCCAAAAGAAACACGAAAATATCTGAACTCTGAAAAGAACTGTAGAAACTGAAACATGAAGATTAGCTTCATGTTTCAAGCTGAGAAAATGGAGATTCAAGAAAAGGAAAATCAAAAGCCACAGTTGGAATGAGCATCAGAAATTCTAAAGAATCTGAGTGATGCGAAGAGCTTGTTACATGATCTACTCAGTAATAACAACCACAAGAATGCTTTACACATATTTCTGGTATCAAGGGTGAGTCTTAGAGGTTCCTTTAGAGAAATGTTTAGTGGTTTAATCTGGACACCCACGTGTGGACCACATAGTCATCTTGGAATTCATTTCTTGGAATTCAACTTCATAACGAGCTTGGATATCCCAAACACTAGTGAGCATGGTAGAGAGAGGAATCCGTGGTTTGAGTATGTAAAAAGTAATATAACTGCATGCAACCTGACTGATGTCAACCCTAACCTAGATCGGATCGCATAGAGAGCAGGCCAGGCGTGAGACGTTGCCTGGTGTTGCTCACCTCAGAGTTTGAAACACTGGTAGCACTCTAAATACCAAAACTGGATGACAACGACGACTTGAGTTGGATAGAAAAAAAAATGCAAAAGATTCATAACACCAATTTATTCAACCTCTTAATATTTTCCCCTACAAGATCATTAGTTGCAAAATAAACCTTATTCTTTTTTTTTAATTGACAATGTGAGTCTTAAAGACAGGCTTAGATCTGATGACCTAAGAGGAAAATTAAATTTGGACAGTATAGGGAGATGTGTTCAGAACAGGAGACTTTGTTGGTTTGCCCACACTGACATAATGGATAAGATTTCTTGGATTAACCGATGTAGAACAGTTACGGTAGCAGTGTCAGTTGGCAGAGGAAAGCAAAGGAAAACATGGGAGGAAGTGATAAGAATGGATTTGAGAGAAAGAAGGATAAATAAAGACTTGGCCAGAGATAGAAATTGACTTCCAAACTTACCTAAAAAAAAAAAAAACACATGCCAGCATGTAAAACAGACTTTAAACCGAATATGATAATAGAAAAGGAATTTTAAATTTATTATCTTATCCTGTTAGATTTTAATTGGAATATTGAAAGCTCAAAAAAATAAAAATAAATCAATAATTCTCAATATTTTTTTGTTTTTAGAAATAACTAAAAGATACAGGAACAAATAATTGTTTTCATCATAAAACTGTTGTTGGTTTTATTTTTACAAATATTTTCTGTTCCTGGGCTTTCTCCTCCTCTTCCTCCTCCTCCTTCTCCTTATTCCTCTCTTTCTGGTTTTTCTTTTACAACTGTCCTCCTCACTTACACTACAATGCAACTGATTTCTTTTTGAGATTCTCATCTTTCCATTTTAATTTCTCAACCACTTCTCACAATGCATTTAACTTTCCCCTTCACTCAATAAATGCTTCCCTCCTTCTACACTTTTACTTTTTCCATCCCAGCATGAGGCCGAGTTAAGTTTAATTTCCTTTTTTTAATTACAGACTTGATGACGTTTTGTTTTTAATGTGTGCATCTTTTATGTACTTTCAGTTTCTGCACCAGAAAATAAAAAGATAAGCCATGATTAATACTTGTTAAAAAAAAAAAATTAGTATATATAAAGCAAAGTTGTCTGTATGGGTGTGTCGCGGCATCACAGTTAAACAGTTGATCTAAGAGCCAAACTAACTGCAGATTTGGAATCAGCAGCTTCGATCCAATGTACGTGTAGATGTAAAAAGTTATTGAACCTTTTTTGAAACTCATTATTCAAAATATGTAAAAATAACATTTGAAACAAATGTTCGACATTTTTAGCGTTTACTTTCCAATTTAATATTTTCTTCAACCGAACAACATAATAATATAATAATTTGACGTATTGCTTACTTTGAAGAGAAAACATTTATCCTTTTTTTATTCAAAATGGTTAAAAAAATATTTGATAAATGTTCACTAATATTTTTATATTTATGCTTCTTTATTTATTTTAGATCTATGCAGGAAGTTAAAACAGATTTTTAATTTTATATTCCTATGTCGAACCCATTTAAGTAGCTTAAAAAGGCAAAATATTTTTGTTTGATCGGTGTCTGTGTGGATAAAGCATTCGCCTTCAGTTTCAATATTTTATATCATTGTGGGATGAAAATTATTTAATTTGGCTACAAAATTCAAGTAAAGTTGAGAAACTCGGCATAGACAGGTACTTCAGCTAGTTATATATAAGTTAAAATGAAATAGAACAAGACAATGAAGATCCTGAATCGCTTATATAAGAAAATTGTTTGACAGCTAACCTCAGTGCTCTATGCACCTGGAGAGATCCAACCAGTCTTCGTCCTACCGATAAGTAGGTATCCAAACCTAAATTTCATTTTCATATCTAAAAACTTTTCATTTAGACACATTGATCTTTGCAAAGCATAAACAATGCTTCTAAATTTATTTTAGTAGCATAATTTGCCACCGAATTATAACCATTCCAAGTTTGTTGGAAATTAGAAAATTTGCCGACTTGTGTGCTATTGGTCTAGAAGCCAATTTTCACAGTGTATAACTAAAAGTAAAGGCTGTGAACACAAATCCTTACAAATGTAATGTCATCTTGTGGTAAATGAAAATTAATCATAATGCCATCTTGTGGTAAATGAAAATTAATCATAATGCCATCTTGTGGTAAATGAAAATTAATCATAATGCCATCTTGTGGTAAATGAAAATTAATCATAATGCCATCTTGTGGTAAATGAAAATTAATCATAATGCCATCTTGTGGTAAATGAAAATTAATCATAATGCCATCTTGTGGTAAATGAAAATTAATCATAATGTCATCTTGTGGTAAATGAAAATTAATCATAATGTCATCTTGTGGTAAATGAAAATTAATCATAATGTCATCTTGTGGTAAATGAAAATTAATCATAATGTCATCTTGTGGTAAATGAAAATTAATCATAATGTCATCTTGTGGTAAATGAAAATTAATCATAATGTCATCTTGTGGTAAATGAAAATTAATCATAATGTCATCTTGTGGTAAATGAAAATTAATCATAATGTCATCTTGTGGTAAATGAAAATTAATCATAATGTCATCTTGTGGTAAATGAAAATTAATCATAATGTCATCTTGTGGTAAATGAAAATTAATCATAATGTCATCTTGTGGTAAATGAAAATTAATCATAATGTCATCTTGTGGTAAATGAAAATTAATCATAATGTCATCTTGTGGTAAATGAAAATTAATCATAATGTCATCTTGTGGTAAATGAAAATTAATCATAATGTCATCTTGTGGTAAATGAAAATTAATCATAATGTCATCTTGTGGTAAATGAAAATTAATCATAATGCAAACAATAATTGTTAGATTAAGCCAAACTAAACATTGGGTAGAATCCCATTACCTCTCATAAAAAATGTACAAAAATGACATGGAAATGTTTCTTTGACTGTTCATATAAAATTCCCTTCAACAACTAACACATTGAAGCTTCTTAATATGATTCATAGCACAGAGATTAAGCTAGATTTTTCTTTTAAGAGTAAAGCAATAAAAGAACTCAGATTTGGAACAAGTGAAAACAACTTGATCAGAGGGCAAACATTTCATCTACTAAAGTTTTTAACTTGGATTTTTGTGTGAAAGACAACTTAAAACTCTATATTCAGTGTACCATAATGATGAGTGGCCTTTTTTTTTTAAGATGGGACTGTTTTTATATGCATAGAGATATACAACATCGTCTGGTTATCGAAGAGCATTGTATTCTAGGAATCTAAATAAATACCCTACCTATGGAATTATTTTTCACAACTTTATTCCAAACAATACAAAACTAATTCTATAGGTTTACGGTTTGGGGGATTGTCGGAGTCTTTTCCCAACTTGGGTGTGAGTATTCTCAAAGAGTAATGTTTTCAAAGAGCAATGTATTCAAGGAATATAAATAATTATTCTACCTAAAGAATTATATTTGACAATTTTATTCAACATTAAATAACCCACAGATAGTTGATATACCATAAAACAAATCAAACCAATACAACACCATGCGCTTTGAAGGGCTTTCTAGTTACACCAGATATAACTGTTGCTTAGTGTCTGATTTGTGATACTTATTCCTAGAGATGGTTGGATACATCTAAAATAAGATGCATCCATTTAACGTGCATGTGTAGCAATGAAAATGCAATTTTAAATTGAAGCATAACCAAGTCATTCAGAAATAACTACCTGTCTGTGGAACACAATACAGCGGGGCTGCTTCTCAGCTGAATAGTCGTTTCAACTCCGATGTAAAAAAATTTTTGTTGATTTATCCTAGTTTTAAATAATCAAATTCTGCCGAATTTCAACCACCATTACCACCCATCAGTGTTGTCTGACCGCCCATCTGACAAACTCATTAACCCTTATCCTCGAGTAGTCTCTATGCCTTGATAAGCGGTGACTCCATAGTAAAAAAAAAAATTTTTTATCTAAAATTATTTATTTTTTAATTTTCAATATTACAAAAGTAATGCCCTTTTTAGCTGCCATTAATTTTATGGGTGATTTATCAAATTTCACTATAAAACTTATATTATTCTACTTTCTTCAAATGTATACATTTCCTGTCCTCAGTGACATAAGACGTGCAGTTTGGTTGTACAAACACAACAATATTTAGAACTAGCGCAGCTATCCGGCATTGCCTAGGGGCATAGACAAACAAGAACATAAGAAAATAATTATTGAAATCTCAAAAGATTAAGTTTGTCGATTGTTCAGTTTTACGGCATGTCAACAGTCATAAAGTCATTTTATGCAGAAACCATACACGATTGATTTGTAGGTGTATAGTTTGTAAATGAATAGTTTATGAATGGTAGATTGTTTAACTAATAGATGGGGTCCTGACAGGGACTACCACTTCGGATCCGGGTGGTAACTAAGGGGTGACTTCACACTCTCCAAAAGCTCCCAAATTGGGGCTGCACCACTGGTGTCATAAACAGTAGAGAGGTATCTATATGCCCATTGATGTATGGTAGGGACAACCATTGTAATCTGTTGTAATATGTTCATGTATGTATGTTAGGGACAACCATTGTAATCTGTTGTAATATGTTCATGTATGTATGTTAGGGACAACCATTGTAATCTGTTGTAATATGTTCATGTATGTATGTTAGGGACAACCATTGTAATCTGTTGTAATATGTCTATTGATGTATGGTAGGGACAACCATTGTAATCTGTTGTAATATGTTCATGTATGTATGGTAGGGACAACCATTGTAATCTGTTGTAATATGTCTATTGATGTATGGTAGGGACAACCATTGTAATCTGTTGTAATATGTTCATGTATGTATGGTAGGGACAACCATTGTAATCTGTTGTAATATGTCTATTGATGTATGTTAGGGACAACCATTGTAATCTGTTGTAATATGTGCATGTATGTATGTTAGGGACAACCATTGTAATCTGTTGTAATATGTTCATGTATGAATGAATGAGTAATATGTGTCCTATTTGCATTGGTTCCTTAGGAAGCCTACTTCCATCATCTTTAGGGATGATGAATAAAAGATGAAGATACTACACCTGCCTTTTGTTCTTGTTCTGGAGTAGTTATCATACATAGCTATGATGGAAGCAGGCTTCCTAAGGAACCAATACAAATAGGACACATATTACTCATTCATTCATGCACATACATGGGCAGATTACAATGGTTGTCCCTAACATACATCAATGGACATATTGATCCCTATTCTATTTAACCCATAAGAGTGGTTTGTTTGTTTTATTTTGTTTTACGGCATATCAACTTCTTGTGGGCCATTTAATGCTGAAGCATTAGTTTTAAATGTTTATGTATTTAAATATAATTTTTTTTAAATGTTTATGTATTTAAATATCATTTTTTTTTAATGTTTATGTATTTAAATATCATTTTTTTAAATGTTTATGTATTTAAATATCATTTTTTTTAAATGTTTATGTATTTAAATATCATTTTTTTAAATGTTTATGTATTTAAATATCATTTTTTTAAATGTTTATGTATTTAAATATCATTTTTTTTAAATGTTTATGTATTTAAATATCATTTTTTTTAAATGTTTATGTATTTAAATATCATTTTTTTTAAATGTTTATGTATTTAAATATCATTCTTTTAAATGTTTATGTATTTAAATATCATTTTTTTAAATGTTTATGTATTTAAATATCATTTTTCTAAATGTTTATGTATTTAAATATCATTTTTTTTAAATGTTTATGGATTTAAATATCATTTTTTTTAAATGTTTATGTATTTAAATATCATTTTTTTTAAATGTTTATGTATTTAAATATCATTCTTTTAAATGTTTATGTATTTAAATATCATTTTTTTAAATGTTTATGTATTTAAATATCATTTTTCTAAATGTTTATGTATTTAAATATCATTTTTTTTAAATGTTTATGGATTTAAATATCATTTTTTTTAAATGTTTATGTATTTAAATATCATTTTTTTAAATGTTTATGTATTTAAATATCATTTTTTTTAAATGTTTATGTATTTTAATATCATTATTTTAAATGTTTATGTATTTAAATATAATTTTTTTAAATGTTTATGTATTTTAATATCATTCTTTTAAATGTTTATGTATTTAAATATCATTCTTTTAAATGTTTATGTATTTTAATATCATTCTTTTAAATGTTTATGTATTTTAATATCATTTTTTTAAATGTTTATGTATTTTAATATCATTTTTTTTTAAATGTTTATGTATTTTAATATCATTTTTTTTTAAATGTTTATGTATTTTAATATCATTTTTTTTTAAATGTTTATGTATTTTAATATCATTCTTTTAAATGTTTATGTATTTTAATATCATTTTTTTAAATGTTTATGTATTTAAATATCATTCTTTTAAATGTTTATGTATTTAAATATCATTCTTTTAAATGTTTATGGATTTAAATATCATTTTTTTAAATGTTTATGTATTTTAATATCATTCTTTTAAATGTTTATGTATTTTAATATCATTTTTTTTTAAATGTTTATGTATTTTAATATCATTCTTTTAAATGTTTATGTATTTTAATATCATTTTTTAAAATATTTATGTATTTTAATATTCTTTTAAATGTTTATGTATTTTAATATCATTTTTTAAAAAATGTTTATGTATTTTAATATCATTTTTTTAAATATTTATGTATTTTAATATCATTTTTTTAAATATTTATGTATTTTAATATCATTCTTTTAAATGTTTATGTATTTTAATATCATTTTTTTTTAAATGTTTATGTATTTTAATATCATTTTTTTTAATATTTATGTATTTTAATGTTTTAGGTGCTTGGTTTGGTTGTTTTGTTCCACGGCATATCAACCCTTTTCGGGTTATTTAATGCCAAATCCGGTCATTTTGGTGAAAGTTCTCATGCTTCAAGTTCTTTACATTTTCAAGTATTCATTCAGTGTTTGGTTTTGTTTTTTTTTTGTTGTTTTACGGCATATTAACGCTTTTCTGGGCTATTCAATGCTGAATCCGATCACCCTGGTAAAAGTCTCCATGCTTCAAGTTCATGATATGGTCAAGTATTCATTCATGGTGTTTGGTTTGGTTATTTTACAGCATATCAACCCTTTTCAGGTTATTTAATGCCGAATCTGGTCATTTTGGTGAAGGTTTTTATGCTTCAAGTTCTTTATATGTTTAAGTATTTATTCATGATGTTTGGTTGAGTGAAAGGGGGGGGGGAGGATGGGGAGAGAAAAGGGAGGGAGGGAAATTGTTTTTGTTTGGGATTTTGCAGAACATGATTGAGTTTTGCAAAGAAAAAACAATAAAACATCAATGTTTGGTGCATTTTGAGTCAGGAAGTCAATAACTTCAGACAGCCTGATCTGGTAGCACCAGTAGATTCTATTTGACCCATAGATGCGGCCCTTACAGATACTACCACTCCGGGCCAGAGTTGACCTGGGAGCAATGGCAACTCAGGGGCAACTCTACATTCCTCACAGCTCCCAAGTTGAGGCTTCACTACTGGATGTCTTTAAAGGTCATACTCAGGATCGGGTTAGAGTGGACTTGGACATAACTAAGTAACTAAGAGGTAACTCCACACTTTTATTGCTGCATCTTTTTTTGTTATATACACCCATTCCGATGGGTGTATAAAGTTCTTACGCACGCGAGCTGATTGTTTCGTTGCCACCATCATCATAGTGGAGAGCCCTGGTTGCTTTTTCGTCCATTGATACAAAACCATGACAAAATTTGCTGGTTAATTTATAAAAAGGTTTATTCAAATTAAAGGAGAGAACATAAACTTTGCATGCTGTGAGAGAGAGAGAAAGAGAGAAAGAGAGAGAGAGAGAGAGAGAGAGAGAGAGAGAGAGAGAGAGAGAGAGAGAGAGAAAGAGAGAGAGAAAGAGAAAGAGAGAGAGAAAGAGAAAGAGAGAGAGAAATAGAGAGAGAGAGAGAAAGAGAGAGAGAAATAGAGAGAGAGAGAAAGAGAGAGAGAAAGAGAGAGAGAAAGAGAGAGAGAAATAGAGAGAGAGAGAGAAAGAGAGAAAGAGAGAGAGAAAGAGAAAGAGAGAAAGAGAGAGAGAGAGAGAGAGAGAGAGAGAGAGAGAGAGAGAGAGAGAGAGAGAGAGAAAGTAAAAGACTCCCATGCAATGCCGAGTAGGGATACCTAGTAATAAATATTTACCTTTTAAAATTTTAATAAACATAAATCCTTTAGCTTTTGATGGCATTATGTACAGACAGATTGATGGAGTCTCTATGGGTACTCCTTTGGAGTCAGTATGAGCCATCATCTTTGAATTATCACAATGATGAAATGTTTGGAAAATAATACGATCGAATTTTACTAAGAATCTTTTTAGAGTCAAAAGAAAAGTCGAATGTGGCAACAAATATTAAGAATAATAAATTATTGAAATATTGTGTAATATCTAAAGATTACGTTCAGCGGTTCTCGGTTTTTACGACATGTCAACAATCCTTCCGTCATTGTATGTCAAAACCATACATATGTTTTGTATATGATTGGTTTGTAGATGCATCTTTTCTAAACAAATAGTCTGTAAACAATAGATTCTATTTAACTCATAGATGAGGCCATGACAGGTACTACCACTCCGAGTTAAAGTGGGCCTGGGAATATTGGTTACTCCACACTCCTCAAAGTTCCCAAATTGAGGCATCATCACTCGATGCTGTTTTGTGTCATAACCAGAATGATTTCAGGAAATAGAGTAAGCAGTAAAGGGGTAGATAGGGCTAGTAAAGATGGATTTTATTTTATAGATGGGTGAGAACACCTTGCCCAAGGGTGTCCAGGACAGTTTAGTATCATTCCTGAGACACATTACGTACAGCACAATCACATTGACACACAGGTTCTTGTTAGATCACCGGGATGACCGGGATATACATGCGGCTGGAGACCACTTGTGAATTTGATATTCCCTGTAAACTTTCTCCTTCAAAGGAAGCTAGCATAGCCCAACTATGGCCAAATACTACACCAGGTATTACCGATCTGTTTGAGACATATTCTATTTGACCCATAGACGGAACCCTGACAGGTACTACCACTTTGAATCAGAGTGGACCTGGGAGTAATCGTAACTAAGGAGTAACTCCCCACAGCCTTCAAATCTGGGCCTCACCATCAGATGCACTTTAAGGTCATACCCAGGACCCAAAGTACAAAAATAATGTTATTTTATTATGTGATAATTAAATGTGTTTTTTTTTTAAATAAATGTATTTGAAAAAATAAAGTTGTTTTTTTTTCATACCATTTTTTTGCTACAAGAAAGTTCTAGGTTTCCACTGTTATTACAGGTGATGGTGGGCAGCTTGCCAACGAATGGTTTCAGATACAATGAAACAACCGAAATTTGTACTTAAACATATACCGTAAAGTAGCTTAACAACTCGATTATTTTTTTTTTATATTTAGATTGCTATTATTATACTCAAGGGAGGCAAGTACATAATATTTTATTGTCATAACATATGTCAACTGAAGAATGATCAGTTTATAATCTGCCTTGATTGGAAAGTTGAAAAACTAATTTAACTGAGCAACCAAAACGCAGTTGAAGTATTCTGGTTGTTATAATGAGTTGAAACTGTGTGTCTCCCAACACAAGGTCGGTTTTTAATGCGGAGAAAATTCAGCTCCCCCAAAACGGGCACTCTGGACTGGGACAAAAATTTAAATTGCCTCATTGTAGAATGATTTCTCCTTCTCTGACCGAGGACAGACCTTTTAAATTAAGTGTAGCATTAGAACAGATACTACTGTGTGAGTTATTCATTCACATACATATACAATACTATGTATATTCCCCTATTTATTAAAGTAGGTCATTTTTGGAACCATGGTCGCAACAAATTTCGATAGTTGGAAAATTGTATGTAAAGCCTTGGCTAGTATCAAAGTGCAGTATCTGTTCTGATACTATATTTCATCTGTTCTGTCTTTGATCAGTTAGGGAGAAATCTGTTTCGACTGAGGTAATTTTTATTTTTGTCCCAATTCTGAGTGTCCCATTTTGGGGAGCTAGATTTTCCCCACATTAAAAACTGACCTTGTGTCTAATTATGCCCTCATGGGGAGGCAAGTAAATAGGGACTAGCCAACTGTTTCATTCTTAACTTCTGCTATTTGAGGAAATAAACTTGCAAATTGAAATCTAAATGCTCTCCGATATTATGTGATAATTGCAAAATGATAACCGGGTCAAAGTTTTCCTGGTTTTTGTGAAAAAAAAAGTTAAATATGCTGTGTAATATTTATGTGTACATATTGAAAAGGAAAAATAAAGAATAGATTGTAATAAATATCTCATTAAAAAGTATAAAACATGGTCAAATTGAAAGCAACGTTAAGTAAACAAACAATATTTTCAAGGTATAGGCTAAAAAGTACCCATTTGTTTTAATTCAGTTATTTGAACCTTTTCTTCCAATAGAAACTATAAAATAAGATTAAGCATGCTCAATTAATCTTCTAATATATAAAGTAAAGTCAGTCTCTTTCGATTTTTGTCATTAATACCTTTCTTCCTACAAAAATCACTATTTGATTCTGATTCATCAGTTTTTTTGGTGGATCTTTGTAGCAAGTTGTTAAGGACAATAAAATGTAATTCGATTTAATTCCTTTAAGGAAATACTTTGACCGGGTCAGAATTATTTTTATACAGACGCCATTTTAGAAATAAAAAATTTTAAAAAAGGAACATAACCCTGTATTTGTCAATACAGAGTTACTTCCCTTTGTTTTGGAATAATAATAATTAAAAACATAAAAAAAAGAATATTTAAAAGAAAAAAAAAATGCAAGTAGAACCACTACCTCTCAACGATGGATAGGCACTAGTTATAAATAAATGCCTGAAAAGTTGTGGCGTACAAGTTACACAGGAAAGAAATATTATAAAATAAGTTTGATATTTTCTAATTCAATTTCATTCCATTTAAAAAATATCCAATTCATGAAGCTAGAAATGAGATCACCTTTTTTAAATTTTCTTTTTTTCGTTTTTGCTGGAGATTAAGGCATCCTATCGGATGCCAAACCATCACCCGCTACTTCAGAGATTCCAACCGAGAGATCTTTTTAGTATTCTACCCGTCCATTTAAGTGCAATTGTTTGGATCTCTCTTGCACTTCATTCAATGGATATATTTGACAAGTAGGGTTTTTTTTTGTTAGTTCTTTTTCATGAGCTCAGTGATTCCTATGATTACTAGAATGATTGAAATCTTTCTACGGTTCCAGTTTCTTTTCATGTCGTACATCACACCTTGGTATTAAGTTATCTTCTCCCTCTCAACTCTGTTTAGGCCGACATCATTAGGGACGTTGATTTCAACTAGGGTTGCTCTCTCTCTCCCTCTATATAACTATGTCAGGTTTATCAGCTCCATTTTCTAAGTATTTAGTTGTAAGGATTGCATAGTCATAGTCGATGGTGTATGACTTCTTTCCAACAGTTATTTCTGGTATATGTTCCCAGGACTTGCTGCTTCACTGGACATTCAATTTTTTTACAGATGATCCAGTGGAGATATTAACACACTCCATTGTGTTGCACCATATAGTAACCATCCCACAGCAGAACCTTACAATTTGATGTCAGGTGGCTCACATTCTCCATTTGTCTTTGCCGAGACCACTCATCTTAAACCCATTTGTCATCAGGAGGCTTTGATTTGGAGCAGCCATTATCATCCTCTCCAGATCATAATGGAGCGATCTTCTTTTGAGCCTGTCTACAGAACCTTCCTTATCTATATATTTCTGTGATAGTTCATTCAGAAAATATCTGTCACGTTATTGCTTGGACCATTCTTCGAGTTTTCTACTATGGAAGGTCTTGGTGTATTTCTGTCGGCTCTTTTGGGCTATTTCCGTGGTATACTTGCTTGGTGTGTCTGTCTCATTTGTGAAACAGTCTTTTCCAAATGTGATGGCAGTTATTTTACTGGCTCTTGTTTTATGATGGCAATAAGGCTTGGGTTCCGGAAGCTTATCAGATATTGGCCAGTGCTCACAATAGTGGCTCGATGTTGATGGTTAATTTCTGAGACACCCATAACTCTTACTCCTCTGGGCAGATACAGCCTTGGTAGACACTGGTTTCTATATATTATTTTGTACTGTGTTAACATTTTTCTTGCTTCTGTGGACCCTTATGTGTTTTTAATACATTTTATATGGTGAGGTTTGATTAGGTTTTCATCAAATAATGATAGCAACCATGAATCTAAGATTTGATGTTTGAATTTCGTGAATCGTACCGTCAATGGCTGGCAATCATCTCCTCCATCCGTTTTCATTCCCGGAAACTTTGTTTATTCCAAGCCAAAATATAATTTCTTGTTCATGCCAACATCTTGAATTTATTTAATTCCTAAAATTTACTTTAAAAGTATTTAAAAAGTCGTAAACATCGAGACCAGTCCTAAGTTTGTAACCAGACACTCTTTTCACTTACATGTGTCTAACAAACATCTGTTTTTGTTTTGTTTCACAATAATATTCCTCAGCATGTAACAGGTTGTGCACGAACATGTTCATGTTAGTTTTAACAGCCTACTCTTCCGTCTGTACGTATCATGAATTTTATTCGGATACACTGATACCAGTCGAGGATACATGCTGGACAATCAGTCCGACAGAGGGTGGGCCATTGTGGCATCTTCTGGCCCTGCTTTGTCGGACTGAGGTATATGTTCTGGGTAGTCCAAGGAAGTCCACCCTCCCAGGCTTTGCCTTCTCTCTTTTAGACTTTAGAGTGGGGATCAGTTTAGCATATAAATTTAATGTAAAATGATACCCCCCCCCACCTTTCTGACCGGATATAGTTTGAACATTTAACTTAGATGTAACTATTTTCTTTATTTTTGGTTGGGGAGTCGTTGCCACTCAGACTTAGAGTTAGTGGTAAGATTAAGGGAAGGGTTTGGGGGATGCCACCCAGATGTTAAGGAGCGGATATTGGTACCCGGATTTAGCGTGTTACATTAGGGATGTTTTGTTTGTTTGTCTTGAGGGGCTTAGGGTTAAGTGAGGGTTGAAAAGTAATTATTTTATTTTTGTTACTAACTTTTCAGCATGAAAATAAATCACCCAACAAAAAACACATAATTTATCTCCTTTATCCCCCAACAATTCTGGTTATATGTCTTTAAAACACTATCCGGTTAGATAATGACCTGGAAATGGGTTATTATCTATGTGCGAATCTAAACATTCAATCTAAATTCTAAAAAAAAAAATCCCTGAAGTTGTTCAGACTGTTCACACATAATCGCCTACAAAAAGTAGAATCTCATTTTTTCGAAGGGGAGGGGGGGTAGTTGAGGGTCGTCATCTACAAATTTACCTGCGAAACTGATCCCTCATTCTAAATTCTAAACTATTTTTGTATTGTTTTATTATGTTGTTTTTTTACCGCCAATTTAACCGCCTAAAAAGAGAAGAATCTCATTGGGGGGGGGGGATTAGCATAGGGTCCTCATGTACAAATTTACCAATTTCTTCATTCGAGAAAAAACAAAGTTCTAAAGCGTTAAAAAATGTGTGTGTGGGGGGGGGTAACAGAAATAAAAAGCAACTGGTTCGGTTTGGTTTTAAGCAAGTGCTAAGAAGCAACTTGTAGCTTTTTTTCTCCTTCTCTTCTGCTGACTGAGCCGGGTGGGGGGGGGGGAGGGGTCTCCGTTTTCCCCAACTGACACAGATTCAAACTTGCGCTCCTTTTCTCTCCCCCCCCCACCCCCCCCCCCCCACCCTACCCCGAACAGAATGAATGCAACAAAAAGAAGAGGAAGGAAAGGAGGAAAAATGAAATGCCGAGATCGAAAGAGAGACAAGACCAAAAAAGGAGCAGGAAACATCAAATAAGCAACAGAAAAGAAAAATACTTGAATTTAAATAAAGTGCGCGAATAATAAATTGTTAATTTTATTTCCGTCAAGTCAACAATTCTATTTCTTCCAACAAGGATCAAAGTATTGTATCTGTTAAACAAGGAGAAAAGAACCTTTTTTTTGTCAGAGTCCACAGTGCAGAGTGCCTCTTTTGAGGAAGCTTGAATTTCTCCATATTTAAAAAAACGAACTTTGCCATTTGACGAATAATTAAGGGCGTTTACTTACTAATAATTATAAAATTGTGGCACTTGTGCATTTTAACATCCCGGCAAATTTAGAAAGACATTCTTAACATAGGGAGGGAGGGGTCTTTGTTGACTCTTCCTTGCTGCGAACGGAAATTTCCTAAAAAGAAAAACAATTTGCCGGGGATTTTAAAATGCACAAGTGTCAAAATTGTTACAACTTCTTGTGTGTCTGTGTTTCTCGCCTCTGCGTTATTTACGTTTTATTATTTTATTTATTGACTATTCCATTATTTATTGAAATAAAAAATGCATAAGCTTAAATTAAAACGAAATTTTTTTAATCCTATTTTTAAAAAATAATTTAATTACGGAATTAATCCACCAGAATGCATTTTGCTTTCTTCGTAAACAAGTCAAACACTTTAATCTTTTGTTAATAGTTGGGGGGAAAGAATGGATTCCTTTGTGACTCTTTGAAATTAAAATGAATTTGGAAGCATTTAAACTGTCGAATTAAAAGTTATTTTTGTTTTAAAATTCTTAGCAAATCCTCATATTAAAAAAACGAGAATTTTGAAAGCTACTTACATAAAAAAAATTTAGAGAAAAAAAAAGTATTCCCTTAATAAAATTAGTTATCGGTTTATAACAATTTAGTTCAATTAATAATTTAATGACAGACTATATCATAATAATTAAATTTAACTTTCAAAATCCTATTTAAAACATTATTATTTGGTAAAACAAAAACTGACGATTGTGCAATATAGTTTAAAAGAAGAAAAAAAAGGGGGGGGGACAAATTTACAACAAATAACTTACTGCAAAATGTAATCTTCTACCTGCATTTGGGAACTTTAAGTGTTTGTTTTTTAGATTTTGTATCGTTTCCTAGAAGGCTTGTAAAAATAAGGGTTGAAGATGGTGACGTTTCTTTGGCGTGAAAGTTTCACTGTTGTATGTTTAACAACTGAAAAATCGAAAATCAAACAAAAATACAACTAATAACTGTCACCAACCGGTTAAATATTTAATTTTCGACCGATCTGTATATTTTTAACTTACTAAAACTGTTTTTAAGTTCTTTATTTCAAAGTACTTTGCACTATACAAAACCATTCAGCCTCACGTGATCGTCCTTGTTTTTACAAGCCTTTAAGGCTGCGATACAAAATCTGAAGAAAAAAAACACTTAAAGAAAAACCTTAAAAAATATATAAAACTGAAAAGCTACGCAGGTCGATAAACAATTAAATTTTATTGCGTTTGGTAAGTTTTTTTTATTGTAAATTTGTTTTTTCATCCCTTTTTTTCTTGTTAACTATACTGCACAATTGCCCCAAACCCACATCGTTTTTTGTAGAAAGTGAAACCAAAAGGAAAGCAAATAACTATCGGGGAACGCCAAGTATATTTAGGTAGTAACTACATAAACAGAAAATACTTTTAATTTCCTAATGTAAATGATAAATCCAAAATTTATTTCAAAATATTAATTAACAAATCTCTTATTCATCACTTGAACATTGTTTAGTTCAGTAACAAGAAATCCAAATTCCTTATATATAATTGTATCACAGTCCATAGTTTTCTTCAAATGTCCAACTGGTTTGGCAGACTGAGAGAAGCCTCAAGGCGTTTCCACAAATAATGACGACAGAGAGGCGCTCGTAAAGCCAAGACAATTCGCGATTGTCTTCGGTGTTGCACGTCATTAATAGACCAAGGCTGCCGAGCAAGTCGCGTGTGGCAGAGCCAATCACTCCACTTGTCTCCACAGCGATCGGTTGAAACACAAATCTGTCGAGAAGATCGGCATATTTTGACCACTTGCAGCTCTCTGCTGACGCTGCTGCATGTCCAGGATTTGTTGTCGATTCTATAACTGACAAGGGCGCAAAACTGTCGCCACAAGTCGCAGCCCATATCAGTGACTTACCGTTTTCAAAGGGAAACAGTTAGGTCATCAGGTTATTTGCAATCCCCTCTGTCAAGGCAAACCAGTTCGAGGATCGGCGGGAAGCCATCGATGTCTAGTGCTCGTAGGACGACATCATTGAGAGTGCTTCTACATGAAAGGGCGTGGAGTCCAAATATGTTGAACTTGAGAACCTGTGCGCAGGGCGATGGCGAATCTCAGGCAATCCTCATCAACCAGCTGTAAGGCAAGCCACGGTGTTGGTCGCAATATCTTTTTAGGGATTCGACTCTGGTCTTCATCCTGATCATGTCCCAGCTCTTCTGTTTTCCTATCTGCTCCGGAACGATGAGACCAGCTCCCCTCCAGTCGGTGGAAACGTCATGGATCAATTGGTCGAGAGGAGATTCGGATGCTTCATGTAGAATATTCTCAACCAGATCCTGACTTGCGCAGATGGAGAAGGCGTAAACCAGCAATGCAACGTCGGTTGTTAATCTTAGAAGTTTATAATCCAAAATTAGTTTGTGCAAAATTAAAAAAAAAAAAGAAAGGTAATCCTCTAACAGAATGCTGAGTGTTGCTGTTACAATTTTCAAATTCAAAATAATCTTTTGTTGTGATTAGTGGTTTGTGTATGTGTCCCTATTTATTAGACGCCCTATTAGGGAAAAATTAGACACAACGTTGGTTTTTAATGTGGGTCACTCTGGATTGGAACAAAATTAAAACCGCCTCAGTTTAGAAGGATTTCTCTCTCACTGACCAAGAATAGAACAGATCATGTCAA
Organism: Sepiola atlantica; assembly: GCA_963556195.1. NCBI lineage: Eukaryota > Metazoa > Mollusca > Cephalopoda > Sepiida > Sepiolidae > Sepiola > Sepiola atlantica. Next base: position 203,676,917 of record OY744521.1, read on the forward strand.
GTATCAGAACAGTTTGCTCTTAGCCAAAAGGCTAAGGATCAAAATGTAATATCTGAGTGATATTGAGCTTTAACGGTCTAAATGGACGACCGACAACATCAAAAAAGATTTTTTTCTGTATTGCCACCAGGACTTAGGGTTACTAGTAGGTTAAGGAAGGGCGTGTATTTTTTTAATGACTTTTAGTAGTGACATTTATTTTCTAAAGTTTGATCACTGATCAGGAACAGTAGCTATACAACATGGCGGGCTAAAATCTCATTTTTAAATCGATCCAAACAAGAATAAAATTTAATTTTAAAAGTCATAAAAAAACGCATGCTCTTCCTTAAACCTACCGCTAACCCTAAGTCCGGGTGGCAATACGAAAAATAAATTCATTAAAAAGACAAAAAAGTGTGCGTGGCATGAGTGTAACACACAATTAAAAGTGAATTTATAGTTTCCAGGACTGCCAGTTACAGAAAAGTGAAAAATCTTTACTTTTATTACCCAGATATTTCTGCTGGTCGGGATGTATGTGTAGATTTTTAGCCAATCCGTGTAGATTGTCTGCGCGAGAAACTAGAAATTTTGAAGTTTAAAGATACAAACATTTTTACTAATCTGAAAAGTGAAATTGCTACAAACTGTAAACATAAAATCAACTTTACTTTGGGATAGCTACTAAATAAAAACATCATTATCACTACATATTCGTTAACTGAATTAACATCATGCTGTTAATAACAGATCTAAATTAACTTAATTAACATCATGCTGTTAATAACAGATCTTCAGTCATGTCTGTCGGAACACCTAAATTCAAAGATACTGATGTTTTTGTTAATGCCGTTTTCAAAGTGGAAGTCGAAAGTCTTTTGTCACTTGGTTAAGCCATGTTATTTTTAGTCATCCTGTTGGTCTTTTGGTCAGCTTTATAAAGGTTTGAAGTGCACGTATTTCTGATGGCAGTCTAATTAAATGACCAAACGATGACAGTCTTCTTTTTAGTATAATAACGCTCCGGTGCAACTGTAGAGGTCTTTGATCGAGACTGTCCTTGATTAACTGACTTGAATGACTCGTCAGTAACTTCCTTTGAAAAGCATCAATGAAATACAATTATTTCAATTGGAAATAAAAACACTATTATAAAAAATGGTAAACATACAGAATAGTTACTTGATAACTCGACTTCCCCGCCCCCCCCCCCCAAAAAAAACACACTTTATATAAAATGCATTCGATTGAAATTCTCTACCTAACTAGCCAAGTTTTAACATTTATCACACTTTTTCTTCTATAAAATCTGTCTTCTCGACACTCGACTTCTAATTACGGCCACAACATGCCTACACGTCTTGAACGCTATTAATGTCAAATGTCGAGAAGACATTTTATAGAAGAAAAAGTGTGAAATAAAAAATGTTATGAACGTTAAAACTTGGCTAGTTATGTAGAGAATTTCATTCTAATGCGTTTGATATAAATGATGTGTTTTGTTTGTTTGTTTTGGGGGTTTCGAGTTATCGAGTGTTAATTATTCTGTACTTTTACCTATAATATTTGGAGCAAAAATGTCAACAGTTTGATTAACCTACCTAAATGAGAGGCCGAAGTATCAGAGGAAATCGGTTAGACTTTAGTTGTCGGTTGGAGTGAGAGAAGATAGGTGCTTTATATAGGCAATAAAAATCAAGTTTTAAATTAAACTGGCGTAATCTGTATGGGGTGGGTGAAGGGTGTGGACGTTTTGAATACACAATAACTAATAGATTTAAGCAGTAGGGGTCTCATATTTAAAAAATTAAATTGCTTATAAACGAGATGGTAAAATTTCAAATTTTGTAGTAAGCCTGACGTATTACTTTGATGGAATGAAACACAAAGGTTTCTGTGTAGCTCACTTGCCATAAGAATAATTTTTATATTAATATAGAAAGAGATGTGAGATAAAAATGGCACAAGTGGATATAAATAGGAAAAAAATGGCACATGAGAAAAATACAGATGAAAATCTCACAATGAGTTTATCAAAATAAAAAGAAAACATTAAAAAGTTTGTCAAATTAGAAAGAAAATTATATGTACATTTAAAAGTACCTAAACCCTATTTTTTTTTTCTAAATTCACCCTTGGGTTTATTTATTGTGCTTGTTCCCTTACTTATATAGCCAACAACTAGTAAATATATAATAACAATAATACAACTAAAACTAGGTAGGGTTGCGATCATGTCTTGAAATGCATGAGATTGAGATCGTCTGCTTTATTTTCTTGCGTTGTAAATTTTTCCCTTTTATTTACTTGTGCCAATTACCTACTAGACACCATCCTCAAGTGTCTTCGGTCTCTCTGTACAAGGGTTTGTCAGAATGACCTGACATGAGGATACTTACTCCTACAAGTAAACCCTGACCAAATATTCAAAATAACATAGTATTCAAAGCCCAAATAAGACCCCCTTGTCATTAGCTCATACAAGGAATAGGGCACCTTCTCTAAGTAATGTTACTTCAAGTCACAACACTTAGCTGGATACTCCACCAGACCAGATGAATTCTGGTCCTGGAATCTGGTAAGACCAAGAGACCAAAAGAAAGATATACTATAACATAATCAACTGGTCAATTGGGGAGATGAAAATTAAAATTAATGTTCTTAACTTCTTTACTAACTCAACGTTTGAGAGATAAAAGAGAAATTTAATAGAATATTCGAATATCTATGTATCTCATATAGGGATCAAGTGTTAGCCCCAGGTAGAGGCCCCTTGATTTCTGAGAACTTCAACTGAAGTAAAATGAAACAAAAAAGAGAAATATATACAATCCTGCCACAGAAATATATATATATATAACAATCCTGCCACAGAAATAGCTCGCAAAAGCCGTCAGAAATACACCAAGACCTTCCATTCCCGAAAACTGGAAGAATGGGCCAACCAACAACGTGCTAAGTATTTCCTAGATGAATTATCCCAGGAATATATAGATAAGGAAGGCTCTGTAGACTGGCTGAAAAGAGGATCTCTCCACTATGATCAGGAGAGAATGATAATGGCTGCTCAAGATCAAGGCTTGATGACCAATGCGTTTAAAAAGATGAGTGGTCTCAGCAACAATAACAAGTGCGGGTTCTGCCACACAGAAGTAGAGAGTGTGAGCCACCTGACATCCAGTTGTAAGGTTCTCCTGTGGGATGGCTATTATACAATGCGACACAACGGAGTGTGTAAATATCTTCACTGGACTATTTGTAAAAAGTTAAATATCCAGTGTAGCAGCAAGTCCTGGGAGCATATACCAGAAAGAACAGTTGGAAATAATTTATACACCATCCACTATGACTATGCAATCCCTACAGTCACATATATAGAAAACGGAGCAACCTGACATCGTAATATGGGACAAAAGGGAGAAAGTAGCAATCTTCGTTGAAGTCAGTGCCCCTAATGATGCAGGATTAAACAGAGCTGAAAGGGAAAAGATTACGAAATACCAAGGTCTTACAACATAAAAAGTAACTGGAATTTTAGGAAAATCTCCATCATTCCAGTAATTATAGGAGCAACAGGACTAATGGAAAAGAATTTCAAAAGCTATCTGGCGAGTATATCCGGTGAACCGAGTGCAAGAGAAATACAAACAATTGCACTTAAAGGGACGGTTAGAATCTTAAAAAGATCTCTAGGCTGGAGTGTCTGAAATAGTTGGTGAATGTATGGCATCCGGTAGGATGCCCCATCTCCAGCAAAAACGGAAAGATAAGAAAAATAATAAAAAGATTATATATATATATATATATATATATATATATATATATATATATATATATATGGCATGTCAGAAGAAGAGGGTGACCCGTAATCAGCATGCTGCTATTCAGAATTCACAACAGCAAGCCGCAATTATAAAGTTTTACATGAAAAAGATTTTGACTTTTTAAAAATTATGACCGTTATGTGCAGGAGAGACACTATTGATTGTGGCTTGCTGTTGTGAATTCGGAATTCAAGGGAGATAATACAAACTTTTGAAAACTAGAGAAATAAAGTCTGGAATTTTTAGTGTTTTCTCCCTTAGCTCCCTTGAATATGACCACTAATGCCGCCGTTTATCAATAAATTTGATTTTCTTTTATAAAATAGAAACCACTTGATTACTTTACGTGATTTTTGGTATACGATATATTCATTCCGTCACAGGTAGGTAAAACTTTTCCCCAGGTCTCGCTAATTCTGGATAAGCACCAATTATTTTTATAACTCACTAAAAGACTTTACTTGTTTTCATTACACATTTTTCCGTTCCACTTTTTGGGATCGCTCATGACGTCATATTGGTAATAAGCCGATGTACTAATTTAAAAAGTGTTAAAAAGTGTGGGGGGGGGGGTCCTATTAATACACAATACTAACTTGATTTTAACTTCAATATGTTCAGCATGTCATAATCTTTTTTTAAAATATAAAGTTTTTTCAGCTTTTGCATATCGCCTTTTCGAAAAATCTTATACGTTCGCCTTCCCTCTTTGGGGAGGAGTAAGTTTATTGCTTACTGCCTGAGGCGCCCCTACCGGGGAATGCCGACGGGGCTGCCCAGGCAATTTTTAATGGCCAGAGTGCTCACCTCTCGGGCGCTGGCTTTTCAAACCCCACTTTCCCGACCCGACCTTGGGTCACATCTTACTTGTGGGAGTAAGATAAAAACTGGCCTTGTGCCTAACTCCTGGAGAGGAGTAAATCAATACTCTAATCTACACGTTTGCCAAAATGGTTGACTTATTTTACGAAGAAATCGAAATGCATTCTGGTAGATTTAATTTTGTAATAATTTTTCAAATAGAATTTAGGAGTACATTTGAAAAATAAATAATTAAATGTATAATTATCAAAGTCACGTTGTCATAAGAAATCTACCCACACACGCATATATATATATATATATATATATATATATATATATATATATATATATATATATATATATATATATATACACGCCCTTGAGAGAGATAAAGTGGTCATACGATTTTATTATAGAGATGTAGTCCCCAAAAAGGCAAAACAAACAGCTGTCTGTGTGGTTCTTCTCCATTCAAATAACAACCGTCTCTTCCGCCCTAGAATTAACTACATTAAATGAAAATATCTCTTACCACATCTGGTGTACAAATGAAGACGAAGAAATAAAGAAAATTAAATAAAACCCACACATAACATAATGACTCTTTTAGAAATAGGAACTAGGTGACCGACTGACATCTACTAGAAAATAATGAAAAACAAAAAACACATCTAATGGAGATTTGGTATCTGTCTGTCTGAAGCCGAAACTATACTATTACTTCTATTAGTTGTACTATTGTACTATCATTCAATGCTCAAGTCAGTTTACTATACTATTTCAGACTAGTGTACTTCTTTCAATGCTCACTTTCAAGAGAGGGAGTAGTGTTGTATCTGTTTAGCTGTCATGTCATGAGATCACCATTCCAGGCATTATCTCATCCTTTGTTAGGGAAGGGGTGGGGGTAGCGTACGTCAACAACAAATTGTCACAACACTTATATTATATATACTAGTAAACTATGCTCCTTCTGGTCACTCGATTTAACGATCGTATTTGATTACCCTAACAAATAAAGCAAACTACACAACAATTCCACAAACAAAACTATGAATTTTAATTAATAATTAACTGTTTTTAACCGGCGTTGCCCTGGTGGAGACATATTGTCGGTGAAGGACAATGTGTATTATCAAAGTTACGTAGAGGTGAGAAACACAGCCACACAAGATCTTGTCTGATAATGTTATTGATACAGTCTGTAACGTCACCACACTGTAAGTCGCGTTCAACATTACAATCTTAACGAATGCGTCCAATTTTACGTGATAAATGGTTACATGTTTTTATAGGTTTTTATAACATTCGTTTTAGTTTTCCCTTATTTTAATGTTGGGTTATATTGAAGGTGTTAGCTTGCAAAAATGGATGTCAAATTTTATTGATTAGTTTTGTCCGACTTTGCAACCGGTGACAGGACAAATTAATCCACCTTATTAATTTGTTTTCTCTGTTTTGCCGAATTCTTTTGTTTTTAATTATTAGTTTGCAAAAATATACATTTGTTTTCTGATTTTAATTTCAATCAATATTTTCTAATTTAATTTCTATAAATGTTTTCTAATTTTGATTTCAATAAATATTCGATTAATAGTAAATAAAAAAATGTAACGTATATTTATAAAAGTTACGTATAGGCGAAAAACACACGAGACCTTGTCTGATAGTTTTAATACACTGTATTTTAAATCTCTGTATACAGAGATTGTAAATGAAAAAGGGTACAAATTAAGCGACTTGAAGAGTGGACACCGAAATGGACTTTAGGTCGTTTATGGTGTAGTGAGTGAGAATAGGAAAGTCAATGCAAATAAATTATCGCCATATTATAAGAGAAAAAAATCCCTGATGACATTCCACAGAAGAAATGCCCAAGATATTTAAATAAAAACAAAAATCCTTATTTGTTGTGTGATAAAGGTGATTGTTTATACATTTTTAAATCTTATCACGTTCAAAACAAAAATGTTTACATTAAAATTTTCGGTTGAGTACGTTTTCAGCGTCCCAAATTCTCTTTTCAAAAGATGTCATTCTGTACGATTATTTTATTTGTAGTAACAAAGTAAGAAGCACTTGTGCATTTTAACATCTCCGGCAAATTTAGAAAACCATGAGGGGGGGGGGGGGGGCTTTGTTAACTCTTCCCTTGCCGCAGACGGAACTTTCCTAAAATGAAAACAATTAATTTGCCGGGGATGTTAAATGCACAAGTGTCAAGAAAGGTTATATTGAAGCCGTTAGCTCTCAGAAAACAAATTATTATTTGCAAAATAAAAATATAAAAATAAGAAATCCGAAAAAAAAATACGGGGGAGTAATTTGCCCTATCATCGCTTGGGAAATCAGGTACAAGTAGTCGATAAAATTTGGCAGCCATTTTGAAAGTTAACCGCTTCAATATAACCCAAAGTAAACATATTCATAAATATTTAATTTATGGTTATTTTCACTGTTTCACTACATCTTAAATTGCAGTGTCATTTTAAAACTACAAATCGAATAATCGGATAAAATTACGTCCGTTGAAAAGAGAATTTGGGACGCTGAAAACGTACACAACCGATTTTTTATATGTCAGAAAAATTAAGAGGCCCCAACGATCAAATTTTATATTTTGGGGAAGCAGAGAATGATTTTTTGATTACTTTCTAATTAGAAAGATATCGCGATTTTCTTTTCTTTTTTAAAAATTGTATTTTAAAAAGTGTTTGAAAATATTGTCTGTTTTTGTTGGAGAGGGGGGGAGGCAGTTTCTTTGGTGAAATTTTGAATTAAACGTCAAGATTATTCAATCATATGATCGAATTAAAGTACATAAGACCTTTAAGACAGACCTGATAAACAAAAACACATTCGAACTAGGATCAAAGTGTAGTATCTGCCCTGTCCTCAATAGGGGAAGAGTTTATTTACCTCCTCTCGAGGAGGTTAGACACAAGGTCGGGTAAGGTTTTTAAAAGCCAGCGAACTAGGTGAAGTGCACTTCGGTCTACAAAAAATAACTGAGCAGCCCCGTCGGCATTCTCCGGTAGGGGTGCATCAGGCGATTAGCAATAAACTAACCTCTTCTCAAAGACAGAAGGTAAAACCTGGGAGGGTGAACCTTCTAGGACTGAACAAAACCATACCTCAGCCGACAGCAAAAAAAAAAGCCACTGTCGGACTGCAACTGGAGACAATTTTTACTATTGTCCCAATCCAGAGTGCTCCGACATTACGCCTAACTTTGCTCTCGTAGGGGTGATTAGTAAATACAGAATTTATTTAGATATAAAAAAAAATACGTTCAATAAATAAATGTTATTTATCATTGTTAAGTTTGTTTACCTGCCTCCCACTGTAGCAAAGTCAGACACAAGGTCAGTTTATAGCTGCGACCCCATCTACTCCTAAAGGGGGGGGGGGTAGAACGAATGCAAAATTTGCTGTGATCGGGACCCGTCGATATTTCCCGGTGGGGTGCCTCGGGCGATCAACAATAAAACACCCATTTCAAAGGAGGAGATAATGTTTGGGATAATGGCCTCCCGAGACTGGCCAGAATACATAATATAATACACTTTGATTCGGTCAGGAATCCCGAAGGCTTATTGTGTTCGGAACGTGTAAATAACTTCAGAGAGAAAAAAAGAAAACGTTTATCGTGATAACGTGAGAAAATGAGTAAATGTGTTTATGAATGAAGATTTCAAATTCTACCGTTAGAACAAGAGTAACAACAAAAATTGTGCGCGCTCTAAATAAATGTATTTCTTAAAACAACATTTTCCGTCTTGAAATAATTTTTAAAATATATCTCTTTTAAATATTAAAAAAACAAACATTTTGTTCATTGTAAGATTAACAATAACTGTCAATACGGTTACACATGAATTAATTATCAATTAACATAAACATTGTTGAAATGTAAAAGATAAACAAATAGAATATGGTTGTTGGATTTATTCTAAACAAAATCTCATTTGAATATTTTATGCATATCTGTTTTAGACACCTTTAATCAATGTTTTTTTTTTTCTTCTTAATTATTTTTTAACTCAATCAATGTGTCATTGTGTTACGCCTGTTTTGGTGTGGGTTTCAAAATCCTTAATTGCAAACAATCGTTATACAAGCGGATGTTTGTCGGTTCCTTTTAAAGTTAATACAACAGTGGATAAATTTGTAGATTAACACCCTCAACTAAATCGCCTAATGAGATTCTACTTTTTAAAACGATTACGTGTAAAACACCCTGAAACTTCGGCGGGAAAATAATTATTTTAGAATTTAGAGTGGGGGTCAGATTCATCATTACCGGACCATTCTAACTTTTATATTTTTTTACCACTAACTCTAAGCCCGATTGACAAAGTCATAAAACCACACCCCCCACCAACCCCTAAAATAGAGCGCACAACATTTATCTTCCATAGCAAAAAAATAGGGGGGGGGGGTAACTGCCCTTAAACACTAGAAGGGCGCGGAAATGGGGGATAATTTTACGTTAAATTAATATGCTAAACTGATCCCCAACTCTAAATTCTAAATTAATGGGTTGGGGAGGGGACTGTCCGCCAAGGGTTTCAGAGTGTTCACACGTAATAGCCTAGGTAGAATCTTTTTCTTTTTTTTGATTGAGGGTGTAACTGTTAATCGACAATAATACCAACAACAAAAAATCTTAATCGCAAACAATCGTTTGACAAATGAATGTTTACGGTTAGATCGGTTCGTTTTAAAGTTAATACAAAATTACTCAATATTGTGGATTATTTGGACTACTATTCTCATCTTGATTGCTATCTTTGAACGTTTCGGCCGATGTAACCTTCTTCGGGTGCATTTTTTCGAACATGGAAACCTTCAAGAAATATGTTACCCAATGAAGTAATCGAAAAATATATATGATTTTATTTCGTTTTACTAGGTACGTGCAAATCAATGGTCGATTCCCAAAAATGAAAAAACATTTTGACCCCCCCTTCACTTAAAAATACACTAAAATTCAGGAAATCAACCAATTTTACTGAAATTTTCAATATTTATTAATCAACAATCACGGAATATAATGAAACCATTTTTTTTTTTAAAATCTTAGTGAAAATGTATTATTTTTTAAAAAGAAAATACACCTTTACTAAAGTTATATTTTTATATATTAATAAAAAAAAATGCATGATTTTTTAACTGTTACTTATGTAAATAAAGGATCGTAGATGTTAACAATTAAATTTTTTTTTCAAAATATTTCGTATATATTACGAAAAATGCCAGTAAATACCGTGTTAATAAAATCACTATAACTCGAAGAAAAATTAATTTTTTGAATTAGCGATATTATTATTGAATAAAGCATTGTTTAATCAATATTTTCACCAAAAAAATAATATAATTGCAAAAAATATTTAATGTGATTTTAATGATTAGAGTTTTTGGAAAAATAAAAAATGCGACATAATTATATTTCTCTTTCACAGAGGAACGTGGCATCATCAGCGCAAGAAATTTTTTTTATAATCTTGAAAATAAACCAAAAATTGACAAATTTGAGATCCAGGAACTTAACGAAAAAAAGAATTTAAAAAATTGAATAATTTCTACTAACGATGAACTTTCATTAGTATGGTAGCCCCGTTCTGTAATAACCAGGTGGGATTAGCAATCACTCACTTTTACAGCGCAAATTTTTTTTTTTAGAGATTCAACAATTTCGTTCATTTCGCAATTCATCGTCAATTATTTGGAAAGATTTGTATTTGTTTTGTCTTTTTTTCATTAATAAATATTTAAGTTAAAAACAATTATTTATTAATAAATAAAGAGAATTCAAACATGACATTTTCTTTCAAAATTGAATTCTGTTTATCAATAAATAACTGTTTTAACTTTTTTTTTCAATGAATAAATTGTCAGTGTGATCATTGACTAATTTACTTTTTCACACTTAAAATAAAAAATAAAAACACTTTATTTTTAAAAGAATCAATGTAATTTATCGTTACGACACGTGAAGAATAAATCGAGTAACTAAAGTTTTAAATCATGTAAAACAAATTGATAAAATTGACGCAGTTCGTAACGTAAAAATATTTTTAACATTTAAAAAATAGTGTTATTTCAAATTCTAAAAAATCGAAAAACATTGGTAAACAGACGTCATCAATAATTTCAGAGTATTACTAAATTAAAAACTGAACCTTTTCAGTTAAAAATTGCGTACACTCACAAATAATTAAATAAGCATTTCCTTTTTTATTATAACAAAATAAGGGTACTTAAATTTGTTTATAACCTTAAAAAGAATAAAGAAATTAATGGATAATAATTTTTCAACTTCTATAAACTATTACATTTTTATATATAAAGTTAAAAATGATAAATTATGACATTTTTTGTCTTCCATATATTTTGCTTGGCAATGTCAATTTATAAACAACGTCCTTTTCCGATGAAGTTATGGCGGCTTTTACTCATTTATCACATTTGAAGGGCTAATTTTGCTAATTTTTAGTCAAACGTGGGATTTATTTTTTTTTAATTCAGTGTCTTATGACTTTAATTTAATAATTATCTTTGAAATAGTTCCCAAAAACTTATATTTATCTTTTAAAGGATTTTTACAAGTAATTTTTTCAAAGTTCAAAATTCATTGAATTTTGGGGGTTTTTGACCGTCGTAATTACATATTTTATTATAATTTATTTTTCACACGTAAATATGCAGTTTTTTTCATTTAGAGATTAAGTTTAGGCTTTTATCTTTCAAACACAATCAAAGTTTACACGGAAACTAATTAAATAATTAATGATAAGCGCTTTTTAATAAGCATAGTCCGTACAAGAGACGGCCATTTTTGCACGTACCTACGTTTTACTTACCTGGTATATACTCGGCAAAGTTCCCCACCATATCGTATCCATCTGCCATGCTATAAAAACAAAGGTATTTCTTTTCTTTTTCTTTTTCTTTTTTCTTTTTTTTATATAGTTTAAAGCCAAATCAACAATCGGTGATAAAAATGAATTTTCTGTGCAGGACAAGGATCAACAGCGTCAATCGATGACCACGGGTACAAGTATAACAGAAATGTCTGTTATTATTGTTGTTAAAACTTTCGAACGAGGACTAACGAATACAGATTGCGAAAAAGAAAGAATGAGACTGTCGACTGTATACGTCAAGTCAGAGAGCAATTATAGAAACGAGCTGGTTTCGTAAGTGATAGTAAGAGTAGGCGATCGAGTGAAAGAATACTCTCTCAAAAAGAGAGAGAGAGAGAGAGAGAGAGAGAGAGAGAGAGAGAGAGAGAGAGAAACTAAACCATGAACGTGTCTTTAACTTCTTTAACTTCTCTTTCACTTCACTTCACTCACTGACATTCTTTCTTTCTTTTTGTTACCAGCAGCAGGTATGACTGTTGTTGTCAGATTTTAGTCCCTGGCAACAACAAGAAAGAAATAATAAATACTAAGTAGCAATAATAGAAAGTAGCAAAAACATTGCCGTTGGCTAACTCTTCTTACTACCAACTGCTGTTAACAGTTTGATTAAAAAAACGGAACGAGTAGTTGTTTGCATTAAGGTGCAAACGGCCATGTTTGAATATAAAATCGAACGAGTGTACTCAAAATCAACCAATCAGTGACGTTGTAGTCTTTGTCGTCATGACAATTCAAATTACAACCAATCAAAATCTCCGAATTTCCACTAAAAACTTAAACTTCAGATTGGCGCAAACACTAAACAACCTTTTTTTACCGTGCCAGTCCGTGGCCACCGAGAGTTACTACTCGTTGGCCATGGCCAGTGGCCTTTTTTATTTATTATTTTAGATTTCCTTAATGACGCAATTGTGCCTTTAACAATAAAAATAAACTCCCAAACTCATTCTAAATTTAACCCATTCATGAAGGAAAGTAAGATTTATCATTCAAGTCAGAAAGCATATTTTTCTTGTTTAGTTTAATTAATAATTTAATGACCAAATAATTAAATTGAACTTTTGGTAAAATTCTACCTCTACATCCTATGCTAATTCACATACACACACACACACACACACACACACACTCTCTCTCTCTCTCTCTCTCTCTCTCTCTCTCTCTCTCTCTCTCTCTCTCTCTCTCCCCAAATGAGATTTTACTTTTTTAGGCGATTACATGCAAACAGCTGGACAAATTTACGATGAAAAATAAATAAATAAATTTTTATAAACAATTATTTAGAAAGAATTATAATGGGGGATCAGTTTCGCATATAAATTTATGCAAATAAATAATTCAAAACTGTTTTTAGCCTCTTTCTGTTTCAGCTCCAAGAAACTCTGTTAATCGTATTTAAGATATCGGCTCGCAACTGATCCCCGTCCGTGGAAGTGTCCCATTTTTTTTTGTCTGGTTAGAGGACGCTTGTTAGTTTTACTAACCGAATTAGTCCACATGGTCACCGGCTACAGTCGTGACTGCCACAACTTCGTCCGGCTGTCGAATAACATTGCTGGTCCAGCTGTTGACTCGATCAACTGCTCCTGCTAATTTTCCGGCGACTTCGTCTGACTGTCGATTAACTCAACTTATCCAGCTATTGACTCGATGAGTTCAGAGGCCATTTAAGTCTGCAGTCATCACTTTTGACAAGCCTTGAACTGAGTCCATTAATTGATGTCACTTTTGTTTTCCTGGTCAGTCTTTTGTGGTCAGTCTGTCCTCAGGACAAACTGTCTTTTTCAGGATAATCCACGAAATTACAACACAAGACCGCCATTTTGTATGTCGTGTTTCTATTAGAAATAGAGAGTCAGAACGCCAGGAAGAATGAAAGTGTATTTCTGAGGAGTGTTCATTATTTAGGTTGAAAATGTATAGTAGGATACAGAGAAAAATAGTAGCATTAACACAGTGTTTTGCTCAAAATCATAATCCCATAAATAAAAGTCCCCAGTGATAATGGGGTCTGTGGGAGTAGATGTTAGCATTAAAAGGAAACTACCTCTACCTTCCTCTGCAAATGACTGTGTTCAGAGAGACTGCTTAGCTGGAAACGATGTAAGAAAAGTTGAAAGAAAATGAAACAAATACATATTTCCTGAAAACATGCAGCAGTAATTGGCCTAAATGGCTGGCGTAACAGATTAGCATATAAACGTTTTGGTTTGAAAACTATAATGGTCAATGAAATAAGGAGAAAAATTAAACTTTCTTTATTATATGGTATTTATAGATAAACAGTTTGTCAAAGACAAATGTAAAAGGGGAATACAAAACATGTAAGGTAGTACTTAATCTTGTTCTATTCATTTAGCGTCAGTTTTCTCTTGTCCAGGCGAGGAGTAAATAACTTGATTTTTTTTTACATGAGATTCCAAAAAAATCGAAAGATTTTCCCCACATTAAAAACCGACTCTGTGTCTAACTCTGCCCTCGTGGGGAGGCAAGTAAATGGGAACAGTGTCTCTTATAAACATACCTGGACGCATCTAAATAAAATTTTAATATCTTAAAAATATGTAAATAAACTACATAGAAAGAATTATAGTTCTTTTTTTCCTTTGGTTTCCCATGGAAATTGCTCCCCTGTTCCCCTTCCCTTCGTTATTTCTAACAAGGAAGAATAGCATGTGAGCAATTTCCAAGAGAGGCTTGAAATCAAAGGAAATAAAAAGTAGAATCTTCTTTTTGGAGGTTAGGTTTACAGTCGATTTTGTCACTATATTTATTTGTGTACAGCTTACTGTCCACAGACCTTGACCAATCGTCACCAAACTTGGTCAAAATATCGATCATGGTCTAACTTAGAATTGATTGAATTTGGGGAAATCTAGGTCAAAGGTCACAATAAAGGTCAGACTTTAGGTGATAACTTGGCTTCTGTTCATCATAAAGATTTGCTACTTGGCCCGTATTGTAGCCAATGAAGTCTTGCATCTTATATGACCTTGACCGTTGACATTAAAAAATTCGATCATGGTCAAAATTTTTACGAAATTTTAATTTCCGATTTTTCCAAATTTGATTCATGGATCTAATGTTCTTTGATTACAGTAATCGCCACGCAAAATTTCAGCCTTATTAGATAAATATTTTTTTAAGTTATCAATGTTTCCATAGCATAACTTTGGGAATACTTCATACAATATGGAGAAGTAAGGTTCAGATAAAATTTGGCTCATCCTTACATTGTCAAGCAGAGGTATGTATTCTTGTTTTAGCTTTACTATCAGAATCGCTTTGTCAAGTGGCTAAACAAATATATGAATTCAAAATGTCTTATTTAATTAATGTAAACTATTTCCAAGCGAAAGTATTTTTCTAGATTTAGCTGTTCACATTTCTTATCATTTATTGTCTGCAGTCTGGGAAATATGATAATAATCTTTATACTGAATGTTAACCAACTGTCAACTTGGAGACAGTTTAGAATAAGGAATAAAATGAAGTTTAGAATAAGGAATAAAATGAAGTTTAGAATAAGGAATAAAATGAAGTTTAGAATAAGGAATAAAATGAAGTTTAGAAGAAGGAATAAAATGAAGTTTAGAATAAGGAATAAAATGAAGTTTAGAAGAAGGAATAAAATGAAGTTTAGAATAAGGAATAAAATGAAGTTTAGAATAAGGAATAAAATGAAGTTTAGAATAAGGAATAAAATGAAGTTTAGAATAAGGAATAAAATGAAGTTTAGAATAAGGAATAAAATGAAGTTTAGAATAAGGAATAAAATGAATTTCTGATGACAGAAATCGTCGGTTTGTATTATAAAATAAAAAAACTCTAAATGTTGACAAGTTTCTTTCATTAGGCAGAAACTTTGCATGAGTTATCAAAAATCACTTATTTGAATTATTTAAATTATTTATGCTTTTGGTTGTAACAGTGAGGTTTTTGTTTATTTTTGCTTTTTTAACTTATTTCTCATTTCATTTCTGACTAAAATCTCATCACCAACTTAATAGCGCATTTTGCGTTTTTATACTCACAAGCAAGTCACATGGAAATTCCTTGATTAGAACAGTTGAGTCAACAGAGTCAATTGGCAGAGGTAGGCCAAGGAAAAAGAGGGGGGAAGTGATAATGATGGACTTGAGAGAAAGCAGGATAAATAAAGACCTGGTCAGAGATAGGTTAGTTTGGGAGTAAGTTTCTAAAAGCTGTTTAATGCACGCCAGCATGAAAAACAGAGGTTAAACTAAAGAAGAAGAAGAAGATGATGATTGTTATTGGTATTAGTATTATTATTATTATCATTATTATTATTATCATTATTATTATCATTATTATTATTATCATTATTATTATTATTATCATTATTATTATTATCATTATTATCATTATCATTATCATTATTATCATTATTATTATTATTATTATTATTATTATTATTATTATTATTATTATTATTATTATCATCATTATTATTATCATTATCATTATCATTATTATCATTATTATTATTATTATTATCATTATTATTATTATTATTATGATTATTATCATTATTATTATCATTATTATTATTATTATTATTATTATCATGATTATTATTATTATCATTATTATTATTATTATTATTATTATTATCATTATTATTATTATTATTATTATCATTATTATTATTATTATTATCATTATTATTATTATTATTATTATCATTATCATTATTATCATTATTATTATTATTATTATCATTATTATTATTATTATTATTATTATTATTATTATTATTATTATTATTATTATTATTAAAGAAAATAGTTTTTTTCTTTTATTATTTCATCTACTACTTCTATCATTTATTAGTTTTATATATTGGACTATGTGCATATTCAGCACTCCAGTGCTCTGAAATCAATGGGTTTAGCACGGCACCATATCGGACGCCACTCAAACATTTCATGTCTTCCAAAATGTAAACAAAACAAGCATGTATTTTCACTTTGACTTTATCATGCATAACATCATATGATACTTTTCTCATTAAATCCCAGCTGATCTTTTGTTACAAGAACCGTGCTTTATGTGGCAAAAAGGAAAAGTCTCTCTCTCTCTCTCTCTCTCTCTCTCTCTCTCTCTCTCTCTCTCTCTCTCTCTCTCTCTCTGTGAAGTGGACTTAACTGTCTTACAAATTCTTTGCAAGTCCCCATGCTTTTCTTTGGCATCACATGATCTTAATCTTTTTGAAAACTGGGTCCTTTTTTATTTACATTATCACTCAGTCGACAGGTATACTCTAAAGGTCACTGGCTTATTTACATCGCATGCATGTGCATCTACAACCAAGTCTGGCACAAGACCATCCCGCCAGTGTCTTGAAGGTATTATGTTATACTGTAATAAGTTTATCCCAAGATGATCGAAAAAGCAGAATAGCAAATAAAAATGATAACCTCGACAGTAACGGGATGTGGGTAGACGTTGCATTTGGAATGTGATTGCTTTGATAATTTCATGGTTGAGACGAAAATACAAGTATAAACGTTTTACTGCTTTGGATTTTGAGGTATGCCGATTTAGTGACTATATAAACTCTTCTAGAAATTATGTATAGAGGAGCCTACAACAAAGGACGAGCAATCTTTCGTCCACATTGTCGAAGAGAAACGCCATATTGGTAAATACCAGTCGAGGATACGTTCTCCACAATCAGTCCCTCTTTGGAGTGGAGTTAGTTTATTGCTAACTGCCTGAGGTGCCCCGACTGGGGAATGCCAACCGGGCTGCCCAGGCATTTTTAATAGGTCAGAGTGCTCCTTCTTTAGAGGCGCTAGCTTGATTCTCCCCACCTTGGTGCTTGTGTTACATCTTCCTGCGGTGGGAAGGGAGTAAATACCAATCTTTCTTCCACAGTCTTACTGTGAAATGCCATTCTTACCATGTCGAGAGTTTGTTCACGACAATCAGTCCGATGGAGGTCGGCCATTATGACTGATAGTGGCCTTTCTTCTGTCGGCCTGAAGTATGGTTCTGGATAGTTCTAGGAGGTTCACCCTCCCAGGCCTTGCCTCCCCCCTTTCAGAGGGAGTTAGTTTATTGCTAACTGTCTGAGACGTCCTGACCGGCGAATGCAGACAAGGCTACCCAGGCATTTTTTGTAGGGCCAGAGTGCGCTACTTCTAGTGTGCTGGCCCAACAAATCATACTTTCCGACCTTGCGTCACATCTTCCTGCGGTGGGAAGGAGATAAATATCAGTCTTTCTGTACTTCTGTGATTATTCACACTCTTGTAAATATACCACCGTGTTGTCTTATTCATGATCGGCCCTTCAAGGTCACAACAAAAACAAATGTCAGAATGACATCTCATATCGAGAGAGAATCAGTAAAACAACAGAGGAAGACTTCTGAGCAGACGTTCCACCTTTTGCTCTCTCCAGTGAGGCCTTTTTTATGTACTAATGAATCACTACTTATCAAGGCCTAAAAGCCACTCGAGGATAAAGGTTAATGAGTTTGTCAGGTGGACAGTGAGACAACACCGTGATGATTGATAATGATGATTGAAACTGGTCAGAATTTGATTATTTAAGAGGACGGCGCTACAAGAAATTGTTAACATTGGACTTGAAAACGACCATGTTGTAGTCATCCGGGAAGCAGCCCCATGGTATTGTGTTCCACAGACGCGCAGTTCTTGGAAATAAACTTTGCTCCCGGAAGTTCTACTTAGTTTTAGGTACACAGAAGAAGAAAGTAAAATAAATTTACAGTGGTTGTAGCCAGACGAGTTTTTGTTGTGAATGTTTTACAGGGGGGGGGGGGGGCTCAGGAGTTGACTGTAAGACAGAAGTGTACCAAGAGAATGTTGACAATCGATTCTTCATTTTTGCTGCAACACCTTTCACATTTTGAGATCAGTAAAGAACAGAGCATAAGGCAAAAATACTGCAGATAATATTTCATCTATGCATAAAGATTTCAGCTCAAGTTTTTCTTTGTTTTTCAAAGAAAAAAAACACATTAAGAAACCAGTTACATTCCTCAACCTTCGTTCATCCAGGCCTCATCCACCATTTCCTTGTCAAATGTCATCTTTTGCTGACAGGACAACTCATTTTTGATGTTAATTACTGGACTTTTAACACAGACAGAGAGTGTGATGATATTTTTTGTTTCTCTGAATCAAAAATAACAAAACCCAGTGGAAAAATCGAGATAGATAGATAAATAGAGAGAGGGGGAGGGGAAGAGAGAATGTGACTATAATATTCTCGCATCCAACCCTCTTCTCGATCTTCCGTTAACTTTTTCTTCTTTTGTCTTACTGTAGCCATCTTGCCGAAGTCAATACCACAACAGCTTGTTTATCAAAACATCTATCATGCCACATTAGTTACCGATCTCTTAACACATACCATTTACATTCCTAACTCGTTATTATTTTATTATACAATCCACACAATAGCTTAGCCATATCCAGAATTAATTTCAAAGAATTTAATTTCCAACTGTAAAAACAGACAAAATAATGCTTTATTGAGGATGAGAATAGGGTTATATGGGTGGGGTGATCCTCCAATGTCTTTCCTGCTCTGGGTTATTGATTCGTTCCTTAACCCACAGGAATCCCTATATATATATATATATATATATATATATATATATATATATATATATATATATATATATATATATATATATATATATATTATTTCAATCGACACTATATATCAGTTTAATCTTGTTTTGTATAGTGTTCCTATTTACTTGACTCCTCATTTAAAATTATCTCAGTATAGAAGGATTTCTCCTGCACTGACCGCGGACAGAACAAATGAAGTGTAGTATCAGAATAGATACTACAGTTTGATCTTAGACAAAAGGCAAAAGGAGCCATAATTTTATTTCCCCTGATATTTGGACCAGCATAATTTGGCACAAGGACATTCGATATTTTACAATATCTGTCCAAACTCACAGATTGTTGATCCATATTTTCGTTCTTGTTAGCTCTTTACCTCAAGTGACTTCATGCCTTGTCTGGAGCGATTTTTGTTAAAAAATATATATATATTTATTTTCTAAAGTTCAGGTAACACTCACTCTCTGTCAAAGAGTTCATGAAGTATGAGAGTTCAAAGGGTCCAAAAACGTTCTGTTAAAAGAAAGGTAACTTGTAAGAAGAAATTGAGTACACATGTTTGTTTCAGCTAGTGCTGTGTGCATTCACATGTGTGTACATGGGATACTCATGAAGATATGTGTGTGTACTAGCATGCCTCTGTTTTGTTAGTGAGAGAGATTGTATGTACTAATTTGTGTGTGCGAGTGTTCGGTTAACAGTGTGTATATGCTGAGGTTGTGTTTAGTAGTCCGTGAAAGTCTTTCTTTCTGTCTTTAGAGGTCTTTCGGCTAGAAGTCGAGGCTATTTAGTGAGGGCAGTTCTCAGATGCGTCGACTGGAAGAAAACCAGGAAGAAAAACAGAAAGCTTGTATGTTTGGGGTGTTATAGTACGTGCAAGATTTGGAAGTGAATATTCTTTGCATTTTGATTGGTTGAAAGAAACTGCTGATTTGAGCTTTTGTTCAATCGAGAGTCGATATGTAATAACAACATTCGCTGTTGCTTCGAACAAAGTTAATGCTAATCCTCAGAGATAAAAATGCTAAAAAAGAAACCTCAGAATAAAAATACATTTTTTTTATCTCTGCCTACTTTGCTAAATCTGACTCGTTTAAGCACTAGTTTTTGCCTTCATCTCTAACTGCGTGCCTTTCACTGAACCAAACAGAAACCTAAGAAGAGCTGATGATGCCTACGACAGGCAAGTTGTGGGCTTGAAACTGTTCCATGAAAGCAACCCGAGATGAAGCAAAACAAAAATCTATTTCCTTCGTGCTTGTGTAAAGATATAACATCAAAAGAACGGAATGTTTCTGACATGCATTAAAAAACACAATAATCTGATCTGTGCACAAAATACAATATGGCTGCCGAAATGACTCAGTAGCAACGTCGTTGTGTTATTTGCCTCCTACCTAGCACCACACCGCTTACAGATCTCATCTCCATGCCATAAGGTATAAAGTTATTTACTAGGACCATGATGGAAGGAATATAAACATTGGTAACAATAGCACCCAGGAAAGTGCAGACTTTCACAGCAGTAAAAATAGAAATTACTAGATTAAATAGAATTCTAAAAACAATTGATAAAAATAAATAAAAGTTTGAAACGTCGATATTTTATCTTAATTGGCATTTATTGTGTTTCAGATATCAATATATCTACCATATATAACCATTTAAGTATGACACGGCTCAGAAAAGCATTAGAATTTGCTTCAGAGAAGCCATATTATAGGTTAATCTGAAGGTGGCCTCAATGAGCGACAAATCGTCACAAACCTCGGAATTCCACTTTCCACTGTTAATCGAGTGAGTGTTCAATTCATCAGCGAGGGAAAATGATTAATATAATCTTGCCTAGGTTCATCAGGACCCACTGACAGCAGTCTTCATTATTAATGATAATAAAAGTGTATAAATATTTACTTCTTTTATAGCTGTGTTATATATATATATATATATATATATATATATAAGAAAATGAATGATGAAAATAAAAATTGAATAAAATACAATATTTATTAATTCATCAAGTATTTAATATTTTCAAATATATGCTAACCAGTAATACAATTTTGCTGATTTATTCCTCTGATGAAAAGAGTTTATTTTTGAAAATCCATGGATTAAGGAAAGGAAAAAAAGTGTTTTTCATATCCGTTGTTTGAATACTTGATCAATTGATAAATATTTTTATCTAATCTTTATTTTTATCATTCATTTTCTTATATTATTGCTCTATCTTGTATCTTGTATATCAAGCATTGACTTACCACAATAGAATATAATATAAGGATATAATATTTATCTTTATTGTTTCATACTCACTAACTATACCTATCCAGTGTTGCCCAGGAGTAAAAGAAAAAATGACTGACTTGTTTATGAAGAAACAGAAATTAATTTTGTAATAAAATTATTTTGTGAAATAGGAAATTTTTAACGTTCGTTTTAATATTTGCCACTTATTAGTAATTGTAATAATAAGAAACAAATAATAATGTATAAATATTGTGCAGGTAAGAAACACACAGGTACACATACACACTTGAAGTCGCATAATTTAATTAATATTTTGAAGAACAGGGAAAGAACCTGATATAATTGTCCAAAATAATTTCTCTTCAATTTGTTTCTGTGAGTAAAGGAAAATGTCTCCACTCAAACAATTTTCTTGGCTGGAATAAGTATTTTCAGAAAAAATTGAAGCAAAATACAATATATTCATCCCAATAACATAGTGGAAGGAAGAAAACCAAAAAAATAGACTAGTCCGAAGCAAGTAAGTATCGATATGTTAGACGGATTGCTATTTGAGTCTGACTTTGAAAATCCGACAAGATAATTTTACATGTTGTGTGTGTGTGGTGTGGTGTGTGTGAGAACAATGCTTATTGCATCATTCGATACGCACACAATTTGCCTCGAAAGTGTTATCACTCTGACAGTGAGGAGGGACAGAGCTTTATTTTTCTTTTGTCAGTTTCCACTCAGAGCTTTAACTTTAATTTAAGAAACAAGTTCGATTCAAAATGAAATATTTCTCTAGAAATAACCCGGGAAGAGGTCAAATATTTAAAAAATATTATTTGTAATTTGAACAAATTAATCTGCCTAATTGGAATAAGGGTATAAACTCTCACTAAGAGCAAAATGATGAAAACATCGCTATGATTCTTTCTGATAATGATTTATTAGAACAATCTTTACAGAATGAAACGTTAGAAGACGAAATAATGAAATCCCATTAATTATTTTGAAGAGCTCCATTGTCATCCCCTCATATTTCTCCCTAGTAAAGTAGTTAAACCTTAGGATTCTAACTTATCCTTATGGTTAAAATCCTTTAATCCTTTTATAGTTTAGTCTCTTTTCTTTGTATACCTTCCAATTTTAATATTATGCCCCTAATTTCCATGTCTAACTGCTACTTCCTAGGATTGAGTATAATATTCTAGATGAGGCCTTAAGTAACATTTCTTCCTTTGAAATAAAATTTCTAATTAATCAAACTAAAATGGAAGACATCTATCCAGTCTGTTGCTAAGGTCGCTGGAAAAATAGTTGGATCATTCTACCGCTCCAGAAAATACCTGACTCCAGATGCAATCCTTTACCCATATAAGAGTCAGATACGGCAAAAGATGGAATAATTCTGCCACATCTGGAGGAGGGGGGGGGGGGGCACACAATACTCTTTCCTGCCTTTACAGATTACAAAATCGACTTTGAAATCTAGTAGGGGGGATCTCTTCTCTTCCCTCCAACTCTGTTCTCATAGAAGAGATATTGCTAGTCTCTCTCTACTCTATCGTTATTTTTATGGAAAGTGTTCGACTGAGTTCCAATATTTGGTTACTCTTTATAAGACATTCACAGCATGAACTTGTCTTTCTACCACAACAAAAGGAGGTTTCCTATCTTCTTCCATATGCCTACTGTCAGACGGAATTTCCATGGACAGAGCTTCTTTGCAAGGGCTTCCCTTCCTGTGGAACATATTTCTGCATGACTGCTTCCCTACTGATTGCAACTTGGTTGTCTTCAAGTCCAATGTCACCAAATTCCTTTAATGGACCACTCCATAAAAAAACAAATACAATTCGTACCATTGACCAATGTTAGTACTCCTCTAGCGTCCCTTATCTATCGGCTGGCAATCATTTCGTCTCATTAACCCTTATTCTCGAGTGGCTTTTGACCTTGATATGGGGACTCAATAGTATAAAAAAATTGAAAAAAATATTAATTTTGCCTTTGGGATAATAGACAAAATATGACTATTAGATCTTAATTTATCATTACAATTTAATCCTAAGTCACATTCTTCAGTTACTTTGCAGCAGTCATAAACCTCAACATTTCTTTCTTCTTGCAGAGAGCAGACCCTGCGAGGTGATTTGGTCACATGTGGACTAATCAGATATTTGAGCATATTAATTTCAACCGAACCCTTGAAGGACGACTTCCAGACCATTAGGATGTTACAGAACAGTTCACATAGAGCTTCTTTGCACCAACAAAGAAAGACGTCCTCTCTCCTGTCACCTAAACACTGAGGAAAGCTACCTTCACTTTAAGATCTATTGCTCCAAGAAGCCTTTCGGCAGCCAACCAACTTAATTACTTCAATTCCTTTCTTCACTGTCTACATTTCTGGCAACCTACACCCAACGATGTAGATCACTTAAATAAATACATATCGTATTGTTTATAAAAGGGCTTTGTTTTCTTTTCATTTGACGACCCTTTTGTTACAAAATATTATAGGAGTTTGTCTTACAAAATATTATAGGAGTTTGTCTTACAAAATATTATAGGAGTTTGTCTTACAAAATATTATAGGAGTTTGTCTTACAAAATATTATAGGAGTTTGTCTTACAACCTCTATAATTCTTTTGATTCTCCCTTATATTTCTAACAATCTCATTCTCATGCTTCAATTTTTCTTCAAATTCCACTTTTTCATAATCCTTATTTTTTGTTAAAAGCCATTTAGAAGTTTCTCATATGTGCTTCCATCTTTAAAAATATCCAATCAAAAATATAATACGTTTATTCTTTATTGATAAAAGTTAGGTAATCAACTGCTCAGGTAACTAAGGGACTGAGGATTGTCGATAGTTGATTTTGTTGGCAATTGTTGAAAATACCATGTTCGTTGCCAATTAAACTTAAATTGATAAGAGAAATATGATAAGTGAACATTCCAAGATTTAAATATAACTGCTAATGTGATGCCCTGCAGTTGGCAGCAATTTGATAAGTTTTCAGTTTGAAATATTATTCCTTAGTTCATGTGAACTCAGATGTGGAGAAAGTATATCTGGATGGCGAAGCTATTGAGGTTGTCGAGAAGTTTTGTTACCTTGGTGATACCATTGGAACACAAGGAGGAGCAGGTACGAGTGTGATTACAAGGGTTAGGAGTGGATGGAGTAAGTTCAGGGAACCTCTGCCATTACTAACCAGCAGAGCATTACCACTATCGACCAAGGAAAGAGTCTATCAGGCATGAGTGCACAGTTTGATGATGTATGGAAGTGAAACCTGACTAGTGAGGGTTGAGGATATGCATTGCATGGCAAGAAATTATATGAAAATGATATGAAGAATGTGTAAAGTAAGTATTAAAGACAGGTATAGATCTAATGACCTTAGAGAAAGATTAAATCTTGACAGTATAAGGATATGTGTGCAGAACAAGAAAACTTTGATGGTTTGGCCATTTTGAAAGAATGTAGATGTAGAGCAGTTGAGGTAATTGGTTCGGTTCACAGGAGAAGGCAAAAAAAAAAGGATGGAAGAAAGTGTTAAGAATGGACTTGAGATAAATAAAGACCTGGTCAGAGATAAGTTAGTTTGGAAATCAATTTCTAAAAGTCGTCCAACACATGCCATCATGTGAAATGGACTTTAAACTGCTGCTGCTGCTGCTGCTGCTGATGATGATGATGATGATGATGATGATGATGATGATTCTCATGCTTCAATTTTTCTTCAAATTTTGCTTTTCATAATCCTTTCTTTTTTTTGTTAAAAGCTATTTAAAAATTTCCCATACGTGCTTCCATGTTTAAAAATATCCAATCAAAAACATAAGACGTTTATTCTTGATTGGTAGTCAACTGCTCAGGTAACTAAGGGACTTAGGAATGTCGATAGTTAATTTTGTTGGCAGTTGTTGAAAATACCATATTTGTTGCCAATTAAACGTAAATGATTAGGGAAATATGATAACCGAAGATTCCAAGTTTTCAATATAACTGCTAATGTGATGCCCTGCAGAGTTCACGAAAAAAAAAAACTGTTGGAAGCAATTTAATAAATTTTCAGTGTGAAATAGTATTCCTTAGTTCACCAAAAAACGGACTATTCATGCAATGCCATTACTACAAAGATAACGAAAAAACAACAACAAAGCTGTTAAACTGAACCTTTTAGCAGAAGTATGCATTTTAGACATTCAAGTACTTAAGAACCAGCCATTTGTTTTACATTAAAAAGTAAATATGCCAACATTTTTTAAGTTTAATCATCGTTCATAATTTCATCAAGAGGAGGATAAAAACGTGAACTGACGACCTGGGTGTACCAAGTTCGAATCCAGTCAAGCACCACTTTCATGTATGGATGTTGACAACCTCCATGTGGTCTCTCCTGTAAGTACTTGATGCTAGAAAGAATCGGGAAAACCAATGCCAACAACAGAATCAAGCTGGTCAAAACGGCGTCCCATTCTGATTCATACGAATTTACTTTTCATCGTTTTGTAGAGATTTCCTATTTGTAGGCAGGAATGAAGAAGAGTCGTGTTGTATTGCTGCATAGATATCTATCCTTATGGCCCTGCGGCGATACGAAGAAAAACGGGTTACCATCGTTTGGTTATAAGGACACACCACTTCTTCTACAATTGAAATCAATTTTATTCATACAGTTTCATCAACGGACATGTTCGGGAAAGAGTTACATCGACAAGAATACAAAAGTATGTTGAGTTAATAGACATTGGATCTCTCATCTTGCCTAGCCTGGTCGTGTCTAAGGGTGAGAAAAGAAATATAACGTGCTGGCACATTGACACATTGACACTTTTTTACTGACTGTTGGGAAAAGAGTGGGAAAAGTTTTTTGACCGGACAACGTATTAATCACTCCACGAATGAGAACAGGAAAATAGATTGCAATTATATAATTGCTACAGTTTCATCATTAAAACCACTGAGAAAATAGAGAAAGGGAGAGAACTTTGCATTCTAATAAAAACTGCAAGTTACTGTTACGTATACATACACGCACACACCGATCTCTATATATTGTAAGGAAAGTACCACCTTGTGTTTACATATCTACTAGCAGACCCGACCTGACGTTGCTCGAGATTGAATGAGGATCACTATGATGTACATTTTCACTTTTATGCTCATAATCCCATATTTCTTTGTTTTTACTGCTCCCCTCCTTCTGTTTAGCCCCGTAATATAGTCGGAAGAAGCTGCAATGTTGGGAAACTCTCTGAATTAGTGTCTTATACATATGGTTTAAATTTCATTAAAATCGAATATACATATTTGAAGTTTTAAGGGGATTCTGTCCCTATGGGTCACTTAGAAGTGAAGGCACGTAGATATTCAGCACATAGATGGTAACATAGAGATTCGGGACCACTTCCATTGTCTTCCCCAGAAAAGTTCATACATATGGTTTAAATTTTATAAAAACAGGATATATTTGAAGTTTTAAGAAGGTTATGCCCTCATAGACCCCTTAGGGGTACACTTCGGCAATACTTCCATTGTCTTTCCCAGTAAATTATACATAAGAATACCATTTTAGATTTCATGTAGATTCTTTAAACTTTCTTTCTATTGGGACCGCACAAACATCACACACACAGACATTCAGTTTTATTTATATATATAGAAGATTATTCTACTTAATATGAGTTCATCAACGTTTGTTTCCCTAAGGCCTTTTTTCCTACATATTTTAATAACACAAAATGTAGATTAAAATATACCTTAGTTCTGAGGTTGAGTCAAATGTAGCACCAGCACTTAAACGTTTCTCAGCGGCAAACAGAATAAACCTTTGTTTTAAAAAGGGGGGTGTTACTCCCGAAATATCAACATATATATGGAAAATATATATGTTTGTACAACAATAAGTGAAAGATATATAGTAAATTTAAAAGCAAATAAATACGTTTTATCGCAGAAGAATATCACTTTTATTGTCTTTCTTAACTTATTTACTTTTAGAAGTTGGTCCTCGTTGTAAGCGGTGTATAATTTAAATATGTAAGTTTTGAAGTCAAAACAACGCAGATATATATATATATTTTTTTTTATAAATATTTATTCATTAAAAATAAACTTAGTTTTGACAATATAATGTCTTCCTCAGGAAATAGTAACATTTTTCTTTTTCTTTTTCGTGACATCTTGTCACTAGAAAAATCTGCATGCTCTTGCAGCAGGGATTTTTAAAAAAAATGTTTTAGTCATGAAGAAAGTGCTGGCGCACGTAAAATGAATTAGAAGTTGGTCCTCATTGTAAGCATTGTGTAATTTGAATATGTAAGTTTTGAAGCCAAAACAATGCAAATATATATTTATTTAATAAATATTTATTCATTTAAAATCAACTTAGTTTTGACGATTTAACGTTTTTCTCAGGAAATAGTAATATTTTTTTCCCTCCTCCGTGACATGTTGTCACTAAAAAAATCCACATAAGAAAAATATGTTACCATTTCATCATGGCTAAAACATTTTTTTTTTAATCACCGTTGCAAGACCATGCAGATTTTTCTAATGATAACATGTCATGAAAAAGAAATAGAAAAAAAATGTTACTATCTCCTGAGGAAGACGTTATATCGTCGAAACTAAGCTGCTTATAAATTAATAAATTTTTTTTTTTTTTTAAATATATCTGTGTTGTTTTGGTTTCAAAACTTACATATTTTATTTATTTTTGTTCATTTCCTCTTTCATCAGTTCGGCCTTCCACCGCATTGAAAACAACCTTATACATAAAATACCTACATACTTATATTTTATTTGTTTTAAATACATGGATTTTTTTCATTGGCAGCAAACTTGATCAAAGTTATGAAAGAAATTTTTTTTAAAAACTAAGTAGAAACTAGAAATAAAATATCGAACAAAAAATTGAATATTTCTTTGTCTGTCTGTTTGTCCAGTATCGACTCAAAAACATGGCAGACAGATGATGGCCCAAGGAATGTTATATAGGTTATATAAAGTTAACTTAGGTCAAACCTTAATGTCACTAAAGGTCATAAGTAAGGTCAAATAAGCCATTTCTCATGAGAGTCAGCCTCCAATTAAAAGGTTTCATGAAATAAAATAAAAATGTAGAACGATCCTAAAAATGGTGGAACCAAATGGAATAAGAATCAACCTCAATTTTATAATAATACTAGAAGAATATCTGCCCCAGGACGGGTAAAATGAATTCCCGAACAGTTTTGCACCACTTTCATTATGTCCCCTTATGAAGATTAAAATCAACATATAAACCTTATGTCTAGAATACTTATTCTAATTTTGATCAAAATCTATTATATGATTTTGGTTCTAGAAAATGTGTAAAATTTAAGGCTTAAGCTTAAGGAGTTTTCAGAAGAAATTGAAATTCATGGAATCTCGCTTCATTGGTGTCTAATGACTTTGGATCAAATTCAATGCAAATCTGAAATATCTTAATTTTTAATTGGGAGATTGTGCCCATATTACGCCCCCTAAGATCATTTTATAATATTCGAAAGAAACTGAAATTTGGGGAATATTTATTAGTTGATGGCTAATACCTATTGTTAAAGTTTCACAAAACATCGGAGGCATCTGAATTTTCACGAAAGGCTTCCACCCCCTTTGCATGAAACTAAGTTAAACTAACTTAGCCCACATTTGGACCTCTTACGCTTCGCAGCTGTGTTCTAAAATTCGTAATGATTGATTAATTAGTTAAGGTGTGAATCCTGTACATACAAATATATCAACATATAAACATACCTAACTTCATAAAAATATATAAAGTAAAGTGAGATTTTACCCTATGTGATTGACCGGTATAGCTTCATAAACAAAAGCCATGGAGCAAAAGCTATTTTATCAATCATGTTTTACCTACATTGTTCTGTGTCAGGAAAAAATTAAATTTCGTTTTCATTCAGTTTTAGCGATTTTTATATTTAGTCCGCTCAACCGTTTCTACTTTGCTTATTGATGTCAAAGAGAGAGTCATAGACAGTTGCTTTTATAATCACTGACCAGTTCGACTATACAACTTCATTCACAACTATTACTTAGGCCGGCCATGACAACTCAGTTGTTTACATATTATCATACTCATGTTTCCTTCATAAAGAGCAAACTTAATTTTAATGTTAATATATATTATTAAACAACATCTATTTATTATTACATGTTTGTGTTAGAAACGATTTATTACATTGAAATGCAGATAGATTTTCTTAATTACGTTATTTCCAGTCGGCATAAACGCATTCTCTGCTACTAAAGCTACACCAACACCATACAATACTGCTACTGCTTCTACAAGCGCCAACTAGTTGTGCTATAAGGCTTCATTTTCAAATCAGGCCGTTATTGAGAGCCCAGTTGTTTGCATATTAGACTAAAGAACCAAAGGTCCCTAGTTCTATCCCATGTTTAGGCATCCAATTTTTTTTCTTTCTTCATTTTTTTAATTATTAATCACATATTTACTGACTTCAACAATGCAACAATCGCCAACGAGTTCAATTATATGACTTCATTTTCAAATTGTTCTTAGGCCGTTATTGACAGCTCAATCGTCTGCGTGTTAGACTAAAGAACTAAAAGTTCCTAGTTCTATCTTGTGTTTGGGTATCCATTTTTTTTTTTATTATTAATAGCATATTTACTGACTTCAACGATGCAATAGCATAAAATGTATTTTCTTCTTTATCCTACTTATAACTATTAGTTACTTACGAAATCCACCAATATGCATTTCGGCTTATGCGAAAACTAGTCCGTCATTTCAGTAAATATACAGACATTTTTTTGTAAGCTTGTTATGCAAAAGAATTAATAAGAGGAAAAAATCTCATCTTTGATAATATAATTAGGAAATAAAATAAAATTATTAAAATTTTGCGTATCAAATTTTAGACATTTTAACTAACCGTCATTGCCCTGGAATATTGTTACTCGAATTTTTGGTCAACAATGTGTTTTAAAAAAGAAATTTTATGAATGAAATTGTTTGTTAAAAGTTAAATTTACTGAATATTATATATCTTGCTCAGTAATGTTTAAATGAATACAAAAGTGTAATGAAACTGTAATTGATTCTGTCGGACTAATAACTGCTTGAATGCAGTCCTGACTGTACTTATATATGAAAGGCACATAATTCTTAGCATAGGATGCAGGTTATCCTCTGCATAAATGCTTAAGGAGTGTCATTTAATTCTTTCATAATCGAATTTTTTTTTTTTAAATGCAACAGGTTTTGTTTTCAAATCAGTAGCCATTACTGATTGCAATTATGAAAATCACTAATCTGAACAAGAAGGAAAACAACATTCAGTTAAATTAGTAACATGAACAACACAAAACTTCACTGCATGTGACTGACACAGTTCAGTTTCTGTTCTGACACTGAAAATCAAAATACACTTTCAAAAGGAATTCATACAATTTCCTGTTTGGATAGAAGTTACCCTGTAAATAGGTTATACTTATTGGCTTAGTAATTGGAGGAAAACATGGCTAGAAGGTATGATTGTAACAATAGATTGTAAAAATAGATCGGAGGAAGACATAGCTAGAAGGCATGATTGTAACAATATATATAAAGGTCTGGTAATGTTCTTTCATCGGTTGTTGTCGCTTGTTACATCATTCTATGCCAAAACTGTACATACGTTTTGTATGCAGATGGTTTGTAGATTATTTTGTTTTTGAAATAATGTGGTCTTTGTGAGTGGTAAGACACGAATATGAAGAATAAATTGAATGAAAACGCTTCTGTATAGATTAATAAATATAATTATTTATTATATAATTCCAACTGAAAAAGAATTATTTTGTACTGAGGATGTAATCAATTGTAATCGCTGAGCAACACGTCCATTTGAATGTTGTTATCCCAATGTTGACTGGTCGAATGCAAGGGCAATAACTTTGCTCAAAATCTCTTTAAGACAATGGAGACAACTTTTGGGTGCAAAGTTATTTCTTTATAAAAATATTCAATTTCTCTTTTATATATTTAATTATTTTCTAGGTGGTATGTAGCCACCTAACAATCTTGTTAGTGCATATTTTCTAAATAAATAGTCTGTGTGACAGTTCAAGTAGTTGTCTGCTGCTGATATTTTTCTTATAAAAACAACATATTCTGCTCACATAGTATTTTGAGCAACATCGGTTGAGCATATGAAAATAAATTATATACTTCCAACAAGATGTGAAAGTTGAGTATGTGCCTCTCTGTGTATTTTTTTTATTTGTTTTATGTATTTTGTTCTATTTGTCATTGTTATAAATGTGAAATGTTGAACCCCCCCCCCCCCCCCGGCACCAATGTTATAAATCCAGAAATGCTGAAAAACCTCTGACACAAAATGTTATAACTGGAAATTCAAAAAGCTTACAACATCAAGACTTTATACTAACACCAGTGATATCTTCCCTACCCATCTCGCAAACCGTACGTTGTATCCTTCGTGTTTTACCAGGGTTTGTGAGTCACATGTTAAGACTCGCTCTTAGTGAATACGACTTTTACTTTTTTTAATAAAACAGTCAAAGATGGACAAGCAAGTAATTCATGTGAGAGAAAGCAAGACATATCCAGAATCTCAATTTATAAACATATTAATAATTCACTTGCAAGAACAACAAAAAAAAGGCGATATTATTCTAACATAACTAACGTTTATCATTTCAATGAGCAAACGAAAAGTTCTTCTCCGCTCTAGGGGAGTTCTTAATAGAGGGGCTAGATTTGATGAGACCGAGATGGTTGATCAAATAGGAGATTATTTTTCCATCTCTAGTCACATAATCAAGATAGACCATTCAGAAATAATCAGGTGAGTTAAGAGTTTACTCTCTCTCTCTCTCTCTCTCTCTCTCTCTCTCTCTCTCTCTCTCTAGTGTCTCCAAATATTCTTTTAAAAAAGGAGAGCAGAAAGTTGACCTTGGGTTTACTTTTAGCAGCCTCGTAACCCTCACTCTCCTCCCATTTTGTCCTTTAGTCTCATGACCAATGTTACTAATAAAGGAATAAGAATTGCTATTTTCTGTATTGGCTGTTGTTTTGAGTAAGTGATATGTAGAGATTTTCAATCCTCTCATAGTATTCATCATCATTCAACTATCAAGTTATCCATCTCATTAACTCTTATCCTAAAGTGTTTATTTTAGTCTTGATAAGTGATGATTCAGTAGTAATATATATTTTTTTTTTCTGAAGACGTTCGCCACGAACGAAACCGGTCAAAAAATCTCTTGTTTTTGTTTTTCTCCTGCACTTTGACTTGTTTTCCGTTTGTCATTTTTTCACACACACACACACACACATATATATATATGTAAAAATAAATGATGATTCAATAAATATTGTTCTTTTTCCAATTTTTATTCTCATCATTCATTTTTTTTTATAATTGCTCTATCTCATATTTTGAGCATTGATGGGATTATTTTTAAGATAATATTTTATCTTTATCATCTCTCCATTTTATTTATTTTATATATATATATATATATATATATATATATATATATATATATATATATATATATATATATATATATACAATTTTCTGGGTGAAAAAGCACAAACAGTATGTGTTATGTTAGATGACTTTTTTATTTCATGACTATCTTGGATTTCTGACAAGTGAGTTCTTTACTCTATATAATAAACACACAGCTAATCCCACCCCTTACCCATCTGTTCGAACATATATAGATACTCGTGTCTTTTGTGATGGACCAAAATAATTTTTTAAATAAGTTTTTGCTTTACTCCTTGAAGACAAAATTTCAGTTGTTTAAAAAAATTAAACGCACATAAAAGAAACCAACAACAATAGTACTAGAGTTTTAATTTGAACCCATTGTATTGATTTTAATTTGAACCCACTGTATTGATTTTAATTTGAACCCACTGTATTGATTTTAATTTGAACCCACTGTATTGATTTTAATTTGAACCCACTGTATTGATTTTAATTTGAACCCACTGTATTGATTTTAATTTGAACCCACTGTATTGATTTTAATTTGAACCCACTGTATTGATTTTAATTTGAACCCACTGTATTGATTTTAATTTGAACCCACTGTATTGATTTTAATTTGAACCCACTGTATTGATTTTAATTTGAACCCACTGTATTGATTTTAATTTGAACCCACTGTATTGATTTTAATTTGAACCCACTGTATTGATTTTAATTTGAACCCACTGTATTGATTTTAATTTGAACCCACTGTATTGATTTTAATTTGAACCCACTGTATTGATTTTAATTTGAACCCACTGTATTGATTTTAATTTGAACCCACTGTATTGATTTTAATTTGAACCCACTGTATTGATTTTAATTTGAACCCACTGTATTGATTTTAATTTGAACCCACTGTATTGATTTTAATTTGAACCCACTGTATTGATTTTAATTTGAACCCACTGTATTGATTTTAATTTGAACCCACTGTATTGATTTTAATTTGAACCCACTGTATTGATTTTAATTTGAACCCACTGTATTGATTTTAATTTGAACCCACTGTATTGATTTTAATTTTTTTACCCAGATGAATTTTAGTTTTAAAGATAGTGTAAGTTCCGCTGAATAAATAAATAGATAATAATACAGACATGACAATGGCGTGAGAAAAAGAACACAACAACCTTGAGATTCAAATTTGTTTATATCTACAGAAGAAAAGAAAGAGAATGTGCAAGAAGATTGTGTTACAAAAAAATGGTATTATGGCAGGACATAACTGTGGCAAAAATATTTGTCCTGTTAAAAGATCTTGTAAATTTCTTGTGCTGTTTTTTCTTTAGATGTGTGTGTGGGGTCCAGGTGTTTGATGTGAAGAGATTTATTCAGGACTTGTGGAATCCTTTAACTGTGTTGATTCCCTAAATTAATCCTTTTCTATGTGCTTTTAGTTCTTGATAATTGACAATTGATTTTTGTTCTTGCTTCACTCGGCAGAAATGGAAAAGGGATCTACACTTGAAAACGGGGCTGCGGTTTGGGACAAGCTAGTTTTATTAGGAAACTTCTGATTCGTTCATTCTCAATCATTCTCAGGCATTATTACACCAGGAAATGGAGTCATTCAAAAATGAGGCGACTCTGATAATCCTGAAATATTTTTGATAACTGGGCGTTTTCAATTGACAGTAATAATGTTTTAAATATAAAAGTGCTTATATCCATACAATGATAGGTAATAGGAGCAAAGTGTAGTATCTGTTCTGATACGACACTTCATCTTTTCTGTCTGTGAAGGAGAAATCCTTCTAGACTGAAGAACTTTAAATTTTTGTCCCAATCCAGAGTTCATTTTTTTTTAAATATTCGCCATATATAGCCAGTACATATATTAGCGGTTAGGTTATGAGACCGGAAATGTTATAGAGAAGGGGTTAAAAAGTTCAACAGGACTAGAAATCAAGTATCATGAGAACGGAAGCAAAAATAAGAAAAAGGGAAGGTGATGTCATATATATGAAGGCAAGCGGATTCTGAGAGAAGAAGCTCTCTTAGTCTTCAAAGGAAATGCCCAAGAATAAACGTGTTAATATGAGTTAAGAAACGTTTAATCTAAAAGGCTCTATGATTAATAGTCTCTAAATTTATCGTTTTTCTCAACATGATGTACTATGATTAATGAAGTCCGACTCAATAAATCTATTGTTTTTCTCAACCTGATGTAATATGATCAGTGGCGTGCGACTCAATAAATCTATCGTTTTTCTCAACCTGATGTTTGTTGAATTATTAAAAATCTTTAAGAAAAAAATGTCTGACAACCTTTGATTTTAAGCGCTACAATTCTACAATAAATGGACAGTCACAAGCAGCATGGTGACTTTGGTACGGGAGGAGAAACATAAAACAAGGTCTTGTTTTAAATAATCCTTCAGAGTCGGCCAGTCGCTAAGTATAAAATAATTAAGGACAAAATGTTTATGGTACAAAGAAAAGTTAAGCCTTTATTAGGGGTTATTATGGTTGAATTTAGCTCAAATTCTGAGAATCTATATCATTTTATGTTTTTTTATACTAATGGTTCACCACTTATAAAGGCCAAAAGTCACTTGAGGATAAGGGTTAATGAGATTTTCAGTTGTATGATGGAACAGTACTATGAAAGGATTGAGAATGATGTTTGATTAATTCAGAGGACGACTCGACAGATTTGTTGATATTGGACTTGAAAACGACAATGTTGTAGTCTGTAGGGAAGCAATCTCACGGTAACGTGTCCCACAGATGGGAAGTTCTTGGAGAGAAACTCTATTCATGGAAGTTCCGTTTTATTTTAAATGCACAAAGGAAGAAAGGAGAGTTCTTTGCAGTTTTTGTTGCTGTGAAGATTGTATAGAGGGTGGGGAACAGATTGAAGCTCAGTCGAACATCTACCATGGAAATACTGATAGAGTAGAGAAAGACTATCAACGTCTCTTCTGTGAGGAAGGAGCTGTAGGGAAGAGAAGGGATCATCTCCCATGTCTTTTACCTGTGGTTTAAATCTCATTAAAATCAAAGTTAATTTTCTTTAGGTATGTGTGAGGGGGGATGGGGATAAAAGCTCACTCAAAGACTCCTTTATAAAGTGCAGGAAGTTAGACTTTAATCAATGCTATGGTGAAACTATATAAAAATAGAGTTTGTATAACTGAAGTTTTAGACTTGTAAACAATTAATTTTATATAGTCACGTCAAGGCCGTCATAATAGTAAACTAATAGTACCCTTCTCTACTGTAGGTTTTATTTACTCCTCCCCAGGAGTTAGGCACAAGGCCAGTTTTATCTTACTCCCACAAGTAAGATGTGACCCAAGATCGGGTCGAGAAAGTGGGGTTTTAAAAGCCAGCGCTCGAGAGGTGAGCACTCTGGCCATTTAAAAATTGCCTGGGCAGCCCCGTCGGCATTCCCCGGTAGGGGCGCCTCAGACAGTAAGCAATAAACTTACTCCTCCCCAAAGAGGGGAGGCAAAGCCTGGGAGGGTGGACCTCCTAGAACTGCACAGGACAGGCGTAGAGATCCATCGGAACAGATACTACACTTTGATCTTAGCCAAAAGGCCAAGAAGCCCAAAATCTCTACTTCTCTACTGTAGGTGTCGTAAGGAAACAATTATCTCCCTTCATCGGTTGGGATCATGTTATTCGCTCCCAGGATTGTTACAAGGCTTTCAGTGTAAGTTTTTTCAACTGGACAGATCATATGTTCCCTGGCTCTCTAACCATAACCCTAACCTCCTGTAGCAAGTAAGTCTTTCTTCACACTTTATATTCCTTTTTATCTCTCTTATTGTCTCTTACACGTAACTAGTATTTGTGACACTATGTTCGTTTAATATGTATGGAGACATTTATGTTATATTCATATTGTATTCACATCACTGTAGGTTTTTGTATGAAATGTTATTGTAGTCAAGCATAAATACCTAAACATTCCATAGTACTCAGCGACAGAGTTGGAGCATTGCACTGAGGCTTTTAGGTGAATGTTTATTTTTAATCTTTCCGACAGTCTTCGACTTTCAATTTTACTTGAAAATGGCTTATAATAATATTAAATTATTTTTTAATATTTTACATTTTACCTACATACGACGTCGTTTCAAGCTTATGGCTCTCATCAGCGCAGGGAAGTAACAATCTCAGACGGTCATATATATATATATATATATATATATATATATATATATATATATATATATATATATATATATATATATATAGGGTATTAGGTTTAGGTGTAGGGGTTCGTATTTATTCCTGGGCAATGCCAGGGGTGCCTGCTGGTGGTGAAATAAAGGAAAAGAAATAAACTATTATGAACTATTTGTTAGACAGCTCATGTTCTTTTTACTTAACCATTTTTAGCCAGAATTTTCTTCAAGTATTGAGAAAATATTAAACAACTTAAAACTGAATTGACTTGAATACATCTCATGACATTCTTTCATAAAACATCGACATTGTTTGAATTACATTAGCAAAATCACCATCATCATATTTAATTTAACGTCTGTTTTACACACTGGAATCTGTTAGACGGCTTTTAGAAATTGACTTACAAACAAACTTATCTCTGACATGGTCTTTATTTATCCCTCTTTTTACAAAATCTATCCTTATCAGTTCCTCGTATGTTTTCCTTGATATTCCCCTGCAAACTGACCCTGATACTTCAACTGTTTTACATCTACGTACCTAAGAACTCTCGTCCGTTCTTTCAATGTGGCCAACTGGCCATACTATCAAAGTCCCTCTTTCTGCACACATATCCCTATACTGTCCATATTTAATCTTCCTCCGAGGTCATCAGATCTAAGCCTGACCTTAAGACTCACATTACACATCAATCGTAGGGTCATAAAATGATAAAAACGTGTTCAAATTTTGAACAACAAATTTTGTATAATTTAACCGACACTTAAATCTCATTGAAATAATAGGTAAAAAAAAAATAAGTTCCTGATTTTATGGTCCCTGATAAACCTTTATATGAAAAAAATAAATGTCCCCTATTACGACAATCTACATAGCTAAGGAGTTAATCCTACCAAATTCTAAGTCTGTATGCCTTATCGCCTAAAAATAGTTAGCAGACATACAGACAGATAAGCACGCATCTCTCATATTAGTATCTACTTATATATCAGTATCTTGTGGTGGTATTCAAAACAGAGCAGCTATGCAGGTTATATTCAAAGTCAGACTAAGAATACATTGCTGTGTGGGTGTGTAAATAAAACTGGTAAATGATGAACTGCTTTATATCAGAACGCAGGAACTAAGCCAGCTCAGATTATTATTGTAATCTTGTCTTACTATTACTGTTTACAAATAAGATGAAACTTGAACTTCTTATTTTTAACTTGTAATGCAAACTGTTATTTTATCCTTGGATTTCAGTAATCTTTTCTCACACTTTTCTCGTTCTGGAGATTTATAATAATAAATAAAATAATCTAAAGGATAGAACTAGAATTATACACACAAGTAAACATATGCGTCCTCCTGATACAAATCTATTTTCTATCTATAAATGTCAATGTTTGTGCTTTATACAAATCGATATGTTAGCAGTTAGAACATTTAAATAAGTCTCAATAAGGGTTACATTTTTCACGGAATCTAGGGACACCATTGAAATTTTCCTTCAATTCCATCTGGGGTCACTAGGGGCAATTATCGGATAGGTCCATAAAATAACTGAAGAACGCAAAGAAACGAAATTATTTTTTTTCCCAATAAATTTTCTTTGTTTCATAAAATAACCATACAATTTATAGGATTGATAGGTATCCGAATCCTATAATATTAAAGTACTAACGGCGTGAGCGAAAACACACAAGCCACACCCAAAAATTCCATCTAAAATGAAATTAGATTTTTGTTTTAAACACCGACTCCCACAGGAATTATTTAGCGAAAAAACAAAAATGGCTGCCAGGTGATATGCTTTCACCTGACAACACTCAAGATGCTTCCTGGAGCTGATTGAAACCTTATTCAAGGTGAGGTTTTCATCGAGAGACCATGAGTTGGAAAAAATCAGTACACAGAACCAGAGGACAATGTTTCCACTTCCCTCGCCTTCCTGGGATTGCTTGGGAAGCTACCACTTTTTCACCTACACAAACACATGCTTACACACCCTGCTGACAAAAAGCGGCACACAGACAATGCCTACACTGTCCCAATCAATTCTCAACTCACGCGCACACACACACACACACACACACACAAGTTTAAATTACCTACTGGGTGTTAATGTCATATGGGTTACTGCCCTTGGTTTAGGAATGGCCACCAGGGCTAGGATCTATAAGAGTCTGGTAGCGATGTTGGATTTGGGTTCAGAAATTAAGTAACGATTGGACCAGAAAGACTGTTAAAGAAATTGTATTACCAGTGGATGGTATTAAGATATTTAACACTGGGAAGTTTGAATTATCTACTAGACACCATCGTTGGGTGTCTTCGGTCTCTCTGTACAAGGGTTTGTCAAAACAACCTGACATGAGGATACTTTACCCTACAAGTAAACTCAGACCAAATATTCAAAATAACATCGTATTCGCAGCACAAATAAGATCCCCTCATACGACTATACACTGACCCATACAAGGAATGGTGCACCTTCTCTAAGTAATGTTACCTCAATGTTACCGCACATAGCTGGATACTCCACCAGACTAGACGAATTATTGTCCTGGAATCCGGTAAGACCAAGTGACCACAAGAAAGATATACCATAACATAGTTAACTGGTCAATTGAGAAGAAGAAAATTTATGTTCTTCACTTCTTTACTAACTAAACAAACACATTCATACAACTATGCACCCTGACAAAAGGCGACACACACACACTATCCTCGAGTGTCTTCGGTCTCTCTGTACAAGGGTTTGTCAGGACAACCTGACATGAGGATACTTAACCCTACAAGTAAACCCTGACCAAATATTCAAAATTACATAGTATCCGCAGCACAAATAAGATCCCCTCATACGAGGAATAGTGCATCTTCTCCTAGTGATGATACATCAAGTAACAGCACGTAGCTGGATACTCCACCAGACTAGATGAATTCTTGTCCTGGAATCCGGTAATACCAACAGACAAAAAGAAAGATATACTATGACATACTTTACTGGTCAGTTGGGGAGAGAAGAAATTTATTATTATTCTTAACTTTTTTACTAACTCAATGTTTGAAAAATAAAGGAGAATTTTAAAAGAATATTCGGTATCTATGTATCTCATATAGAGATCAAGTGTTAGCCCCAGGAAGGGGCCCCTTGATTTCTGAGAACTTCGACTGAAGTAAAATTAAACATTAAGAGAAAAAAAAGAATCACACAAATGCCTACACCGTCGCACGCATGTACACACTCATAAATTATAGGCATAAACAATGTATTACTTTTCTAATTGAACATTTCAAATGAACAATGAATGGCTTGTAATTTTGTCTATAGAAATATCTTGTGTTCTCTAAATAATGCTTCATTCTTTCATTCAAGTTTCAGGTTTTATCTGCTTTTCTCTGTTGTCTACTGCTTTTATGACAATTTAAATGTAGATCTTAGCATTTTCTCAGTGAAAAGTGTATTTAAAAAAAGGTTTAAACATTTTTTAAAAATTGCTTTATTGGTATTTTTACGATTTCACAAAATTAAATATAAACAGATGTTTCGATTAGTTAAACGATTTGCCATTTTACAGCTGTCTGTATGAAACGCAACATCAACAAGTAGTTTTAAAAAAAACAACAAAAAAACACCATTGCGCTAACATTTTTTATTTATTACTTGACCGCATATTGCAAAAGGTATTTTTATTTACATTTCTTTCAAGACAAAAATTGTAAACATGACTATATTTGAAATTCCATGATAAATGCCAGTATACTGAAATCATATGCCCTTAATAGGGTTAAGATGAAAATTCATATACACTAAATGTACAAAAGCAAGGAAATTCCCAAATTTTTACACTTTTATTGTCATTAAGGGTATGACTACATATCAACCAAACCATTTCATTATCACATCACTACAGTATAAATCTCTATGCATGAGTGGATGAAGTGTGTGAGGTGCGCTGAAGAAAAATTCCTACCAGTAAAATACATAGCACTGTTTTGCTCGCATACCCTTAATGATATCTTTTTCCTTTGTTTTAGACTGGGGGCCCTAAAGAAAGTATGACCTACTGAAAAGATGTTTACCTCTGATTTTAATGGGATTTAAACCAGAAATTATGTTAATTCTCAAATTCTGATCATTTTAAAATACTGTAATGGGGCTTTACACTATAAATGAACAATTTTCTCAGCCTCCAAATTCACATGTTTAAGTTTTATTTTCGCACAATTTTCCCCATTTTTTTTATTCCTAAGTATTCTTTTGCACTTATGAAAGGGTCTAAAGATGTCCCATTATGATGAACCCATTCAAAAACACGTATTCCGCTAGTGTGTGTATGAGTATATATATATAAAAATGTATGAGTATATATATATAAAAATGTTGAATTAAAGATAATTAAATTATCGTTTAATAATAATCTATTGTGACAATATAAAGCTCAATAAAAAGGAAGGATTATGAAAAGCAGAATTTGAAGAAAAATTGAAGCATGAGAATGAGATTCTTTTTCTTCTTCATCATCTTCATCATCAGCATCAGCAGCAGTTTAAAGTCCATTTCACATGATGGCATGTGTTGGACGCCTTTTAGAAATTGATTTCCAAACTAACTTATCTCTGACCAGGTCTTTATTTATCTCAAGTCCATTCTTAACACTTTCTTCCATCCTTTTTTTTTTTGCCTTCTCCTGTGAACCGAACCAATTACCTCAACTGCTCTACATCTACATTCTTTCAAAATGGCCAAACCATCAAAGTTTTCGTGTTCTGCACACATATCCTTATACTGTCAAGATTTAATCTTTCTCTAAGGTCATTAGATCTATATCTGTCTTTAATACTTACTTTACACATCCATCATATCATTCTCACATCATTTCCTCCATGCAACGTATGTCCTCAACTCTCACTGGCCAAGTTTCACTTCCATACATCATTATACTGTGTACACATACCTAATAGACTCGTCATTCAAATGGAAATAATAACCAAAACATTTTTAAGTGGTTATCCGTTTCCAAACTCTGTTTTGGGTCTCAGAGAAAATAGCAATGAACACAACATGCTGAAGAAACAATAATGACATAGAAGATTGTAGAATATATATAATTTATTAACAGGGATAAAACGAGCATAAAAAGAATATTGGCATGAAAAAGGAATAAGGTTTTGGCTTGGAATAAACAAAGTCTCTGTGAATGAAAAACGATTCAAAAGGTACTTTTTTTTTGGAGAGATAGGTGTCAATCGCTAAGAAATTAATATTTCTACAGCGAGGAGAAAGGTGAAATAAAAAATTGGCAAGATCCTATCTGCTTACCCTTTTTGTTAACATTTATGTCTGTTGTGACTTTAAGGTTCACAATGAACAATGGCTAGTCTACTCTAACAATACTGATGATGCAGGAAGGTTTTGTCATGATTTTTCTCTTGCATATGAGTTGACTCAAATCGTTGACAAACCCACTTGCATACCCAATGCTGATGGACATTTTGCAAGCCTTCTTGATCTTTTCCTGATAACTTGCCCTGAACAGTGCACATCTACTGTTCTATGGGATCCTCTAATCACTCAGTTGTTCTCATTAAGACCACATCTAAGTTCAGGATAACCTTGGATGTCCCTTTCCATCACAGAGTGTATCGATACTCAAGGGCTGATTGAGACAGCTTCAGATCTTTCATCTCTGAAATTCAATTTTCAGAAAAAATGTCCTGTGTTGCCTCCGATATGGTTAATTGCTGGTATTGAGAGTTTTATACCTTCTAAAAATTTCAAAACTGATGTATGTGCTGATGACACAGTAATCTCTTCCAGGCACGGTGGCAAATGGAATGCCCACACGACATATGAGCAAATCAAACACACATATCCAAAGCAATAGCTGAATCCTTAGAAAATGACCTCCAGTCTGTAGCAGAATGGAGCCAAAAATTGATGATCGCATTTAATGCTATAAGAAACCTTTCAAATCACTGATTGTCATCCTTCCTGAGAGTCCAACATTTAAACTTCTCAACCTGATATTTTCAGGCAACATGAGTTGGAATAAGTACATAGACGTTGTCAATTCGATTGCAAAGAAGGTAGGCTCTGTCTTCTGGGCTAGAAAACTTCTCACACTTGCTCGTATCCGATATCTCGATAAAGCCACCATTTTCCCATACATGGAGTATTATTGCCACATCTGGGCTGGTGCACCAACCACTAGCCTTTCCCAGAGGACAGGGTGCAAAAAAGAATTTTTAACCTAAGAGAATTAAGGAATTGTTTTAGGCATATTGTTTTTTGAAGACAACCTTTGAAATGCTCATATATTTATAACTGACCTTATATCACATAATTATTCATAAAGGGGTGCCAAAGGCTTTGATTATTTGGGATCATAATACATTGATAGTTCCCTAAAATTCCCTCATTTTTAAAATATTATTTCTGAATTCATCTTGAGGGAGGAAGATTCGCTTCATTCCCCACCTCCTTTCATATCTGACCTACTCTTTCTATGCTTCCTCTCTTCTCACCACTTCCACCTTCTTATCACTGCTTTCACCTCCTCCATCCTCTGATTTTATATTCCTCCCTCATTCTCTGTATAAAACCTGACTTCACTTGAATAAAGCTCTCTTTTCCATGACTAAGACTTGGCCATTCAAGTCGAAATATTAGAGCCCATGAACTCTTTAAATATGTTTCTGTGTCAATGCCCCTTACAACCTGTTTTTTTTTTAGTTCATTTTCCCAATTGCCATTTTCGCGTATCCTAACTTTTAATATGGATGTGTTCTTTATACA
The DNA here is from genome assembly GCA_963556195.1 of Sepiola atlantica. Taxonomy (NCBI): domain Eukaryota; kingdom Metazoa; phylum Mollusca; class Cephalopoda; order Sepiida; family Sepiolidae; genus Sepiola; species Sepiola atlantica. The sequence continues at coordinate 203,720,831 of OY744521.1, forward strand.
TGAGTGCGTGTTCTTAGATTATGTATGCGTGTGTGTTCATTCCTTATATGTGAGTTGCTTCGTCCTCTGCGTGTTATGATCGCTTAGTTGTTTCATCAGTTTAACTAGCTGAAACAAACTTTCTTCACCCAGAAAAAGAGACTTAAGACATTCGTTGAGAGTTTCAGGGTTTTTATTTTTCTAGAGAAATTATTTTACGTGAAAGAGACTGTATTTCTCTAAACTAAAGTAACGAATTGTTAACTGACTTTTGAGTGAACACAACGAACAGACTTTTTTGGAGGGGGGGGGGGGCATTTTAGCTTGAGGGAGATTTCTAACTTTTTCTTTAAGTTATTACATTATTTGTGACGTGTCTCGCTCGCATCTCATGGACCAGCTCTACTAAAAGCCTTAGCTTTCTCAGTTTTAAAGTTTTACAGCATAATTATTCCCCCGTCTGCCTCACTTGAACTTTCATACTTTGTCGTCTCACAGTCACAATACGTGACGTCACTCGTCATCTCAACTTGTCTGCTTTTGTGTCTAACCTTTATTGACCCCATGCCTTGTTTTTTTTTAACGTTTTACTCATCCTGTCTAATCACTCACCGTGGAAACATAAATTTCCCAAAGGTTGTGTCATTCTAACTTCAAAGTTCATACTAGTTGATTTTACACTTCTCTGGCATAGGGCCATCCATAATGCAACATCAATATCTGTAATTAGCTTCTATTTTGCTTATCATCTCATTCACTTTTGTTGAAAATTTACTTGCTTTTAAACAAACTCCCTTGTGTTGCGTTTCAACCGTGTATCATATATGCAGAAGACCAAATTACTGTAATCGTTACAGAAACATTAAATTCACAAATGTTATTCACACCTTGGTAGCCGCATATTCTCCTTGTATGTGGTCACGTGATCCTTCCATCCTGAAACCAAAACTCTGTATTTCTACTTTCAAACGGACTAAGTCGAGACATAGCTGATGGAAGACAGAAGAGGTTTATTCGACTTGATCTTTGTTCCAAACCATTGCTCAGGGGTTGACACAGAGGAAGATCGACAAATCACTGTTTAATCATATCTTCTCAGCTACATTCCATTTTTCATGTCAACGTGTTGTGTGCTTCCAAACATACTATCATCTTATCTTTCCCACTCTCTCTTTGAATCATGTGACTTCATATCCGGTTCTATTAATTCCCACAGTCTAGTAATCCCCACCTCGGGTTCATCAAGTTTATCCCGGCTGACCTTTCATTACCTGTTATTCTCAACTAACAATTTTATATACTAGTGGGTTTACTTGTCCAATACCTAACACTAGTATATCTGAACAATCTAGGCTTCAGTATAAAACACAATGCCATACGCATCAACACAATACCTTTCATGCATCATCTTTTTTATTCCTTACATTTAGCAACTACATTGATAAAAGAGAGAGAGAGTAGAGAAAGATATTTCCATAGTTGACAAATATTTTCCCCCCCTTTGCGTGACGATGGACAACCACCTATTCCAGTCTACATTATTCACACCCAAAAGCACATACATACAATAAAAAATTGAAATCATAAGAAAAATCCACAAATAAAATATAAATATCTCAAGGCATCTACAAAATCCTGATGATGACTTATGTAAGTTGAAAGCAAAAGATAAACAACATGAATTTCTTTCACTCCATTTCTTATTCATATCTTATCCATTTCTTATCCATTTCTTATTCATATCTTATTCATTTCTTATTCATATCTTATTCATTTCTTATTCATATCTTATTCATATCTTATCCATTTCTTATTCATATCTTATCCATTTCTTATCCATTTCTTATTCATATCTTATCCATTTCTTATTCATATCTTATCCATTTCTTATTCATATCTTATCCATTTCTTATTCATTTCTTATCCATTTCTTATTCATTTCTTATCCATTTCTTATTCATTTCTTATCCATTTCTTATTCATTTCTTATCAATTTCTTATTCATTTCTTATCTATTTCTTATTCGGTGGAGAAATTAAGCAAAACAGGCAACATAATATGTCCATTCTTTTTAACAATGTATATTTAAAGATATAGTTTGTTAAATATGATGAACATTTTGACGTGAAGGTGGTACGTAAAACAAATTTTTCACGGTCCTCATCGTCATGTGCTGTGTCTGCGTTGGAAGTGGAACGGTGGCTTTCCCAAAACAAGTGAAGCCAGCATGAACCTGGGAACACTTAGTTGTAAACAAATAGTCAGGACAGATGACTAATTTGCGCTACCGGCTATGCTGATGTCGTTTTGCCAGCCAATCATTGACGGCATTTGTATAATATAAGTGAACGAAAATTGTCCCATTCAGTCATTGTCTGCATTTTATTCTGTGTATATCACATTGAAGTACTGGCAATTCTCTCAAGTAACGTCCTGTTCGTGATCCCGGTGAGCCTGTTATTTTCCGTCCCTCGCGTTTCTTGTTCCTGTCCGTTTCTTAAGTGACCTGATCGTAAGGCCACGATTCACATTTTCTGTCCATATAATATCTTCACCATTTTTTTCCAAAATCTTAACTCCCTAATCTCTCCCTCTGTGGGGAATGTGCAAGAAAGAGTCTCTAACTTAATAGGTCCCACACTGTATACCAAACTCCAGCCCCTGTCACATTGCATTGCTGTGCTTGGTTTACAAGTACTTCCACAAAATGTGCTCCAATGAACTTTAACATGCTAACAAAAATATGGTCTTGAAACAAAAAAAAGAAGGAAGCAAGTGAATTTTTTTTATATAAAAAAATGGGTTTATTTTGTTTGTTTTTCATGAATTTTAAGATGATAAAAAGAAAGTTTTAAAAATCCTTTTTTTTCTTCTTTTTTTTAAATAAGAAATGTAGATCAAGGTCGAAGTGGAGCTAGACCAAGCCGGGCTCGGACTTCATTAGCTTCTCTGATTTCTAGTTCTTTCGTACTTTCTCGGCCTCCCCCACTGCGATGCTGACCTCTGTCCTTATGATGGTCATTGTCTCGGTCTCTCTTATCATCACGATCTCTATCGCGATCTCTTCCTCGATCGCGATGGCGATCTTCATCACGGCTCCGCTCTTTGTGATCTCGTTTTGGTTTTTTGCTGCGTTTTTTTCTGAAGAATGAAAAGAGAGACAAAAAACAATGATAATCTTATAATACCAAAAATTTGAACAAATTTGTCAAACTAAACAAAACGAATTAAAAAAATAGACTTTCATTATGACTCACATTCCTCAAGTTACGGCTAGTCATGTTAAGGCTAGTAACATAAGATAAGCATTAAACAATATACGGCATAATCACGTTGACACCAGTTATCGTTAGATCACCAAAATTAAGCAACGTTGAACCTGATCAGTACTGAATGGGTGACCACTTGGGAATACCAAGCACTGTATGTAAAAGGACGTCGACACATTCCTGCAAGAACTGAAAAAAATCTAAGATCGTCATTTCTCCTTACTGGGATATACATGGACTGAGGACCGCTTGTGAATTTGATATTCCCGAGAAATTTTCATCCTTTGGAGGAAGCTGGTTCAACCAGTCTCGGGTGAATGCCGCTTCATACTTCGTATTAAACTAATACTTGTAATGGAATTCATCCAGAGTGGTTCCAAATGATTTCACCACATCTCGCATCAAAGCCATTCACGTCGATCAGCAGCTGAGTCTTCGGCATATGACAGCCATTTTCGGTTCTATCGACGATTACCAAAAATGCGGAGGTCAGCTACAGGCTCCATGTCTGACTTCAGTTTTAATCCATGTCGTCAGTTGGCTGCCTTTGTGTTTCCTTCAGCCATTCGGTGTGATTGGGACTACCAACTTGCGAATGAATTCCACCTTAGGCCGTCAAAGAATGTGTCCAAACCAGCAAGGTCTCCTTTTCAAAGGAGTCACAATGATGTCGGTGGTGTTGCATCTTGCATGGATAGTGCCCGTTGGAATTTGGTCTGAGAGGCGGATGCGTCATCGGCAGTACAAGTTGAAAACTTCGAGTTTGTGACAATCTTCTTTGTGCAAGGATTAACTTACATAGTATAATTTAATGAATAATGTAAAAACTAACGTACCTGTAAAATATTGAAGGGTCTTAGCCCGACTGAGTTGATTTGAATGTCGGATTTTTATTGAAAGTCAAGTCTTATAACTGAGGAGCGTCAGAAGGCATCTAGAGAATGAGTGTGCGCGTTTATAAAAAATGAGTGTGCGCGTTTATAAAAAATGAGTGTGCGTGTTTATAAAAAATGAGTGTGCGCGTTTATAAAAAATGAGTGTGCGTGTTTATAAAAAATGAGTGTGTGCGTTTATAAAAAATAGCAAAAACACCAAAACACAGATTTCCGACACTATTTGCTCTTCACTCTTTATTTATTAAATATTAAGAATTGAGAGGCATGGGTGAGAGGAAGACTTGTGTGGCTGTGACGTCACGAGTGAGAAGTGGGAGATTAAAAAGATCTCTTTCCTCGATTAGACTTGAGACAGAGCAAACATCTCAAGTATTCGTAAGGCATACTAACCCTAACCACCTAGGGAAGGGGACGGAAGTTTGGATATATCTTAGTGGCGTTTAGTGCCACGGTTCATGAAATGTTTTCTCTGGTCAGAGATAAATAAAAAGAATTTAACTAAACTTTTGTGGTGTCGTATGTAATATTTTCCGACCATGTTTGACTGTAACCACATGGTGAGATGGCGGACCCAAAACATGTGAGACAGTTGCAGATGGCATTGACTAAAAAGACGGGTGATGCAACATATTTATCTTCAACTGAAGACATTCCACTACAAAATTGTATGAGACATACAAAAGGACTTGGTAAATGTGCAAAAACAGCTAATGAAGAAGGCTTAATACTTTTTATAAACTGTGTTGCGTTTGTTTACAAAAAATTAAGATCTATAAAAATATTTTGATTTTCAGTCATTACTTATTTCAAATAATCTCCTGTTCTAATCTAATAATAATTAAAAAACAATACTTTAAAAATTAAACATTAAGGCAGAAATTAAAAAAGAAAAATCCTTTAAATGTTCACCCTGACTTTTGTTTATTTTTTCATTCAGCAGATTAAAAATTTATTTTACTCCTTATTATTTTCTCACAAGGATTTTATAAAATTGTAGATAAAGCAAAAAAGGGTTTATAATATTAAAGTTTGGGACATTATGTTATGCTTAAAAAAAAAAATGATTGTGTCTTATCTACTACGAGTTGACTACCTTCCCCGGTATTGCCCAGGAACGAGGAACCCTATGTATTTCTGATCCCAGTCTAGAACCCCATTTTAACACAGTTGTTCATTCTTTTTTTGTATAATATATCATTTTCAAGTTATAAATAAAATGTTGTTTAGGAATTTTTGAGATGAGGATTGATAATTTGGATTATCTGGACTACTGTTCTCATCTTGGGTATTATTCTTACAACGTTTCTTGGGACTTCTACCGGACATGGCTGACGTATCTACCCCCATTAATTCAATAAAAGGTTCAGTTTGAAATTCCGTACAGTTTCCAGCATTTGACAAGATACATCTGAAGAAAGTCGGAGGCTACATCGGCCAAAACGTGAGAATAACATCGAAGATTAGATCAGTAGTCCAAATAAAATGTTGTTTTTATTGTTTATAGAGGTCTACTGTGAACACAGACCTCACAATATAAATCTGAAAGTATTTCCAGCAGAAGCAGAATTATTGATGTTATCAATAATGCCAGCAATAATTGGTTTATAAGAAAACTCTTGTGAAAAGCTGCATTGTCACAATAGATGGTAACCCTTTCAGACGGTGGTAGGAGGCACATTATGTTCTTGTTCTTGATCGGAAAAAGGGTGTTAAACAGATTGAACTGGAGGAAGAGGCCCTCAACAAAGTTTAATCTAGAAAGTATGAGAACAATTACATTTGATGAAAGACAGCCAAAGTAAAATAAACTTTGCTGGAATAATTTATGACTGGAAGACTTCTTGCCAAAATCTGGTTAGATTGGAAAGTCAGATGACATTCTGCTTCAAGGCTAATAATTTGAATTTTATATTAGAAAAAAAAATGCCAAGAAAGACTATTATGTTCTGGTGATCATTAAAAAATAAACTTATTCTTTTATTAATTTAACGTCATCTTTCCCTTGTTTAGGGGTCAGACGTTTTCTGATATTATGCAATCTCACTCTCCACTTCTCACGGTTCAGCAGTCTCCAAATTCCACTCTACGCGGTCGTGTCCAATCACTTGTTTCCAAGTTTTCATTGGCAAGCCAAACTTATCTGCAATTTAGAACATTCATGCTTCTGCAACAGTTTATCCAGGAGGATGAACATTTCACATGATTATACCAGCATAATCGATTCATCTTTAGGATAACCTCACTGCTTGGCAAGTGTAGTGCTTTCAGCAAATCCTCTGACCTGATGTGTTGGGTTTGATCAGATATCACATCTGATCATGGATCTGTCATTGCACTGCAGACATCAAAAGGACTGTACGAAAGCCCAACATTCACTACAATATATCATTATGCTTAAAGTTAATCTAGAAAGAAAACTTTGAAATAACATCTTTGTTAAAAACAGATGTGAATACTAGCTAACAAAAGCCGACACAATGCAATAATTGTTGACCGATAAAGAAGATAAGATTTATCGAACTAAAGTTTCATTTTCTAGATGTGTCCTCATATCTCTATGAGGGATTGTCTGTTAATCAGTCTGGCATGCTTAAATTTGAACTAGCATTTTCATTGTGAAACACACATATCGAATAGACACATCTAAAAATATCTGTTCTTATTTTCTCTCCACTTTTGACTACATTTATATAACTATTCCACCTGGTGCCATTGGTACTAATCGAAGACGAATAATCGCCTACTGACACTCGTGATTCAATAAAAGTTGATAATAAAACAAGGGAGATTAATAGTGACAGATAAAGACTAAAAAAAAATGTAAAAATTTTTAATTAAAAAAAAAAAATCGGTGCTTATTTTTATTCAGACTCAAATGAAATATGGCAGTTCAAAATAAAATAACAGGAAAACTTATCAATGAAAAATATTAGTGTACACAAAAAATTATTGAGTAGAATGTTAATAAAAATTCAAATTAATTTACTATTCGGAGTCTACAAATTCCAAACAATAAGCCAGCATATCATCTTCATATTAAAAAAAGGGAGCTAATCTTCTACGACAAGCTTGACTTGGCACGAATGTCGTTCGGAGTTTGTGGACTCCGAATAGTAAATTAATTTTATGTCTTATTAAAATTATACTCGATAATTTTTAGTGTAAACTAATATTTTTCACTGATAAGTAAATATATGTAGAAGTTTTCCTGTTATTTTATTTTGAACTGCCATATTTCACTTGAGTCTCAATAAAAATAAGCACCGAAAAATCAAAAGAAACTAACCTGTCATCATCTCGATGCCGAGGAGCTGAAAATAAAAATACAATGATAAAGAGTTAGAATTAAACAGTGATATGAATTTAACCAATACAAGAAAAAGGGGAAAGCTTAATAAAGTCATGTTTCATTTTCATATCACTTGGTTTTTAAATAAATAATTACAAATTAGAAAACAAGAGAATAAAAAAGTAATTGATGAATTTGGGAGTAAATAAATTTAAATCTTATAACTAGATTTTGAAATCGTGTCAAATAAAATGATTGGCTACATGATTAAAAATGTTATCTCAAGGTAAGTAAAACTGGATTGATATTTAATTGGTTGGCTTGATCACGACGTGGGAAAGATTTGAGGTTAGAATCAGCTACTGCAAGAATTTTGGATAAGTTGGAACGTAATGTCAGGTCTAGACAATTAGAAACACTCAAATTGTCTGTACAGATGGTCCATTCAGAAGTAACCCAAGTTGAATAAAATATATTTTAAGTGAAAATCGTTGTCATCTTCGAGTTATCCATCTCGAGAAAAATATCAAGAGAACAGTTTCATACCTGACCCATAAAAGATGAACAACACAAAAAAAATATACAAAAATTATGTTACGTATTTCTTTCAATAAAACAAATTGCTTTAAAATATTTCAAGAAAATTGGAAAGTTTGGTTGTTTTATTTTACAGCATATCCCCCCTTTTTGAGTTATTTAATGCCAAATCCAGTAATTTTGGCAAAAGTTTTTATGCTTCAAGTTCTTTATATCTTCAAATATTTATTTATGGTGTTTGGCTTGGCTGTTTTGTACAAGAAAATTATTGTTTTTTTTGTTTTGTTTTGTTTTTAACTTAGCAGAACATGATTGAGTTTTGCAAATGGAAAGGAAAAAAAACAACAACATCAATGTTTGGTGCATTTTAGATCAGGAAGCCAGTATTTTCAGACAGCCTTATCTGGTAGCACCAGAAGGAAAATTGGAAAGACATCCAAAGTTGTAAGACTTTTTTTTTTTTAATTTAATTTACCAGGTGACCGATGACGTCTTTCTCGAGACCTGGATCGACTTCGTCTTCTGGTTGGACTTTTTCTGTCTCTGAAATGAAATGAAAAATAATTGACGAGATTATTTGATAAGATGTATAATTCAAATTATAGAATTCAAAATGTGCAGATTTGATGCTCTTCTTCCAAGATAGAAAGCTTGATTGAAAGTATCTCATATAACAGACTAGCAAGGCTACCTGGTGTTGCCCAGGGCAAAAGTATAATTTTAAAACTTCTATCTCTCTTCCCCCCTCCCCCCTTTCTTCTCTCTGGACACACACACTTTTATAGATTTCTCTAAGAGTAAGGAAATAACTCTATGGAAAAAAAATCAGAGTTATTTCCCTTTAATAAATGGCTGGAAAACATAAGGAGAAAGAGGAAAAAAAGGGAGCTATGTTGTGATTCAACAAGTGCTAAAGTAAACAAATTGTCCCACCCATTTTTGCTTTAAAAAAATTTTTAAAAATTAGTTAATCAGCTGATTTTGATGAAATTTTTAGCCTTAAAAAACTATGAATCTTATGTTAATTTTCTTTCATCTGTGATACAAACAAGTAATTATTACTTATATTTATATTTTATCTACATTATTTCAGTAATTATGATTCGAGTTTCATCATAAATTTTTAGATTTCTTTTCTAATAAATCTTTTTAAAATCAGATTTTTATTTTCATTAGCAGATTTTCAATTATTTGCATTTCGAATCCTTTTTTGTCTGAAGACGTGTACTGGAAAAATGGTTTATAAATTTTATTGTTTACAATTCACTTAATTTTGAAAAACTTTCGACTGAATGCATCTTTATAAATTTAAACGGTCTTAAGTCACCATTCACTGTATAAGAGAGATAAAAAATAAAAGTCATCTCTGATTACCTTCGATGTGGAGAACGACTACGATTTCTTCTTGCTCGTGGAGAAGGACTTCTGTGAGACTTGTCGTTATCTTTATGGCTGACTCTTTTTCTTTCAGGTGTCGGACTTTGATGTGGTTCCTGAAAGTAGATGGTCCAGATGTGGACATTATTAACAAAAAAATAATATTTAAAAAGAGAAATGCTATAATATTTGATGATCTTTCTGCAATATATGTTACTTACATATTTCAGACTTGGTTCTTGCAAGTTTTACAATTTTAGTAATCTCCGGACTTTTTCAGGTGTTTTTGTTCCATAGTCGGTGTACCACTTGAGTGATCGTCCCCACCCAATCAGAAGCTCTGAGTGGAGAGTTGAAGTCAGTACACCGTCCAGAACAGACATATTTTGTTAGTTTCCTCAAATCGCCAACGAAATGGTATATCTATCTTAGTCATATGCCGCACTTTATTAAGACTGATTGTGTAGTTGTTTAATTCCTTTTTCAGCACAAACCAATAAAAAGTATTTTCATTTGAAACAACAATGTTGTCTGTTGATTAACTGTTGGAGTAAGATAAACTTTCTATTGCAGCCTACAATTAATTTAATTATTATGGAAAACGATTAAACCCATAATAAATTAAATTTTTGGTGTGGCTACTCCAAGTCAAAAATTATCAACAAATTTCAATAACTACAATAATAATAAAAAAATAAATTACATTTTTATTTCAGTTTAAAAGTTAAAAAAATAATAATTAAAACAAACTTTGTTGACTGATTAAAATTGTGAGGAAGAAAACTGATATTTTGAAGCAAAATGTACAAAAGGAAAAATAAAAGTTTAGTTTATTTTTACTTCATCAAAATTGGTTTTAACATTAAATGAACACATTTTGCAAGCACAAAAAAGCAACAAATTCATAAAAATGCACAAAACGTAACGTGATCGACAAACATAAATACACACATTTTTATGATTTTATCCACCTAGTGGAGAGTTGGAGCTAGTACACCGTCCATGTTAGATAATGGCTTGGACGCATCTATTCTAGATGGGTTTGACTTGCGCGATTATGGCGGAGTCATTCCGTCCGAGGCTACGGGTGCGTTTTCCTACGCCGGGAACGACAGCTGACGTGATCTTAGGTTGCTGAGGTCAAGGGTCAGATTGCACCTGTGTGTTGACAACGAGAGTTGGTGCGAGATTTCGCTAGCGTGGGAACATTGAATTGAATTTTGAGATCAGTCACTGTCTAAAAGTGAGAGTCAAGATCTCCAAAGATGTGACTTTAACAGAAGGGAGTATTCCCTAAATGGAAGACAGGTGCAAGGATCCCCCCCCCCCTCTCTCTAGGAATAGTTTAGGAAAACAGTAATAATCTAACTACGATATTCGTAAAGCTCTCTCTTTCTCAACGATAGCAAGACACAACGCCACGGCAATACAAACGACGCCTGAATAAAAGTAATTAAAATGTAAAGATTGTTGTCTTGTGAAGCGGGCGAGTAGGGTCCTTTGTTACAGACAGCTCCCGGAGATGGCCACGGCAGGCAGAGGCGAAGAAAGACTCAACCACCGGATGACGAAGCCGGCCGAGAAAATACGAAGGTATGAATTATTTTAAAGGGATATTCAACACCCAGAGCAGACGCATTTTGTTGGTTTCCTCAAATCGCCAACAAAATGGTAAATGTACCTTAGTTGCCGCACTTTATAAAGACTGTTTAATTCCTTTTTCAACGCAGACCAATAAAAAGTATTTTCATTTGAAACTACTATGTCGTCTGTTGCTGAACTGTTGGACTTGGACAAAGTCTCATTCTCTCTGTGAAATCTATCCAAAAGTCAGATAAACTTTCTATTGCAGCCTAAAATTACTTTAATTATAATGGAGAACGATAAACCAGATTATAATATAAACAAAAATGTAAATTTAAAACAAAAACAATAAAAAAAATCTTATATAAAAAAAAAAGTTAAAACTAAATTTTCAAGTCAGAGAAAATAAATGTTTATGATAAATAGTTAAACACAAAATCAAAGAAGTTTGAAAATCCTGGAAAACAATAGTTTTATAAATTGGATATAGTGTGGTTAAAAAGTACTAAATCAGTAAAAGACTACGTACTACAACTTCTTCTTCTGAAGATTCCATGTCTTCAATGTCTTCATCCAATGCACTGATCCGTTGTTCTAATTGGTTGGAATCTTCAAGAACATTTCTTTTCTGAAAAATCAAACAATTATCACCGGTGTTTACAATTATACCAGCTTTAATGTGTTTAGAACAAAAGATTTTTCTTTCATTTGGTTTTTACCAATTTCTTTTTTATAGTAAAATATTGTTTACAAACAAAATAGTTAAAGTTAAAATATATTGAATGGCATCATGCCAGACTAGGCTGTTCTAAATGACAGATTTTTTAGAAGTAAAAAGTTTGACCTCTGTGAGTTAAGGAATAAACAGTTAATTTTTGGAGGAGTTATTATGATACCACATAGACAGGATGTGTGTTTGTGTGTGTGTGGTGGGGGGTAAAATATGATAAATATAGTGACACAACAGGAGACGAACCAGAAAGACAGAATAAAAGAAACAACAGAGACGGGTGAGGTATGCACTCATTATATGTCTCCCATGCCATGAAGAATGTATCTGTATATATAATGTTAGACTCACACCTAGTCCTCTCTCGACTGCAGCACAATGACAGATCAATGATTAAATGGATCTGCAATGTGAAATCTGACTAAACCCAACACATTAGGTCAGAGGATTTTCTGAAAGCAATACATTAGCACAGCATGAAGATGAATCGGTTACACTGGTACAGTCATGTGAGGCATTCATCCTCCTGGATAAATCGTTGCAGAAACACGGAGGTCTTAAATTGCAGGAAGGTTGACCGACCAAGGAAAACGTGGAAGCAAGTGATTAGGCAAGACCATACAGCGTGAAATTTGGAGACAGCTGACCCACTGAACCAGAAGAACTGGAAAGTGAGCTTGCAAAATATAAAAAACGTCTGGACAAAGGAAAAGTGATGTTAACTGAATAGCAGGATATAATATAAAAATAAAAACTATATTTAATTTAAATAAAAACGCTGTCACTTAATTTAACGGACAAATATAAATGACAAAGATACGTGAAAGGAAGAAAGTTCCAAAGAGAAACGACGATAGTTCCAGAGATGCAATTAACAACCCAACAACAGGAAACAAATAGAAGTATGCTATTGACCATTGACCTTGTCTTTGGAGACAATGGATATCCTCTGTAAATGTGCATACACAATAATGATTGCATAATGAAGCAAAGGTTGTGTAATCTCCAGCTGCACTTCATGTGGCTCAGTATTGCTATTGTCCAGTGGCAGAGAAAGATCCAAGACTACCGGAAACAGCGTTGGAAAATCAGAGAAGGATCTGTGTTTTGCATTTCCTAAACTAGTTCCCCTGCCAAGGATTGAGAGTCTTGTCTATCCTACTATTTCACCCATAGCTAAGAATATAAGGTTACTATAGAATCAAATTAACACTTACCGGCTCCAATATTCTATAGGCAAATGTTGCTTTAATGAAGCCATATTTATATAAAGATTTATTCACTCTCAGCCAATCAGAATTCATATAATGGACTTGCCCAACTTGGCATAGTGGAGCAGTTCAGCTTCCTTATAAACTGGCTTTTTGATTATTTGAGGTCGTACAGTTGAGCCCTAAGTATCAATTCTATATATAAATATTCCTATAGTTACCATCATTAACTTTTGAAGTGGCATCCAGCTCAATTGGGGTTGTAAAGTCACTTTCTCTAATATTCTTGGTTACGGTACGAATCTATCTCTCTTGCCTCTAGTTATAAGTTAAACAGTCACACCATTTCTAGGTTTTGCTATTAAAGAAAATAAATTAAATTGAAAACTATTTTTTTATAGATTGTATATATTCTTATTTGATAGTATGTATACTTATGAACTTTCTTGACTTAAGCAATTACGTTTCGGTTAATTTGGATTTCTGTAGTGCCTATTACTACGGTGTTACTTTATTTATTTCTGTAGTGCCTATTACTACGGTGTTACTTTATTTATTTCTGTAGTGCCTATTACTACGGTGTTACTTTATTTATTTCTGTAGTGCCTATTACTACGGTGTTACTTTATTTATTTCTGTAGTGCCTATTACTACGGTGTTACTTTATTTTCTTTACCTTAAAAAAAAAAGATCGTACATTTGTAGATTAACACCCACCGCTGTAAAACCCCACCCAAAAAATATTTTTTTTTAAGGCGATTATTTAATTTTGTTAGTTTAGAATTTAGAGTGGGGAACAATTTTCGTAAATAAATTTAACGTAAAATGATTCCCCATTTCCGGGTTGTTAAAAAGTTTTAGGCCAAGAAATTTTTTACCACTAACTCTGAGAAATAGATTTAGGATTAGTTTAGAAGACTGTAACGAATGTTTTGAAAAATAATTTATTGAAATGTTTAAAAAAATAATTAATGGAGTTTTGTGAAAAATAACACTTTCTTGCAAGAATTTAATAGCTCCTACCTTGTCTCTCACACGATCATTCAATGTGAACATGATTATAATAAATGAATAAGAATAAAATATGATATCGGCTATGAATAAATCTAAAATATCTGGTGCAAATGAGTGCTTTGTAAGAGTTAATTAATATTGGGTACATAATTGACTTAATATTAGTAACAAAACAGAATAAAAAAAACGAAATTGCTCTAAGAAGGTTCAATAGCACCTATATTCTATTAAAAAATCTCAAAGAAAAATTATTAAGAGGCAAAAGAAATCTTTTACAAATCCAAATCTTAAGTATTTCACCAAGTTATAATTTTCTATTTCTAACAAATATGGAAATATCTAAAGCTTAACATCAAAAAGTAATAACTTGATAATCTTGAGTATTAAATTCACAATACATTCAAACATTTTCCAAAATTATTAATGATTTTTTAAATATAAAATTTTCTTTAAGTAAACTGCAAATAACTTTATAAGTAAACAATATGAAAAAATAAGTTTTCTATTGTTGAAGTAAATTAAAATAGAAATCGTTTTTAGATGTAAAAATAAAAGTTAAATTTAACCAACCTGAATTCGAGGTAGAATAATGTCACAGACTCTTTCTTCACGTAATAATTCATCAATGAATTCATCCATATGAACAACTTCAAATGCTTTCAAAGATAAAAATTAACATTTAAGAAGGAAAGATTAAAAATCTAATGTCAAATAACTCGACTATTTATCTCGGTTATATTTATTTCTATATTTTTCAATAAAATATTTTCAAAATCTGAATTCCATCATTTTATTTTTATCTAAAACTCTTGACTCATTTTCTTTTTATTCAAATGATTCATGTCTATGGACATTTAATCGTTTCATAACTAGATTAAAAACTCAATGTCATTTCATATGAAAACTTTAAAAAAATTGTTTTTAAAAAAACAAACAAATGTAATGGTGATCATCTATTAATAAAATTATGTTACCACTTCTTGTGTTTCTCACTTCTATGTGAGTTACACATTATCTTTTTTTTTATTATTACTTGCCTATTTATCAAAATAAAAAATGCAACAGTGTAAAATCCTAAGAGAAACATTTTTAAATTCTATTAAAGTTAACTATGAAATTAAATCCATCACAATGCATTATTGTTTCTTCATAAACAAGTCAGCCATTTTAATGTTTTGTTAATAGTTAGAAAAAAAAGAATGGATTACTTTGTGACCTTTCAAAATTTACAAGCATTTAAACAGTTAAATAAAAAGTCATTTTTGGCTCTAAAATTCTTAGAAAATCCTTGTATAAAAGATATGGAAAGCTATTTGCATCCAATGATTTTATAAATAGATTAAAACAACATAATTAAGTATACTTTTTTTAACAATTTGGTTCAATTAATAATTTAATGACCAAATGAGACAATAATAATTAAATTTAACCCTCAAAAGTTTATTTAAAAAAAAACTAAAACAGCATAGTTTAAAAGAAAGCAAACGAAAAACGAAAGTAAAAAGACTCCCGAGTAATACCAACCATTGGATTTTTTCAAAACTAATAATTGTAAAGAAATACCAAATTTTTGCTACGTTGTAATTAAATTTTTAGCTGTGACAACAGCAAAACTGACCATGACTGAATTCAGTAATGACAAAATGACTAAGTGCAACAAATCCAAATAGAAAGAATATTTGTGAACAATGTCATGCAGTAAACTTTAAGATAAAAGTACAAATTCCTGTGACAACACTTACTTCCTGCTTTACTTTGTCTCCGTAATTTTCTGTAGTCATTGTAAAGTGGTTCAAGGTATTTAAAACAATCCAAAGAACTTCCAACCAGTCTCATGTAGGCTGCACCAAGGGCACGCACATACCTAAAAATAACAATTAATGTTCAGTTGTTTTGTTCATATAAAAAAATCCACCCTTAAATGCTTTCGGTGCAAGTTTAGAATTGGGACGGCATGAAAAAATAAATTAAGAAATATCTTTATGATGTACGTACCCGAGATGGAAAGCACATATTGTATACCAAAAATCACGTAAATTGATCAAGTAGTTTTTTTTATAAAAGAAAATCAAATTTTATAGGTAAATGAGGATTGTTGATATATCGACGCCATATTGGCTGCCAGACAAGGGAGATAACTCTTGACTCAAAAATTTGAGTTTAGAAGCAGTCTTGGAAAAAAAAAAGGCAGTTTTAACACGAGCCAACAAAACAAAAAAGGGTTAACAAAACAAATAGACAACAAATAAATGTTACCAAAGGCAAGATAAGTTACTCTTCTATCAACCTGGATAAGTCTTGTTGTGTTTTAACTTATTTTAAAGCGTGTTTTAGTTATAAAAAAAAAAGTATGTCGAGTCTGACTGCCTAATATCGGCTATTATTTTTTTTGTTCTAACTTAATTTAAATATTATAAATAGGCATTTTGTTGGAATGTGTCATATTTGAAACATGGTGCAAGTTTAGAATTAGGACGACATGAAAAAAAAAAAGAAAGAAATATCTTTATGATGTATGTAACCGTGATAGAAAGCAAATATCGTATACCAAAAATTACTAAATTGATCAAGTAGTTTTTTTTTTACAAAAGAAAATCAAATTAAGTTAGAACTACTCCCCCCTTCTTCATTTCAAGGACAATATACATCTTGTTACACCCACAGTTGAAACTCAATGACCAGTGACAAAGAAATAACACCCTAAAGGTGCCATTAAAAATTTTTTTTTAAGGCAGTTCTCAATAGAAAATGATTCTAAAAAATTAGAAATTTAAATGTAAAAAAAAAAAAAAAATAATGAAATGTCTTGAGGGCTTGAGCTGCTTTAAAAAAATGTTTTTTCATTGGCATGATGGTTCTATAAATATGCAGTAATATTTAATGACATTTTTTTAAAAATGTTTTATTTTCAATAAAATTTTCAGAAGATGAAATGCTTAAAAATATTGTAAAATTTAAAAACTTTTGACCATCAACCTAGAGGAGAGCTTATCTTTAAAGGTTGGCATTGAATCTCATTTTCCCATAGCTGAAAGGTCAAATCTGCAAGAGACATACACGGCAAATATTCTGTATGTACAGGCTTATTCCAGTGATGCAGTCTAATTTCTTGAATTCACTGCTTATTCTTATCGCCTAAGCCAAGTTGTTCTCATGAGCAGTCCACTGATTCACGACCGTCCTAATATAAGGTCTGTTAACTGAGCCGAGTTTTTCCGGTGACATCATTGATAGTGGGAGTAAGAATCATTATCAATTAGGACTGGAAGTGCCCAAAAGCACTAATGCGCATGCGTTCATCTGTAATCAGAGATTATTCATTCACTTGGAAATCATTGTTAACTTGTTCCTTTTTTCAAACGTGTTTCCTTTTTTATAGATGTCAAGCGCAAAAGAAAATAAGAAAAATTACAACATGACCTCCAACAATTAAGGTATTGCCTTAAAATTCGATTTTCATGTTAAAAAAAAAATTAGAATTTTATTTTGGGATAAAAAATACAATTTAAGACTTATTAATAAGTTTCATCGAACATGTGTGTGAAAATCGAACGAAATAAGCGAGATATTCAAATAATAATACATTGTAAATAAGCTGTTCGCTTGGACACCCCCTTCAAAAAAAAACAAAACATGACTGTTTTAATTTATTACAAATTTTTACTATATTATAAATAAACTTTTCGTTTTGCAAAAAGAAAAAACAACAAAAATCACACAATTTATTTCAATAAATGTTTTATTAATTAATTATTTTGAATTATTGATTTTGTATTACTTTACTGAATTCGTAATCTTTCATGTTTGATTTACTTTTAAGTTAAAAAAAAAAATAAAAAAATATCATTTATTTTTTTCGGAAATGAGAACAACTCTTATCAAATTATTCAGCTAAAACTAATAATAATGAAATGTTCACATAAAGAATAAAACTGCCTAAGAATAAGAATTTGTTTTCTTGTATTTATAAACCAAAAGATATTTCCATGCAGCATAACCGATACAAGTATTTTAATTCAATGTAGACCAGGTCGTCATAACAATCAACTCAAACATTAAAAATAATCTGAAAAGAATGAACTTTTTTAAAGAATGAATATTAAATCAGACAAATTATTTTTCAAAGAAAAATTGTCATGTTTTAAAAATTAAAAAAATTGACAACACAATTTTATTAAGTATTAATTTAATGTTTGCTGTCTATCCTACGCAAATTACACGAAATAATACATTTGTACTAAGATTTCTAATTAAGTAATGGGAGGTTAATTATATTCCGTGATCGTTAATTAATAAATACTGAAAATTTCATTAAAATTGGTTGATTTCCTGAATTTTGATGAATTTTAAGTGAAGGGAGGGGTCAAAATGCCCATAGTCTGACTGTTCAACGGATCTTGTTTGTTACTTTAGAGCATAACGTCATTTTCCAGTGCTCTGGCCTCCTTTATGATGACCATGACTGATTCCATTGAGAGCAGTGTTTTCCTAGATGACTGGGTCGATATTAAAAGATCTATACATATGCAGAACAGGATACTTCAATAGTATGGCTACATTAAAAGAATGGATGACAGTTCTTGGGTTAGTAGATGTAGAACATGGCCTTTAAGACATCTATTAATCGAAGTGTGGCCTGACAGTTTTTCTTCTGACAGTTGACAATTCTGCATAGAGATTTGTCAATAATTTTGAAACTTAACAGTGATTGGCTGAATTTTTATCTGACATCTTCCCAGGATAATCTACATGATTAATTGAGAAGCATTGGATTAAATGCATTGACAAGAATGGATAATGATGGGAAATAAGTATTTCCTTGAATCTAATATTCTTTGCCCTTTGTTGAAAAGACTATTTTTATAGTATAATCTTTCAGTCGGTCGTCTGCTCGTGATTTCTGAGATGCAGTTACCTCTCTTTCGTCAACTATTTTTTTAAAATTTTGTTTGTTAGGCCTTTTGCGGTTATTTAATGTCAACACACAACGGACCTTGATTATTTTTTTTTCAATTTTCTAATTTCTTAATCTAGACATATTCATAAAATGTTTTTTCCAACTTTTAACATATAACTTTTAGTGTGTTTAAAAAAAGAACCTGATACATGTATGTGTCTGTGTGTGTGTGTGTGCATAGGTATGAAGAGTCACAGTAGACATATCTGTTGTTTTTAAATATACCTGATCGGTTTATTTGGTAATGTACCCATTTGTCATTTATTTTTAAAAGTTATTTCTGAATTTATTTTTTTAGTGTATTTCAATCCTTACATAATTTTGGATCAATCTTAGGGCCAGCTCCAGACATCAACCGAAGCCCATAAAACCGATTATATCAATGGTGTTGACCATAAACGGAATCAGTTTGCTCAAAAGATTGTCTGTAGTTGTTGATATGTGTGTCTGAGTATGTATGTATTTGTACATGTATTTAGTTATATGTATGTGTGTGCATGTATACATATATATGAAAGAATGAAAGTAATGTCTAAATATTTTTGTTTTCATATAGCTTTTTTAATATGTTTTATTCCTTATTTATTAACGTTAGTAGGAAAAACATTCCTTAAAAAAATCGTTTAAATGTGTGTGTGTGTGTATATATATATATATATATATATAGAGAGAGAGAGAGAGAGACATATATATATATTTTTTTTTTTTTGTGTCTTAAATAACTAAAATAAGTTAGCAAAACATTTATATGGAACAAAACGTAGATTTAGTATAAGGAACGTTTATGTTTTTGTCTTTTAAGGGAAGTGGGGTCTGATCAACTCTGCTGGGAAGCCATGAAATTAAATACTGTCTTGTTTTTAAATTCCCGAAACAGTTTTTCATGGTAAACAACTGATGATCCCTTAAAATAGTGTTAGAAACTAACTAATAACTGTAAAAAATAAATTGACTTACATGAGTGATTTTCCACTGCAAGACTTGAGACTATAAGTTTTTTTTTTATATATTTTTTTTTTATATATATATATATATATATATATATTTTTATTTTTTTATATAGTTTTAATGGTTGAGAAACTTCCGAGACTATATATATATATATATATATATATATAAGTATATGTTAGCATATGTGTGTATTTGTTTACACATGTATGAGTTGTTTCAATTCTATTTTGTATGCGAGCAAATGCGTGAGGTCTCACAAGTGACCAAAGTAACCGAAAAACTAAACGAGACATAGCGTCCGAAAAATACACTAGGACGAAGAACACTTGAAGATGGGCCATAAAGATTAAATGATGACGGAAAGGCTTACGTGTGGGAGTGGGTATGAACGTATGAATGTGTAGGTATATACACATAAGTGTGTTAATGCATATGTATGTGCATATGAAGTTGTGTGTGGATACATGGACACATAACTGTGTTTTCACAGATGTATACCTTGTCTCCTCCAATATCCCCCCCCCTTCTCCGCAACCAAAACGATATACAAAAATGTAATTTATCTATTCTCCTCAGTTTGGTTAATATGGCCCGAAGATGCTGGCTTTTGAATAAAATCGCAGCTGAAACATGTATGCACATATGTAGCCAATAATGTTTGTATAAATAAAAAATTTATACTATAATACAGCTCTACCCGTTATTGAGCACTATGTTATAAACACTGGAGTTTCATTGGATTAACATTAAGAAAACAACGACCATACAAGTACTAAAATATCAAATATATCGTTATATAGTCCTTTGATGGAGAGGGACCGTCAAAAAGAAAAGCATGTTTTTATTTGCATTTCAAAATAAATAAATATTTGTTGCTTTGTAATTTAAAATCAACTGTTAAAAAAAATCTTGAGATAAAAAATAAACTTAGAAAAAAAATCTGGAAAATATTGCTGCCACCTTAAACTAAAAAAAAAAAAATAGGACAGTTATCTCCCTTGATATGGCAAGTTGCACCTTAAAGTAAAAAGAGCCCCAAGGAGATATTCTACAAGACTTTATTCATTTATTTTATTTATTTCAAAGTATTTACATATATATAAATCTTTACGTTTTTACAACGGCTTTCAAATATCACAATATAAATGAAGGCGTTTTCAATTCAAGTTTTTAAAAAAGAAAAAAATATTTTAACGAACTCACTTAAAGTCTTCATTCTTGATGAACTCAACAATAATATCTTTTTCTGGTTGAATTTGTAACATCTTTAACACTAGACACAAGAATGGCGTAGGTTTGATGTTCCCACCAAAGACTCCACCAACATATTTCAGTTCCATTGCTTTGTCGACCATCAGTTCCGCTAAAAAGAAAAAGAAATTCAATCTAAGAATATATATATTTTTTTAAACTAGCAAAAAAACTACCCGCCGTCCGGGCAGCAATGAATCTAGCTATAACTTTCTTTACAGAAAAACTAAGAAACAATTTTTATTTCACATTTTAGTAATTTGGAGAAAAGCAACAAAAAGATGATTGTCATAGTGTTATTTGATATATTCCAATGTTGAGGAAATTTAATGTGTACGAACATAGTCTCATTTTATTAATTAGGAAAAAACAACAGCAAATAGTTTATTTTCATATGGTCATTTTGATATGCAAAGTTGAGGGATTTGATTTTGTATAAGTATAAAAATTAAAATAAATTCCCATTAAAAACTGGTTATATAATGAAATGAATAAACAAAAAAAGCAGAACGTCAATTAGTCTAATAAAACAATTATATATTCTTGAGTAATTTGAAATGGTTACTTAGTAGATAAAGGAATAAAATTACAAATGACTCGTACAGAATATTCAATTATTATAAACTTTATAAAATAAGTATACAAAAGAAGCAGAGGCATATCTGTGTGTTTTGCGATCAGTATATATAGAATATTTCAAAATATTTGGTTGTATCATTGAATGGGGGGTTTGATATAAATATAGTTCGGATAAATGGAAAAAATCCTTCGCATTTATTCATTTAGATTACAATTAACAAATACAGCAAACTCTTTTGGAGAGGAAGTTGTAAGAACGAGGGAGATAACTCATGCCAGGTATTCTCTCCCTTTGCCGACATAGATAAACATAGCCTAAGCATCCGGGGATGATAAGAACACAAACGTGGCTGCCATCAGTAGGAATCATGTGGCAAACACAAACTATGTGCATTAGACCTGCAAATAAATAAGCTGTCAAATATTTATTGTTATATCGCCTCTTAAATTTGTACATTCTACAGTCGCCATAAAAAAAAAACATACTGAACCACTGCCGTAATTCCATGCCTCATCAGTTAAGGTTTCCCAAGTCCAATTACAATCTCTTTGAAGAATTCACTCTAGACTATCTGTTTACACATCAGTGGGCAAATTTTTTTCTTTAATTTATTACCTAAAAGTTTTTTGTAAATACAATATAATATTTGAGCAAAAATCACTTTCAAAAGTTTATTTGATTTTCTAGGATAGTTAGAGCATTCATTTATACTATATATAAAAATGTAGGTTGGTTATAAGGTTATGATGACATAATAGATGAAACTGATTGTATCCTGCCACTCTAGATTTTCACAATATACTAAAAACTGAGACATCACTGTTGCCGATATACATCACACAGTACTGGTACAGCTTTTGAACCAGACAAAACCGACTTTTTGTTCGGCATCTTCCGGCCGTTTATGTAACCAGCCGGAACATGCCAAAGCGCTAAGCCAATCAGAAGGCTCGAGAAGCAGACAATAACTTTACCTGTACTACAATAATTATTGCAAAAAAGAAAAGCTTGTACAGCTTTTGAACCGGACAAAAACTGAACTTTTTTTTAAACCCTATTTATTAAAAAAAACAACAAAAAAAATTGAATTTTTAATTTTCCCCCATGAAAAAACACATTTATTTCATTCATTTTTTTGTCAAAAAATAAATTGTCATAAAAATAAACATACGGTGAGTTTTTTTTTCCTTTCATTATTTTTTTTTCTGTAAAAGCCACCACGTTTTTGTTTTGACACCAGTTGCTTTTGATTCAGCCTTTTCTGGCTGTTTACGTATTTCTGCATTGGCAAAAGTTGGTTTTGTCTGGTTTAAAAGCTGTACCAGTACCCATCAGACAGTAGGTATAATATTAAAAAGACACTCCAATCTGTTTGACTAACTATGAATATCTCTGAAAAATAAAGATGTTGCTGAAATATGGTTAATTATCCTTCTAGTCCTTAAAAAAGACCATGGGTGCGAATGATTTAACCAATACTTGCATTTATTTACCTCCTCTCCAGGAGGTTAGGCACAAGGCCAGTTTTTATCTTACTCCCACAAGTAAGATGTGACCCAAGGTCGGGTCGGGAAAGTGGGGTTTGAAAAGCCAGCGCCCGAGAGGTGAGCACTCTGGCCATTAAAAATTGCCTGGGCAGCCCCGTCGGCATTCCCCGGTAGGGGCGCCTCAGAAAGTAAGCAATAAACTTACTCCTCCCCAAAGAGGGGAGGCAAAGCCTGGGAGGGTGGACCTCCTAGAACTGCACAGGACAGACCCATAGACTGGCCTAAATCAAGCCCTGAAGGCCAAGACAATACCAGTTTATGGGGTGTAGTATCCATCGGAACAGATACTACACTTTGATCTTAGCCAAAAGACCAACCAATACCTGTATCCTATATTTACTCCTCAAGGGAGTTAGGCACAAGGCCAGTTTTATCTTACTCCCACAGGTAAGATGTGACCCAGGATCGGGGTCGAGCAAGTGGGGTTAAAAGCCAGCGCTCGAGATGTGAGCACTCTGGCCATTTAAAAATTGCCTGGGCAGCCCCGTCGGCATTCCCCGGTAGGGGCGCCTCAGACAGTAAGCAATAAACTTACTCCTCCCCAAAGAGGGGAGGCGAAGCCTGGGAGGGTGGACCTCCTAGAACTGCACAGGACAGGCGTGCAGTATCCATCGGAACAGATACTACACTTTGATCCTAGCCAAAAGGCCCAAAGGATCCGCCACCAGGACAATCTATGTTGACTGTTTTTATTATTATAAGTAACTTACCACTGTCTTCTTTTCAGATCTTTGAAACATGAGACTATACAGCAGTTTCCCACCTTTTCACACAGTTCTTTTTCATTATCATTGACTGGTTGGGCGATAAAGGGCACTATCCAGTAGGAGTTGTTTTACCCTAGATTGTATGTTCTATACTTATTTTGTAATTAATTCTTATTATTGCCGTTGTCATTTCTAATTCTGGGATTATCTGCCCTTCCATAATTATTGATTCCCATATTGTGTTTATCTTTATACTTGACCTACGTTGTGAAAATGACATTAACCAGTGCGAAACATGTAAATAATGTAAAAACAAGTGATCAGTTGACAGATGAATAAGCGCTTTTATAGATTGTAACGCTTGGAATTTTGTTCATGTAAAAAAAGAAAGAATCAATTGAAGACTTCTAATAATCATTAATCTCTTTGAAACTTAATACCACCGCCAGATGGCACCACTGTCAGTAACATCTGATATCAATCTCTTTGTTCATTATCAAATTTCAAAACAAAACTGATTATGATCACCATTTTTATGGTTTTCTTTTAAAACTTTCCTCAGGTGGATTAGACAGATTTTGTCTTGTTCACACTCAAATCTAATATCACCAATCGACTGTGGAAGGCTATCAAAGATGCTTTAAGTCCACAACATCAAACAAGCTCAACCAGTAACTCTTGGTCTTATTTTGTTTGAAGCAAAAGTGATAGGCAATGCAAAAGTGATAGGCTATGCAACTAAATGACATGTTATTAAATAAAGCTTTTAAACTTTTGTGTCAAAGATTGAGGGAACCAAGCTTGGAGAAATTCAACACTGTGGAGATTCTGGGTGTAGTACCTCCTTTATTTTACCTGGGCTGCCACCTGAAAGTTGCTCCGAATTACTCCGTTCTACACAGACACGATAGAAGTAAATAACAAAGATTGCTGATCAACCTAGGCAAGATGATATTGATTATTTTCCCCTCTCTGCTGAATTAGAAAATCACTCGGTTAACAATGGAAAGTGGAATCCCGGGGTTTGCTACAATTTGACGCTGAAGCAGAAAGAGGACTACTAGTCATGGACTTTCTGTCTGTTTCTATAAATACCATTATGGCATGTGTTCTCCAAAATTGTCTGATCTATTCCCGGTTTCCTTTATTCCAGATTGATTGCCCCGTTGGTCTCCATCAATTCGCTGTTTTGATACCTCATTGTAATACAGCTTCTTATTCCAGCAGCTTCTTTCCAAGAATTGGAGACGTGTGGAACTCTCGCACTGCTGACTGTTTTCCTCCAACCTATTGCCTTGGTCTTTTCAAGACTAAGATCACTAGACATCTCATGTCTCTGCGATAATAATCTTTCGTTTTTGTTAGCTCCTTGCATCAAGTGGCTTCATGCTTTGTCTGGAGCAATTTCCATTAAAAAAAAGATATTATTACGTTTACTGGTTATGTGCGTTTGATGTACCAGATAATCTAACAGGAATATATTCGAACATCATCTATGATAACATTTATTTATTTGCTATAATTAAATATATACAGATATAACAGAAGTAAATAGACAGCCTTATTATCATTAATAACGAAGACTGTTGTCAGAGGGTCCTGATCGATCTAGGCGAGATGATATGGATTATTTTCCCTCTCTGATTAACAAAAGCAAAAGGATTCCCAAGGTTTGCATTAAATTGATTAAGTCCATCTTCAAATTAAACTATAATGTGGCTCCTCTGAAATTTTGACAATTATAAAGCATCTTTGGTCCGTGTCAGAAATAAAAGGTGATACATGATAGATATATTGATATCTGAAACACAAAAAGTCTCACTTCGTATAAAATATTGATGTTTTAAACTTTTACTGCTGCTTTGTATGGCTCCGAGTGCTGGCTGTCAACAGAGGAGGGCAGAAACTTTAAACATGTATGAATTATTTTTGTTGGGTGTCGGTTTAGACATCCAATCCGACGTTTTTTTTTAAGTCAAATGAATGTTTGCACAAGACAAAAGCTTCTAACGTTTCAGTGCAATATCTGACAGAGATCATGATCAAATCTCTGCCATTCCTCTTTGCGAATGTCAATTTTAACGCAAAAAAATGTTGAAATTATTAACTATAGTTAGTACTTGTTATTAACACATTCGAATTTACTGTAAGTAAATTATGAATCAGAGTTGTCCTATCGAGGCTACAATTAATGCGGCCCCTTTTCACCATCGTCTAAAGACATTTATCCGAACTTGTTGACAATCAACAAATTGAAACTGGAGGATATTAAAGTGTTTGAGTCAAGTGAACCGTTCAATTATTGGGATGATACCTGCCTGAATATTAAATATGTGAAAGCCAAAACGGGTGTGATGAAAGGGGACATGCGAATGAAATTTCCTTCAGGAGAAGCTGCAGAAATCATGTTTGCAGCCGATGGAAATCAATGACAAACCCTTTGTATATGAACCGCCATCAGAAGGGAACAAGAAAGACTATTCCATCTATGTGAACAACCAGAAGAATTTAAGGTCAAAGACAAAGAACACCTTGTCTGTAAATTAAAGCAGAGCATCTATGGCTTGAAATAATCATCAAGATGTTGGAATGGAACACTGGATGCTCAGCTAAAACAGATGCATTTCAAGCAATTGGAAAATGACCCTTGTATCTACACACTCTCCTCGGGAGGAGAGATCTTCATAGCTGCAGTGTATGTTGATGATATCATTCTGGCATGCAAGTCTTTGACATGTATTCAAGAATTCATCAAAAGAATCTCAGAAAGTTTCAACATCAAGGACATGGTGAAACTACATAGTTTCTTGGGTGTTAAAATCGCTTATCCAGATTCAAGGAAGATATGGATCGGACAACCAGCATACACAGCAGAAGTTTTGAAAAGATTCCAAATGGAAAATTCAAAATCTACAACAACTCCAATTGATGCTGGTGCAAGGTTAACTAAAGCTGTTAGAGAAAGCGAGCTGTTCAACCAAGAATTGTATCAATCAGCAGTTGGAAGTCTACTGTATCTGTCAACAAAGACACAACCTTATATTGCCTATGCTGTCGGCAATGTAGCAAGATTTTGCTCCCAACCTACGATCGAACACTGGAGGTCTGTGAAACATATCATGTGTTATATAAATTGTACGCGGAATTATGGTTTACTGTATGACAGGGAGAATGTAACAAATCTCACAGGATATTCAGATGCAAACTGGGCTGGTGACCTGGATGACTGCAGGTCAACCTCAGGCTACCTGTTTAAATTAAGTGAAGCAGCTGTCAGTTGGAGAAGTAAAAAGCAGACTTGTGTTGCATTATCTACAGCTGAAGCAGAGTATATGGCGTTGGCAAGTGCAGCACAGGAAGCAGTATGAATGCGACATGTTCAAAGTGATCTCAATGAAGCCTCGGTTAAACCAACACTCATCTACGAGGATAACCAATCCACAATATGTATGGCAAAGAATCCACAATATCATGGACGGACGAAACATATTGATATTATGTTTCATTACATCAGAGAACAAGTTGGGATGAAAACTATTGAATTGGAATACTGTCAAAGTAAAGAAATGATTGCTGAGGTGATTTGTGAAGCTTAGAACACTGTTAAGTGTTAGAGAAATTATGGACCAGTCTGATAGCTAATGAGGAGGAGTGTTGAAATTACTCACTGTAGTCAGTTCTTGTTATTAACGCATTCAAATTTACTCTAAGTAAATTATGAGTCAGAGTTGTCTACCCTTTTTCTTTTCTTTGCTCTGTTGTTGTTATCTAGTAGTAAAAATAAACACGTCTCACGTGGAAGCTTACGAAAATGTGTTTGTCTCATAAACTGGAATTTGTCCTGCTATGAAGAACATCAGAATGTTACCGAGAACAAAAGGTACGTCTCACATTGGCTTTATATCGATAATAATTGTTCACAAAAAATTTAATATAAAATTGGAAAAAAATATGTAAATTTGTAAGAAACTTTCAAAATGTAGGAAAAAAAATTCAAGGCAAGGAACAAAACACTAATCGTATGTGGTAAGTTTCATGAATAAATATTTATTTTTGTTTGGTGAAGACAATATGATGCAACAACTGATAGCAAACAGTTTTTTTATGATTTTTTTTAGGAAACAATTTTTTTAACTGATAGCAAACATCTTTTTAATGTTTTATTTGCAAACAGTTTTCTTTCTTTTTTTTTTGGCTAATTCTTTTTCTACCCTACCAACTAGGTTAGGTACTGTTTCTTTTAGGGTTAGGTTAGGGTCAGGTACTGTTTCTTTTAGAAAATTTTCTGTGGACATGATGGAAAAGTAGAAGAAGGGTTAGAGGACGTGGAAGGAAGCTGCTCGACACGATACACTTCAGCAATGTGCTCTAATATGGCGAGGAAAGGATTGTTTCTGAATTTTTGTCTCCTCATAAATTTACGCAGGTAGCTGTCGATTAGATCTCTGCAATATTTTCATTGCGTTTTCTAATTGTCGGCTGCTGCAATATTCGTCAGCTAAGTGTTTCGGCACCTTCCGGCGGTTTCGTAAACTGCATAAGTACCATCTTTTTCTATTGAAATGGTGTTTTCTTAGATTAGGACCCATGCTAAAATCGACTTGGCGTCGGTACTTTCCAGATGTTTACGTAAACCGTCAGAAAGTACTGACGCCAAGTCGGTTGACTTATCTGCGCCCAAAAAATAAAAAACGAGGTTTGATTTACAAGTGGGGAAAAAAACGAACATTAAACAACATCTAAAGCAAGAAATTAAAGAAAAAAAAATCAAATAAATTTCATCAAATTGTATGAAATATTTTTAACGAATAAATAAAACTAAATAGGTGATGGTACTTTTTTTAGAGTAGGACTCGCATTAAAAGTCACTCGCCATCAGTGCTTTCCGACGGTTTACGTTAAACGCCGGACTATGACGAATGAAAAATCCGTTGACGTATCTGCGTCCAAAAAAACACAAACGAGGTTTGATTTACAAGCGGGAAAAAAACAAGTAAAAAATTTTGTATGAAATAAATATTTATTTTTTTAACAAAGATCCAAATAAGTGTTTAAATGAAAAAGTTTTTTTTTTTTCTTATTAACATAAATGCACTGAACAATTGCTTTCGTTAGGGTTTAGGGTTTGGGCAGGCTCGTTTGCAGACATCAAAGAAGAAGAAGGGGTAGAGGAAGTGGAAGGAAACATTTCAACCGGGTACTGTTCAGCTATCTGCGACAATATGGAGGCGAAGGGGTGTTTTCGAAATTCTTGCCTCCACATAAATTTTTTATCTTTAGCAATCAATTTATAGTCTTGACAGAAAATTATCGTTCCTTCAGGAGTTTTAACAACCAGTGATAGCATGTAAAAATTCATGTTGAAATCGCGTTTCTATCAATTTGCAAGTTCAGCGTTTCATTCAGTTTGAAAGTTTAGCGGCCGTCTGCTTATTCGTCTCGCTTCGAGGCTTTCCGGCGTTTAACGTATACCGCCGGAAAACACCAACACCGAGGGACATTTAGCGCGGGTCCTACTCTAAAAAAGTACCCAGGTGGTAAATTATATTTATTAAGTGTTTGTTTTTTGTTTCTACTGAAAATTATTTTAGGTTTTGTTAGGATGAGGTATTAAATTTTTTTTTTTCTTTTTTGGAGGACCCTTTTTAGAGTTCCAGTTTCGGGGGAAAGATTTTGGAAGAGCCGAGTTTTATAGAAACATTTTAAAGAAAAACAGTTTTAAGTAATATTCAAATGCGTGAGAGCACGAAAGAAATGTTACATGATAAATAAACAAAATAAAGATTACAAAAGCAGAAGTTCACAAAAGAGATATTTTATAAATGTTTAAAAATGGAAGTCTACAAAGATAGAAAAACATAGAATAATTGTTCATATTTGAGTGTCCTTGCAGAACAAGGGGGAATCATTAGTTAAGATATCGAGGAAGCCTGAGTCAACAATTTAAGGGCTGTCAATTATCCACGAGTCTTAAAAATCGTAATCAAAACTTCCTAACTCAATTACTTAAATTACATTTCATTGAAATTTATTAAATAGAGTCAATAATCATTTGTTTTCATATTAGAAAGGTCAATGAGGATTGTATAAAGTATTAAAATGGTTAAGTTTATAAATTTGTTTTCAATCAGCAGACGACATTGAAAGTAGATTTAAGCAGTATGTGTATGTGTCACCTTTAGTGTGCGTATGCGTAAGACAGTGAAAGAGTTGATGCATTGTATATGTGTGTGCGTTGGTGTCAGTGTGGCTATGTGTGCGTGAGTTTAGAAAGTTTTTCAGCTTTCCCATGGCCCGACAGAAGGACGATGGGGGCTGGAGAAACGTTGATGTTAGCCCTGTCGTGGATTTGAGCTAAACAATCAGTTGAAGGAAAACTCTGGCTTATATGGGGTCGAGGTGGCTCCAAAAGGGCCATTTCTATAAATTCAGAAAAATCAGCTGATTGGTACAAAATATCATTATTCGTTTTTATTAATTCTGGCGAATGTGTGCGCAAAACCGTGTGCACAAAAACGAGTTTAAGCACTTTCATTTTGGGCACCGAAGGGTAAACTTTGCTGCTACACTTTTGCCTGAATATTTTAGTTCTTTTGCGATTAGTTTTTCATCCTGACAAAAGTTGATCACTCCTTCGGGAGACGCAACACCAAGTGATAGCTTGTGAAAATTCTTTGCAGTACTTTCGCGTTTCAATCAGCTGCAATGTTGACATGTCTACTTATTAGTTTCAATCAGTTGAAATGGTGACTGCTT
The DNA here is from genome assembly GCA_963556195.1 of Sepiola atlantica. NCBI lineage: Eukaryota > Metazoa > Mollusca > Cephalopoda > Sepiida > Sepiolidae > Sepiola > Sepiola atlantica. The sequence goes on from OY744521.1 coordinate 203,751,466, forward strand.
ATTTTCTCGTAATTTGATTGGCTAACTGCTTCAGTACTTTCCGGCAGTTTACGTAAACATCCGGAAACTACCGACACCAAGTCGATTTTAGCATGGGTCTTAATCTAAGAAAGTATCATTAAAATTTCTAATTTGAAATTGCGTACGTTTTAAGCGTCTCTGTTCATATAATGCTTATTTTCTAAGTGAAACCCAGTTATCCCCCCCCCCCCCAGCATTAACAACTCGGGCTTGATAATCGCTCAAAAATCGAAAATTGAACAAATGTTCGGTTGAACATTACATTTTCGCACAACTAGTGACATTGGATGCGTTTCTACCAGTATTTTGTATAATTTTCGATTTTTAAGCGATTATCAAGGTACCTCGTGCACGGCTTATGCCCCCCCCCCCTCCTTTTTCGTTCTAACTTTACAGAGTGGACACCAGGTTTGTTTTGAACAACAACAAAAAAAACGCTTTAAAATAAGTTAAAACACAAATAAACTTATCCAGGTAGGTAGAAGAGTAACTTATCTTGCCTTTGGTAACATTTATTTGTTGCATTTTCCCCCCCTTTTTCGTTACCTACAATAAATAATGCTCAATAAAACTTTATTGTCTATTTTAAAAACAAAACCACGACGTGATTGAGAAGATAGCGGCTCACTCTGGCACATTTGTTTTGTTTTTAATTTTTTCTAGGTAGTTTCTATTGATTACGGTAAAATCACATTCCATACAGACATTCTAATCAAGTTTATTAATTTCTAACGTTTACTGAAAAATAACAGATAAATTTTTAACTGAGGTCCTAAGTTTTGGAGGGTAAATAAAGACCACGTTGAAATATATTTACACTTCCCTCCGTAAACAGGTACTACCTGCACAAGTTCGATAACGATACAGAACCTAGAAATTATTGAGAGATTTAGAAAAGATAAGCTTTCAAACTTGAGATTATAATCAATATTAAAACGTACACACTTTTTCGAAAATACTAAAAACATTTTTCCAAACAAACTTTGAGTATACATTAGAATTCAAAGTATGTATTAGAAATACACTTCAAGCAAATGCCGACTTCAGAAAAAAAAATAACATACCTGTCAGAGCGAAACATTCTTCTTTCCAGTAACGACTTTCATAGATTCTGGTTCGGATAATTTTTTCCACTAAATACTGTGGATTTGTTCCTTTCACCGAATGGGCATCTTTTACAGTCCGGTTCGCCATTTCTAACGCGTGTTGTGAAGAGTTCTGAATCAAGGGAGATAATTTGAAATTGCATACGTTAACACCGGTTTAATTTTTCCTTGATTTTATTCTGTTATTAGCCAATTTCATCGCTTTAAATTCATTTTTTAGACTATTATCGTCACTTTGGTCGTTTTTTTACCATAATATTTGGGTCACTACTGATGTGTACTGCATCCAGGGATCCTTGAATGTCACCCTTTTAAAATAAAAATCTAATTGACAAATAAATACTAGTATTACTTACCTAATTACATGTGAATGTTTACTACTCATTATTATGTGTTGTTTTGTTTTTTACTGTAGGGTCGCCACTTATCAAGGCTAAGAGCCACTTGAGGATAAGACTTAATGAGATGGAAAGATTGTCAGTCGAAAGATGAGAAACAATCAGTGCAATTAACTAAGTTTGATTACTTGAGGGACGGTTTATGACAAGTGTTTGTTGACGTTGTATTTGAAGACGACTATGTTGTAATTGACAGGGAAGCAGTCCTGTGGCATGCGCTCCACAGATGGGAAGCTTTTGCAAAGAAGCTCTGTCCATGGAAATCTCGCCTGACGCTAGGCGCATCGAGGATGAAAGGAAAGTCTTTTACCGTTGTGGTAAAATAAAATAAAATGAGTTCTTACTGTGAATGTCTTACAAGGAGGAACCAGAGATTAGAGCTCAGGCGAGTATCTTTCATGAAATAACAATAGAGTAAAGAGAGACTAACAACTTCTATTCTGTGAGAAAGGTGCTGTAGAGAAAAAAAGACATCATCCCATCACTAGATTTCGAGGTCGATTTTGTACTCTGTCAAAGCAGGAAAGGGTGAGTGGCACTTCCTCAGATGTGGCAACAGTACTCCATTTTAGGCCGTATTTGACTTTTATATAGGTAGAGGATTGCATCTGGAGTGAGGTACTTTCTGGAGCGGTAAAATGATCCTACCATTTTTCCAGCGACCTTAGCTGTGTTATAAATTGTGAAAACATGGGATTACCTGGCAAACGGTCTCGATGCGCGCTCTGCAGGGCTGGATCGCCCAAAGAGCGGCAAGATGGCGTCCTAGGCTTAATATCGCCAGGTAATCCCGTGAAATCTCGTGTTCTCTCGCGGAGACGAGAGTCCAGTTTGATATAAAAACGGGTCGCTGGAGGCAAGACGGCAGAAGGCTGAGAGCGTAGTCTACGAGGGACGACGTGGAAAGAAGAAGAGAAAGAAGAGAAAGAAGAAGATAACGAAGTAGAGAAAGAAGAGGTGGAAGATTAATTTTTTCTGCTACAAGCTATTTTCGGCGTTGTTATGGAAAAATTCGACATCAGATTGATTCCGGAATTCGACGGCTCTCCTGCTGGTCCATCGGTGGTCGAATGGCTGGAGAAGGCCGAGCGTGTTTGCCGGTTGTGCAAAATTAAAGACCCAGCTATGGTCATCCCATTGAGACTCACTAAGGGGGCTTACGCCGTGTACCAGCAGCTCAGTAATGATGCGACCATGGAGCAGATTGCACAGGCGCTGCACGGGGCATTTGGTGCAGATCCTTTTGTTGCCTGAAGGCAATTTTCCGAACGCCGGCTTGGGCCGGGGGAGACAGTGGACGTCTACATGGCCGACTTAAAAAAGCTTGCTGCTCCCTTCGGCGGTGCGAGTGACCGCATATTGGCATGCGCCTTTTTGTCTGGACTTCCGGACGATGCAAGCCGACTGCTGCGAGCATCATTGAGACTCACAGAGATTGAATTGGTGGAGTTGTTGGCGAGAGCACGAAACATCTTGAAGGACGATCGAGAACTGGTCTCTGCAGCGGTTGACACCTTGGACTCGCCAGCAGAGGGCCTACGATGCTATACATGTGGTGGCCCCAACCACTTCTCCAGAGACTGCAGAGGCGGCACAAGGCGCACCCAAAATTATGGAGCACGAAAAGTAATACGGTGTTACCAATGCAATAAGCCAGGCCACATAGCACGGAATTGTCCGGGAAACGGGCAAGGGGAGGACGCCGCAGCGCTAGCACCCTCCCCAAAGCGGCATTGAACAAAGCGCTTCCTGCAGTGACAGTTCAAGTTGATGGGTGTAAACGTTCAGCGCTGGTTGACACCGGCTGTACCCAAACCCTCCTTCGAAAGGAATGTTGCACCACATGGAAGAAACGACAGATCCCCGTCCTGACTATCGGCAAAGGCTCATTAGTGTGTTGTGGATCCAGTGTTGTTCATATCAGCATTGACAATGGCCCCCCGGTGGCTGTGACGGTGTTGGTGGTCGATGGGGAGCTGCTCGGATATGACCTTCTCCTTGGAATGGACACTATTACACAGCTAGGCGGAATTACTGTAAACAGCGTCGGTGATGTGAGATTCCCTCGACCAGACAAACAAATGTGTGCAGCAATCACTCTTGACGAACCCGATTTCCACGCAGAATATGACAAGGGCACAAACACATGGACAGCGTCCTGGAAGTGGGCAGGCGACCAGCCACCAGTGTCTTTGCGGAATCGGCTGACAGAGTATCCCCCTCCTGCATGGCTTAGGGGGCAGTACGAGGCAGAACTTCAAGTGTGGCTGGATAACGGCTGGTTAATTCCATACCCAGAGGATGAGCTCGGGCCCCCGCGGGGGCTAATTCCCCTGATGGCTATCAGACAAGAGAACAAGCAGAAAGTTCGACCTGTTCTTGATTACCGGGAACTCAATGAACACGTTGACCCGTACACTTCGGGGGCTGACGTTTGTGCTCATAAACTGCGAGAGTGGCGACGGCAGGGTGCGGAAGCGGCCATACTGGACTTGCGAAGAGCTTACCTACAAATACGTGTTGAGAAATCGCTGTGGCCATTCCAGACAGTGGTAATCAAAGGAACTCGCTATTGCTTGACCAGGCTGGGGTTCGGCTTGAATGTAGCCCCGGGCATCATGACGGCGATCATGCGGGCGATCCGGCGTCAGGATAAAGCTGTGCAACAGGCGACATCGTCTTATATAGACGACATTTTTGTCAATGAGAGCCTGCTGTCTGCCCAGGCGGTCAAAGAACACTTTGAGCACTTCGGGTTGTCGTGCAAGGAACCGGAGCGGCTGCAGGATGGGGCGAAAGTGCTCGGGCTGCAGGTGAGCGGAAGTGCAGATGGCCTCCAATGGGGAAGGGGCGGTGAAATCCCGGAAATCCCATCTACCATCACACGTCGGAGCACGTTTTCCGTGTGTGGAAAACTGGTGGGTCACTTCCCTGTGTGTGGGTGGCTCCGAGTGGCTGTGGCGGCTATAAAGCGACGGGCAACTTCTTTGTCAACAGGATGGGACGATGAGGTGCGTGATCCTTCCCTGCGAAGCATGCTGGTGGAAGCTGTGGCCAGAGTGACCAATGATGACCCTGTACGAGGGAGCTGGTGCGTCGATGGGAGTGAGTTTACAGTTTGGGTGGACGCCAGCTCACTTGCCCTTGGCGTTGCTCTGGCAGTCAATGGAAGTATAGTAGAAGATGCCTGCTGGCTCCGGCCAGAGAATGACGCTAAGCACATAAACCTAGCTGAACTCGATGCTACACTGAAAGGAGTCAATCTAGCGCTTCAGTGGCAGGCTAGCGTCCTCCACGTTATCACGGATTCCACGTGTGTGCATCGGTGGATGACCGATGCCTTGAACGGAAAAGCACGGCTGACAACGAAGGCATCGGCCGAAATGTTAATCCGGAGGCGGCTTGCTACCCTAACCGAAACCATCAATGAATACAACTTGGTCATAGATGTGACACTGGTGCAGTCCTGTTTGAATCGAGCGGATCGATTGACCAGAGTGCCTCGCCGTTGGCTGGACCTGCAGAAAGAAGTGAACGAACCAGCACCTGTAAATTGTGCTGCGGTGGGACGTAGACTCAGCCCAGAGCGTATCGCTGATGTCCATTGCCAAAGCGGGCACCCTGGTGTAAACCGAACCTTTTACTTCGCCAGGTTGGTTGACCCCTCTGTGTCACGGAGGGCTGTGAAATCTGTTGTGAGAAGTTGCAACACCTGCCAATCGATCGACCCAGCACCTGTCCGGTGGAAGAAGGGCACACTCGGTGTGAAGTATAACTGGGATAGGATTGCGATGGACATAACTCACTACAACGGGGGGAATTTCTTGACCCTTATTGACTGCGGACCGTCCCGATTTGCATTGTGGCGGTCCCTTCGCCGGCAGGATACGGCTGCCATTGTCCATGAGTTGGAAAGTGTGTTCCTTGAGCGTGGCCCTCCTTCTGAGATATTGACCGACAATGGCCCCGCTTTTGTTAGTGCACCGTTCAAACAGTTTGTAGATGGCTGGGGTGTCCGTCTGCGTTTTCGGTGTGCCCATGTGCCCAGTGGGAACGGAATTATTGAGCGCAACCATAGGACTATCAAGACCATCGCAGCGCGGAAGGGGTGTATGGTGGCTGAAGCAGTCTATTGGTATAACGTCACCCCTAAGGACGATACTTCACCCTCCACCGCGCCAGCTAATGCGCTACATACATACCATGTCAGGGCGAGAGGTTTGGAGAGCAGCTTACTGCCCGAACCAGAACCTCCACAGGAGAAAATGAAAAAAGGAGATGTCGTTTGGGTTAAAAAACCCCGAGGCCAGTGCACGACTCGTTACGGAACCGGTCGTGTCACTGAAGTGATCAGCCCGCAGGCGGTGCGAGTTGATGGAGTACCCCGTCACATTAAAGACTTAAGATCGGTATTCCAAACGCAGCTGCCATTTAACGAGGATAATGACATTGAATCCGTGACCAGCGAACCATCATTCTGGTTCATGACGGCTTCATCGCGCAGCGACACTGAGAGTGATAGCCTTGAATGTACTGACCCTCCTACTGCTGATGAAAGCCCGGACAGTGATGCTGCGATGCACAGCCTCAGGTTCGCTGACCTTCCTGCCACGGAAGACAGCACGGATGACGATGAGGCCCCGAATCCCCCTCCCCGAAGAAGCACTCGAAGAAAAAGGACACGGCCACCCTGCTCTTTCTGTGATAATGAGATCAGGGGGAGTGTGTTATAAATTGTGAAAACATGGGATTACCTGGCAAACGGTCTCGATGCGCGCTCTGCAGGGCTGGATCGCCCAAAGAGCGGCAAGATGGCGTCCTAGGCTTAATATCGCCAGGTAATCCCGTGAAATCTCGTGTTCTCTTGCGGAGACGAGAGTCCAGTTTGATATAAAAACGGGTCGCTGGAGGCAAGACGGCAGAAGGCTGAGAGCGTAGTCTACGAGGGACGACGTGGAAAGAAGAAGAGAAAGAAGAGAAAGAAGAAGATAACGAAGTAGAGAAAGAAGAGGTGGAAGATTAATTTTTTCTGCGGCAACAGTACTCCATTTTAGGCCGTATTTGACTTTTATATAGGTAGAGGATTGCATCTGGAGTGAGGTACTTTCTGGAGCGGTAAAATGATCCTACCATTTTTCCAGCGACCTTAGCAACATACTGGATATATGTCTTCCATTTTAGATCAGGAGTGAAAGTCAGTTCTTGGAGTTTATCAAAAGAAGGGGCTTCTTCGAGGAGAGGGAGCTATTCATTTCAACTGGGGCAAAACAAGGATCCGATCATCGGTGATGAAAGGAGAAAAGCTTGGTTTTAGAAATGTTCAAAATAACAAGATACTTTTTTCCTCAGTGCTCCACATGTTCCAGATCTGAAGAGAGAGAATCAGCGAGATAAACTTCGAGGTACTATTAATTAATTCGAACTGTTTTTATCATTTTGTTCGTTATAGTCACACAATTTTTATTTTTTATCCTTTGGTCCTCTTGATCAAGTCTTCTCATTCTTCTATGTAAGGTTATACAGGTATAAGTGTCACAGTCATAAACATTGACATTTCTTTCCTCTTGCGGAGAGCATCTCTAGTGAGGTTGTTTGGTTGCACGATGATCAATCAGACTATAGGACATAGTAATTTCTATCAGGCCTTCTAAGGACTTCACCCAGTGTGTGTGTGTGTGTGTGTGTGTGTGTGTGTGTGTGGGTGTGGGTGTGTGTGTGAAGAGGGCAGGACAATAAAACAACAACTTTTTCCTAAACAACTCCAATTAGTTTCAACTAAGAAAGTTAAAACTAGTGGGAGTAAGAAACAGAAAGTCATCTTTGATAAAAACAAAAGTCATCTAACTCCCCTACCCCTTCATGAATTGTTTGAATTCTAAGCCTTCACGGCAAAATTAACATTTTCAGTAATCAGAGATAACTATAATTAGGGAGAAAATAGTCTTTTTCTTATTTTAAAAAGAAAAGTGGATTTCAATCATATATGAGAGACTTGAGCGATTCAAGTGGAAATCCGCTTTTTCTGAATTAAAAAAAAAGTAGAATTCTGCAAAAAGGCAGAAAACTCAAATCCCTGATCCAGAGACCTTTAGGAATTTGCAGAGCAGCCAGAGAGCTTCCAGACATCCACGAAGAAAGATGTATATACTCTCTCCTGACACCAGTCTACTAAACACACAGAAAGAACTATCAGCAGCCAACACTTACAAACTTTACTTAATTTCTGGCCGCCTACACTTAACTATGTATGCCATATAAAATCAATAAATTTATATAAATTGTTGCTTATAAAAAAGCCTGTTTTTCCTTTCTTTAGCAATACTATTGTAGAAATCATTATGGAGATAGTCTTATCATTTACGTGAAGATTCGTTCCTATAAAACTCTGGTTCTTAACTGTTCTTACACATAAACAAAGGAGATAAACAAAGAAAACTAAAAACCTCACTTATATAACAGGATTTATTTGCGTTTACAAGTAATACACCAAAATATGCACATGTGTTAAAGTTTCCCAATACATGGATATATGAAAAACCAAACTTAGCAAGAAGTGTAGGGGCATGACAAACATAACTGGTATAGACTTAATGTTGCAGGAGCCAATGATAGTGATCGTTTTTACAACTATTTAGAGATACAAGACAAATACAGCAAAGAAAGGATGACAAACACAGGAGTTAAATTTATTAATAACAAATTAACTGATTTAAAGGTAATGAAAGAGGGTTGCGTCAGCTGCTGGCATCATAGAAAGGGTTGACGATTTGTTTTTTTACTTATATTCACCCCAAATAAGTCACAGTACCACTGAGACGTAATGGGCTACTGAGAATTAGGGGCCAGATTTATAGGAGCATCCTAGGTGGGGAGTTGTGCATCAAGATGTTTGTTCACCTTACATTTAAATTTCTACATGTTGGTAAAGTCAGAGAAACAGGGAGCCAGGAAGGAATTCCAAAGGCAAGCTTGTTCAAGGAAAGAAGCAGCATCCGGGGACCTCTACATAAAAGGGGTGGAATTTTGCTGATTTGTCAGGTTGGTCGGGGGAGCACACATGCAGAAAGTTCGTCAGAGCATATTCTATTGAAGTATTTGTAAAACAAGCACAGGGATGCAACATTGTGGCAATAGGACAGGGGCTGATGCTTGGTAGACAGTGTGGGAACTATTAAATTAGAGGCTGTTTTTGGACCCTATCTAAGAGAGAGAGACGAGTGGTTGAAGCACAAGCCCAGATGTGGCAACAATAATACTCCATGCATGGATTACTCCTCACATGTTGGTGGTTGAACGTGGACGTTGCTGAGGTTGGTTCCTACAGATTAGTTCTCAGACGTTGCTGGTCGAATGTTGACATCATTGAGGTTGGAGAAACAGGTCGGTATGCTGGTCAATCGAAGGTTACTTCTCCAACGTTGGTGGTCAAACATAGGCGTCACTGAAGGTTAAAGATGCAGCTCAGTAAGTCTAGTCATGTGTAGACATTGCACCGAGTTTGAGTGGAGCAGAAGTTGACCTGGGAAGGACCAGTTGAATTGCACGAAAGTGTAGAGGGTGAGTAGTCCTGGAAAGGGCAGGTTAGAGTAAGCATAAATTTGTAGGAGAAAAGTTGCTCTAAAATGGTTTGTTCTGGAACAGACGAATGAGGGCATATTGGTCGCTGCGACTGGGCTGTTAAGTCAATGACTGGACAGTTGGGCACAGATGGATTGTACCACCAGGAAAAGTTGTGGATTGACTTATTCCCCATTGCAGCCTCTTGGAGAGGACACTCTGATTTACTGCAAAAATAGCTGAGAATGGACCCGTCGTTATTTCCTGATAAGGGCACTTCAAGCGACCGGCAATACCCAGAAGTGGGTTCTGTAAGATGGAGCAAATGTCTGAGAAGGTGTGTAGCAGCAGTAATACAAGTGGCAACAGCTACAACGAGCCACTAATAATGATGTTGAATCTATGCTTAATTTATAAGCTAAGCCCTGATTGGTGCAAGCATTTAACTTCGTTTCAGGTTTGCCCAATCAAGAGCCATCTCTCATACGAGCTGATATGGGTACCAATGGTAATAAACGACAATGCTTGCAACCTTCTTCCTCTTTCTTAACCACGAAACAGCACTGTCGACTACTCATTGCTCAGACACAACCAGAAACCCCCCAGGCTATCTGTCCCTGGTTTCAACAAGAAGACCCAAAGATTCCAACATTGTGACAGCCGCATACATGTTGATTTAATGTAACACACACATACCTACATACACACATGGACGACTTGACTTTAACACATGCGTATGTACAGACTTTCTCATACAAACATTCTTATAACATGAACTCTTAACTGTTCTCTACAAACAGGATATTTATCCTACGTATGGACTCTCTAACCTTTTGTCTTCGTCCATACTTTACTAACATCCTTCTCTTTCATACTCATGGAGGTATTCCTTTACTAACACCCTTCTCTTTCATTCTCTTTTATTTACACCACAACGAATATGGCCCCAAAAAGTTGTTTTAAATGTTAGAATGAAACCTTGTTTTCCTATTCTTCAGGTGCATCTCCTAGGACAAGCCGGACCATACCTCTTTCCAACAAAAGAGAGCCCTAGTTTGTCAGAATGATTACCAAGGCAAACCTTGGCTAGTATGAAATACGTTACCGAAACAACTCGATATTTATTTGTTTTCTACTGTAACAAGATGTAGCACAAGGCCGGAAGGTGGGGAAAGCCAGCTACCACGAGGGGGGAACTCTGGATTGTACAAAAATAGCCATGAACAGATGTTGGCATTCCTCTATAGGGGCGTCTCAGGCAATCTGCAAATAAACCAATTTCCTCAAAAGAAGAGGTAATGCCTGGGAGGGTGCACCTAATAAGACTGAGAGGACAAAAAAGAGTCTAGTATTGTCATAGCAGTCTCTAGCTTGTTGGATTGATTGCCAAAGACAGATCTTCTGTGTGGTATCAAATATAGTTGCGAAGGAAGAACTGTTTATTTACTTGCTTCGTGCTAGAGCAAGATGTGGGACAAGGCCGGAATATGGAGAAAGTCAGTTCCCCCAAGGGGGAATTCTGGCTGAGTGCAAAAATACTCAGGAATGGACTTGTCATAATTCACCAGTAGGGGCACTTCAGGCAATCGGCAATAAACTAACCTCTCCTCAAAGTGAGGAGGTCATACCTGGGAGGGTGCTCCTCTTAGGAACAAGTTGGACCATACCTTATTCTGACAAAAGAAGTCCTAGTGCTGCCATGGCAGCTCCTGGTCTGTTGGATTGCTTGCCGAGTGGGAGCAGAACTGTTGATTTACTTCCTTCCTACCACAGACATTAGGGCCCTTTTTTACTTTAGGGTAACAACTTGTCATATCAAAGGAGAAAAGTTATCTCAACTTATTTTTAGATTTTTTTTTTTTTTAACAATTGATTTGATCTTCCATGGAGGAAGATGTGGCACAAGGCCTGAAAGTGAAGGAAAATGTTAGTGCTCCCAAAGATGCACTTTGACTCTGGAAAAATAGCCATGAACAAATCCATCCCTGGTAGGGACGCCTCAGGTGATCTGCAATAAATCAGCCTCTCCTCAAAGATAGCAGGTAATGCCTGGGTGGGTGTTCTCAGTTCTGATCGGTGAATATATCTGAAATCAAGAAAACGAGTGAAGAAAATCTATCCAGAGATAAAACTGATAGTAATTATTAGGCCACAATAACATAAACCATAATGATTACGATGCTGGGGAGTTCTATAACATGTCGCCTAGGCTGATCTCTTTCTTCACTGCATGTTGATTTGATGTTGAAATGTTTAATCAGAAACCAACCAGTACCGGAAGGTGAAGATCAAACTTCTGTTCAACAAGGTAACGGTCACCCGTCTGTTCAACAACATCCGGTTTTGTTACTAAAAAAGAGTGGTTTCCCTGCAGGCAAACCACAGCAGTATCAACAACTGGCCACATGTTGTCTCAAAGGCATCTTGACGGAATGGGTCTGGTGGCAAGGGCACTACTGACTGCATGTCACAGAACTGGCCTGGGACTTCACACATAAAAAAGTCTTGTAGCTGTTGTTGTTCTATCCTGGCCAACGACTTATTTGAATATTTGTAATGTGATTGAGGTGATGTTGGATTAATGGGGTCAAAATAAAAAACAATCGAAATAGGTAAATAAATAAATGATCTATTTATATATATACATGTAACTTTGGTGTTAATAAAATTAGCTTGAAGTCCAGATGCAATTTTACTTGAATAGTCCCAATTCCAACATGACCACCGCAAGTTCAAAAAACAAAACATTTTCATTGTAATGTTTCAGTGCTGTTAAAATGATGTGTCTAGTTATTCAATCAGCATCCTCTAATAAGATATAATAATATAAATGCACCTCATTAACCCCTATACTAACCCTAAATATAGAGGGAGGCGACATTAACCCTGGCGATCAAGAAAACACATGCTTATTAACCCCAGCACTGGATATAATCGTACACCAGTAGCAAAAAATCAAAATCAAAATCAAAATCAAAATTATTGTTATAATGTTTATTTATGTTTATTTTCGTTAAATAAAGTCTAATCGAATCATTCAAAATAATTTCATCTTTTCATAAAATTTTGTTTGACTGTTATGTTGGAATCGGGACTATTAAATGGAATTATTGCCAAAGCCCACATTATGAGAAGAACAAGAGAAAAAAAAACATGCGACATTCGTCTAGACAAGTCTGCTCTTCTGTTGAGCTTGGACTAGTCATAATATTTAAGGGGTTTCAGATGCTCCCAGATCAAAGTAGTTTGTGGATTTTACTAGATACTAACAGTATTTGTCAAATTGAAAACTGCATATTCATTTTTGTAAGAAATAAATAAAAACTGTTTTGTATTGTTAAATGCAAAATGAGATGCTTTTGAAGAAGGACACTGTCCCATAAGAATTGGATCTTCTGGTCGTAATGAGTGAGCAAGCATCGACATGGAAACAAAATGCAAAAACAGTGAAAACCATTTTTACTTTATGATGACTTGTCATATCAGGGGAGATAACTTATCTCAACTTTCTTTTAGATTTTTTTTTTCAACAATTGATATATTTATTTACCCAACGAAACTAGACGCTACTGACATGTGGCGACACTGGAAGAGATCTTTCAATATCTTTGTTGAGGTGGTCAATAGTTCCTAACTTACACACGAGCTAAAACTTAATTGTCTAATCAATCTTGTCTTTCCGGCTATTTTTAAGCACATTTAAGGCCTTAATGATTACTATTCGGCTATGAATTTTCACAAAGAAGTTTTTGTTCAGATTAAAAATAGCATTTTCTGTAGGCATTTTTAAAAAAATGCAAATTGCTCCAGACAAGGCATGAAGCCACTTGATGTAAGAAACTAAAAAATATCACTTCAAAATCAAAAACTAGCCAACGATAAGTGTTATATGGATAGATTCCGATCCAGTAAACAACAATTCTTCCCCCCTTTGTGAGAAACATCACTCATGGAATGTGAGGACTAAAGGATAAAATAAGGGAAGCATGAGTTACGAGGCTGCCAATAGTAAACCCAAGGTGAACATTCTACTCTCTCTCTTAGCAACTCATCACCAACAGACCGACGAAACGACGACGAAAGTGTGAAACAGTATTTACAGTCTTTGAAAAAACTCACTAAAGACTGTGATTTCTAAGCCATTTTGATGGCTAGTAGTTCTCATTCATCTTCTACTTTTGAACATTATGTTATATCTCTTAGTCTGAGTTGTAGGGAGTACAGTAATATCAAGCTATAGATTATGGCGAACCTATGCTGTGACATCATTGTCAGGCATAAATTTCTATGTCAACATTCTTCAATGGAAATACTTTTTGGAGGACCTTTTCCACCTCTAACTGTTTGTAAACTGACCACCATTAAAAATGTCCCTTATTCCACTCTGTTTACAAATCCACCTCAGACTGTCGCCCAATAGCAGTTAAATCCAGGAGACATACGCTACCTTATGCTAAATTTATTCAATCAATCTCCTGTATGCTAAAAATGTTTTATAGAGTTCTCTCAATTCCCATGGTGAGCCCAAACACTTGTAGTATCTTCCAAAAATCACAAGATGAGACTTGTTATGGATTACTGTCAAACGATCAACTGGTTCACTCTCCTGAATGCTTATCATCTTCCTCGAATAGAGGACATGGTAAATGAGATGGCCATTTATCAAGTATTTAGCACTCTTGGTCTAACCAGTGCTAATCATTAGGTTGCTATCAAGTCGGAAGAATGAAAATACACAGCCTTCGAGGCTCCTGAATCTCTGTATCAGTTCCGTTGAATCTCATTTGGATTAACCAATGGAGTTGCGAGTTTCCAACAAATTATCGATGACATCATCAAGCGAAAACACCTCAGAGGAACTTTCATCTACATTGACAACGTTACCATTTGTGGAGAAAATCAGGCTATGCATGACACTAATTTGAAAGAGTTCATGAATGCTGCGGCAAAGTACGGACTGATGGTGAACAAAAGTAAGTGTCACTACTCGTTCATTTCCGTAGATAAACAAGGGTCTACGATAAGCAAGGGTTCAGTAAAACCTAATTTGATCGGCTCAAAAGACGGACTTGCCAGTACCTTAATACCTTGCTTCTCTTCAATGAGCAATCTACTCTCACTATTCTAGGTGGATCTCAAAATTCTCTGAAAAACAACATTGCCTAACAAAAATTATCAATTTTCCCCTCACTAAGGAACAAGCAGGCACCTTTAGGTACCTGAAGAAGGGAATTACAAAATCGTCCTTGGTAGCCATAATTTCTTCTCTACCTCTTGAAGATACTATCACTGCCTCTCTAACCCAAATCTCTTGGCCCGAAGCTTTCTTTTGAACAACTTTAACAAAAACACTCCTCGGTTGAAAAGGACACTAACGCTATTGTAGAGGCGATCTGAAAATGGCAACACCTACTACTTGGAATGCATTTTAAGCTGATCACAGATAAAAAACAATCTGTCTCTTTTATGTTCAACCTTAAAGGCAAGAGGAAAATAAAAAAATGAGAAAATCACAAGATGGAAGTTCAAACTTGCCTGTTTCAGCTACAACACTGCGTATTGCCCAGGAAAACAAAATGCTGCTGTGGATGCCTTGTCTCGAATTTGCTCTTCTACCACCTCTGTTGACAAGTTACACACTTTGCTCTCAGACTTATGTCACCCGAGTGTAATCCAAATGCTACAGTTTGTCAGGAGCATGAATCTGTCATATTCTGTGGTAATAAGGGCGTGCCAAGTCTGTTTTGAGATAAAACCGAGATTCCTTAAAAATAGCACCTCAAACTCTCATAAAAGCGAGTCAACCATTTGAAAGAATAAGTGTAGATTTCAAGGGATCATTACCTTCGAATTCTCGCAACTGCTACATACTAACAGTAGTCGATGAATATTCTCATTTTCCTTTCGCTGTCCCTTGTGCTGATGTCTCAGCTGCAACTGCCTGGAAACACCTAATTAATTTATTTTCTGTTTTGGAAATCCTTCTTTTGTACATTGATTGTGGTTTTTATGTCAGACTAAAGGAATTCCTGCTTTCTTGAGGCATTGCTACAAGTAGAACGAGCACCTTTAATCTTCAAGGTAATCGACAAGTGGAGCGACACGATGGTATCATCTGGTAAACGATGAGCCTGGCTCTGTAGTCGAGAAATCTCACAATTACTAATTGTAGCCCTCCACTTCATTTGCTCATTGATTTCCACATCCACTAATTGTACTTCACATGAACGTTCTTTAATTTCCAAAGGAATTTAACTACTGGTGATTCCATACCTACATGGTTAACATCATCATCATATTCGGTTTAACATTCGTTTTACATGCTGGCATGTGTTGGATGGCTTTAAGAAATTGACTTCCAAAGTAACCTATCTCTGGCCAAGTCCCCATTCATTTCTCCCAATTCCATCCTTATAACTTCCTCCCATGTTTTCTTTGGCCTTCCCTTGCCGTTAACTAGCCAATAAAAAAAATGTTTTCATTTTCATTTATAAACAAATCAAAAACTTTTGGTTAAAATCTATTGTTGAAAAAAAAAATCTAAAAAGTTGAGATAAGTTATCTCCCTGGATATGACAAGTTGTCACTAAAGTAAAAAAAGGTCTGACATTTGTACCAAAACCATAGCTTTTATTATATGTACCACACATACTGTCCCCTAATGAGATAGACAGATAGATAGATAGATAGATAGATAGATAGATAGATAGATAGATAGATAGATAGATATTTTCGGCTGGTTGCCTTTCCCTACTATTGTTTCTATCTCCTGCAGAGCTTACATTATTGTTCATCCATCTCCTACCTGCATGAAAACTACTAATTATAGACAATTGAAGCTCGTGCCTATTTCAATCTATCAAAAAAAAATTTATTATCTCATTTTTTGTTATCATTGTTTACCCCAAACAATGCCAGACGCCACTGTAGACGTAAGAGGCTACTGAGAATTAGGGTGTAAGTTTTGAGGGTCATCCTAAGTTGTGAGCTGTGCAGCGAAATGTCTGTTTACATTAATTTTAAATTTCTGCATGTCAGTTGTCTGTAGAGTCGGTGGAAAAAGGGAGCAGGGAGGGAGTTCCAGAGGCCGGCAGCATGAGAAAAGAAGCTATTGGAGTAGAAGGCTCTCTGGCATCTGAGGACCTCCACAGTGAATGGATGGAACTTAGCTGATTGTCGGGTTGGTCTAGTGTATTTACGTTAAGGGGGAACCAGGGCAGCAGGTTCATCGGAGCACAACCCATTGAAGTACTTGTAAAACAGGCACAAGGATGCAACATTGCGGCGATGGGACAGGGGTTGGAGCTTAATGGATAGTGCGGGACCTATTAAGTTGGCGACTCTTTTTTGGACCTTGTCTAAGAGGGAGAGACTAGTGGATGATGTACCAGCCCAGATGTGGCAACAATACTCCATACATGGGCGGATGGTAACTTTGTAGAGATATAGGATAATGTCAGGTGTAAGAAGTTTACTAGCACAGTAGAAGGAGCCCACCTTTATTGCAGCAGTCTTGGAAATGTCTTCAATGTATTTGTTCCAATTCATGTTACCTGTGAATGTTAGGCCGAGGAGTTTGAACATTGGGCTCTCAGGTAGGGTGTTATTTGCTATGGCAATCGGTGGTTGAAGAGGTTTCTTGTAGTTATTGAAGGATAGGAGCTTTGTCTTAGCGGCATTAAATGTTACTATCCATTTATGACCCCATTCCACTACAGCCTGGAGGTCATTTTCTAAGGATTCAGCCATTGCCTTGGATATGTGTGCGTCTGTTTTGCCCATATAACGAGAGTAGAGCGTGGTGTCGTCAGCAAATATACCTATCTCAAACTCAATGTCATCAGGGAGATCGTTTATGAAAATCAGGAATAGTAGAGGCCTCAAGGATGGATCCCTGTGGTACACCGGCATTTATGTCATGGATGAACGGCCATTGAGGACAACCTGGATCTTTCTTTTGGTTAGGAAGGATCTAATTATATTAAATATTTCTCCAGCAATACTATATCAGTGAATTTTTAAGAGAAGCCTTTTATGCCAGACTTTGGATATATCAAGCGCTACCACCATAGCTTCACCTGCCTTGTCCAGTTTATGGTATATGTGTTCAGAGATGACTGGTAGGATATCCGCAATAGATTGTGTTTGCCTAAATCCATACTGATGGTCAGAAAGATGTTTAGCATTAATGAGGTGCCGGATTATCGCTAGAGTGATCAAGGATTCAAAGATTTTAGCAAAGATCTGGAGCAGACTGATGGGGCGATAATTCTGAGGGCCAGTTCTATCTCCAGAGTATTTGAGGACTGGTACCACAGAGGCAATTTTCCAGCTATCAGGGAAGCAAGATTTGGCGAGGCATTTGTTGTTGAGTTTGGAGAGGACAGAGGCCAGTTCAGCAGAACATTTCTTTTTTACTATTACTAAGATCAGGCCCACATGCTTTGGAGGTGTCAAGGTTTTTTTATGCTGTCCCTGATCTGAGATAGGGTGATGACCAGGTTTTCAAGTGTGGCTTCAGTCCACAAGTAGAATTTAGGGAGAGGGTGTTTTGCAGAGTCCAAAGTGCAGTTTGAGGCGAAACACTGAATAAGTAGTTCAGCCTTATCAGTTGCTGTGCAAACAACATCATTGTGGTTGGATAGCAGGGAATTGTTGATTGTCCATTGTTCACCACACTATTGAAGATTTTCCAGAAATAGCAAGTACCTAGTTTATGTGACTTAATGCGTTTTTTGGTTATCTCTGTATACCTTCTCTTTGCTTCACCTATCACTACTTTACAATTATTTCTTGACTCTATAAATTTTTGTCTATTCAGAGTTGACTTATAGCGGCCGAATTGACGGAATGCTTGCTGCCTCTTAGCAATAGCAGCTGCACATTTTGAGGTGAACCATTGAGGAGAGTGCTGAAGAATTTTTGCATGGGGACACATGCTTCTATGCCAGTTTTGACCCATTCTGTTAACTCATTTGTGCACTGATCAGCAGGGAGTCAGAAGGTTTCACTCGATGGGGTGTCGATAATGTGATCTCTGATGGATTCAAAATCAGCCTGCTCATAGTATCTCGTCGTTTTGAGCAACAGCTCATCAGCTTTGGACAAGTTTTTAGGGTGATATTAATTATTACCACAATGTGATCAGCATTCCTGAGCGGGCTATGAGCATTCATCACACAAGCCTCTGGCAGTGAGGTCAAGAAGTGAGGCTTGCTGGTCCACACGATCAGGGAGGCGGATCGGGAAATTGACAGTCTGTGAGAGGGAGTGAGCTAAGGAGAAATTATATGTAGAGTTACCAGCTGTGTCACAGTGGTGTGCATTAAAATCTACAAATACATGAATTTGAGTATTCGATTAAAGTTAGAGTGCTATATCTATGCTTTTAGAGACAGAGTTAAGGAGGGTACAGTTCTGGGTCAAAGGAGAACGATATAAGAAATATAAGTAACTAACACTGTGCTGCAGGGTCAATCTAAAGCACATGTAGGCTTGGTCATCTGATTCTAGCCTATGTTCTCTAGTCAAGGGAAGGGTGTTCTGAACATAAACTCCTAGCTATGTTTGTCATAGGTTTTACAGTAGAGTGGGAGGTAATCAATCACATCAAAGTGATGAGAAGAGATTGAGGATTGAAGGTTTGTTTCACTTAGTGCTAGGATATTCAGGGAGTTCGTCAGGAGAAAGGTTTCTACGTTGTTGATGTTTGTTCTAAGTCCCCGGATATTTGTGAATGCTAGCCTCAAGGGCGGAGGCAAAAATCTTTTTGGTTTAGGTTTAATTTTTTTTACTTTGTAATGTCATGTTTGTTTTGAGATAGAGTGGGGAGGGCAAAGTGGGTGCTTGTTTGGTGCCAATAGGCTCACTCAACCAGTCCAGTAGGCGTGACTTGGTCCATGGGGGTTGTGACCTCGAGAAAGCCCACTGGGGATAACTGTAGGGTCCCTTTTCATGCACGACATGGCACATACAGTTACCCACGATATTATACAACTGTTAATGGAGCAGCTGTTCTTAACGCTACCTTAGAATTAGGGCTCTTGTACTGACAGTTGGAAACAGCAGCCAGACAAGCTGTCTAACCTGTACCTTCAACCTGTCGGAACAAGAGCGACCCAGACTAATCATGTGAGAAAAGTTTTCCACAAGTTGCCCAGATAGAGAGAGGGAAGACAGTGTTCATTGTCCTAGCCAGGAAATAAGGTCAAGCATTGGGTGTCTTTGAGACGTCCCAGCGCTAGTATCTCTGTGCCTGACTAATAGACAAAGAAGGAGTGTAAAGGCTGGGCGATGGGCAGAGCTCATCTACTTAAGCAATCTTAGGTTTGCAAACTGGATATTTTGTTCGAGACTCCAGCTCTAGGAAGGTTGTCGATCAGGATTAGGAGGCCTTCCTCTCCAACGGTTGCCTGCCAAGAGGCGAGTGGTCAGTGACACGGTTTTTTATTAGAGTTTTTCTTCTAGATGGATGACCTGACAAGGTCAACGGGTCAATCACTCCGAGAAGAGATAGCCTGCGCCTATGTACTAGTTGTGTATTTTAGAGCCCCCGCAGGGTAAAAAAAAAGAAAATCGTACACTCTGGGGGGGGGGGGGGACAGAAAATTGAAGATATGTTTCCCACTCATAATTAAATAAAAATGGAGAAAAACAGTCATAATTTCCGATCAGTCAATTTGAGAATGGAATGTACCCTTCTTTTTACCATTTGACTCTTCGGGAGAGTCACTTTAAACTGCGGTCAGTCATATTCGAAAACGGTTGTTTTGTCACCAGTTCCAAGTCTGATACAAGGCCAAGTTGTACTATGTAACACACTTGGTCCAAAAGGTTTTTTAAAAAAAACCTCAATTAAATTTTGTATTATTTGGTTGTTATTTTCACAACGTTTTGGCTGATGTAACCTCTGACCTTCTTCAGGTGCATCTTTTCAAATCTGGAATCTTTATGTTGAACTCAGGAACCTATACAGAATTTCGAATTCAGCCCTTTATTTAATCCACAGGAGTAGGTTGTTCTGTCAACCATGACCGGGTTGAAGTGTTAATTAATCATTATGCTATTCTTATTATCGCCTGGAGTAAAGATTGAACCTTCAACCTCCACTGTCACGTAGAACTGATTGTTAATCAGCACTTTTATCCGTTTTGCCACAGGTCCATGCGGTTGAGTTCAAAATCCCGATTTCGAAATAAAGATTCCTAAGTTTAAAAAGATGCACTTGAAGTAAGTCGGAGGTTATATCGGCAAAAACGAAACGTTGTGAAGATAACTAAGGTGAGAATAGTAATCCAAATACAACTTATCAATCCTCATCTCAAAAATGTTGAAACAATTTAATCGTTGCATTCTTGTGCAGAAATTGTTCATTCAGGTTCAAATTCCGTCAAAGCCGTTGAGTTCAGTTGGCACTAATACTTTTTGAAATCCATCTCTCTTCTCACCAGCATATGGTGAAATAGTAGGGGAGACTAAACCTTCAAACATTGGTAAAAAGGGGAACTAGTAGAAAAACAATATAACACCTTTGATCACGGTGATGAATTAACAACAATAATTATCATAGCAGCTTTATTATATGCAACTGTACACTGACTTGTACCTAGTTGCAAAAAAAAAAAAAATTTCAGCTAAATCTCTTCCTTTTACTTTGCTTTCTTCTAATATTTCGTGAATATGCCATCTCCCTATTTCAACTTCCCTTTTTTACTCCCCTGTATTTAATAAAAGACACAAAAAAACAAAAAAAACAGAGACACATAGTAAATTTCTTGTATTCAAAATACCCAGAAAATTTTTTTTTTCTTCCCCAAAACAAAACATTGCTCTTTCTTTCATTTTAATTGCTTAAAAAGGTTGTCTGATATACACGATTTAAAAATGAACAATGCTTCTAGTGGTATTCCATGATAAATGCCAGTATACTGAAATCATATGCCCTTAATAGGGTTAAGATGAAAATTCATATACACTAAATGCACAAAAGCAAGGAAATTCCCAAATTTTTACACTTTTATTGTCATTAATTAAGGGTATGACTACATATCAACCAAACCATTTCATTATCACATCACTACAGTATAAATCTCTATGCATGAGTGGATGAAGTGTGTGAGGGGCGCTGAAGAAAAATTCCTACCAGTAAAATACATAGCCCTGTTGTGCTCGCATACCCTTAATGACAATAAAAGTGTAAAAATTTCGGAATTTCCTTGCTTTTGTACATTTAGTGTATATGAATTTTAATCTTAACCCTTAATGGGCATATGATTTCAGTATACTGGCATTTATCATGGAATGTCACTACTTTTGTAAAGGCTATGCAATGGTCATTTTTAAGGTTTTTTGGAATTTTCTGGAAAACTAAGGTATATGGTAAACTGAAATTAAAATGCCATCAACTAGACCGTAGAACCTCTATCCTTGCCAAAAATCAGCTGAATCCATCAAATAGTTGATGAGATACAGGGTGGCACATACGTACGTACACACGGACAACACAAAATCATGCCTGACCTTTCTGGATCTCTGGGTTGCCTTGACTAATGATGCTGAAATTCTACACACTTATAGAACCTATCAAATAAAAATTTTGTGCAAAGTTTTAACTAATTTGGTTTATTGGTTTTTGAGTTATGATTGATCAAAGAAATGAGATTTCAAGCATAGGCTGTTTTAGAAGTCTATTAAGGGATAGAGCGCTATCGCGCCTCCCTTGATTTTGAAATTTTAATTTATTTCAGTTGTCTGGTTCTAAAAAAAATTTTTTTTTAATTTTCTCTAAAATTTGAAATATTTTTTACACAATAACAAGTCTGCATACCATAAAACATTTTGTTTGTCCTGATACAAAATTAACTTTTATGCTTATCGACTGTCATAAAATAATATCAACGAGAAATTCGGTTCAAACTTTTTTAAATAGTATTTTTATATTTTATTGCAATAAAATAATTAAAAATGTACTATCTGTTCTGATACTACACTTCTTATTTTCTGCCCTTGGTCAGTAAAAGTGAATGAGAAATTCTTCTAGACTGAGATTTTCATTTTTGTCATAATCCAGACTGTCCCTTTTTGGAGCTTGATTTTCCTCACATTAAAAACCGAACTTCTGTAACTCTGTTCTGTCCTCGTGGGGAGGCAAGTAAGTAAAAATCCATGAAACAACGTAATGTTTATTTATTTTAACGCAGCAATAGCAACTCTTCATTTTGGTTTCTTGTTTTTTTTTTTATATTCAGTTTCAGTATACATCGAATTGCGTTCCTGCTTTTTTTTTTTTTTTATTAATGCAATTTTTGAAGTTTTCTAATGTTTTTCTTTAAAGACTCATACATTACTGACTGTTCGATAGATCTCGCTTAGTACCTACTAGCATAACGTCACATCAGTGCTGCACATGCCTTAGTTTACTTTACGACGGACATGACTGGACTATATATACACTGTTTTATATAACATGAAAAGAATATTTGCTAAAATCAATTGTTAGGGGAAAAAAAGTAAAAGTTAAGATAAATTTCAAATGTTACTGAAAAAAAAAAAAGTGGAGAGAGCTAATGTCAGTGTGACACGAACTCATCGTTACGTAAACTCCGTATTCGTATTGGCTATTTAATATACTTTTTTTCTTGTTTAGCACAAATGAACCTTAATACTCGACAGTTGCTTCAATTCTAGCCAGAAATTAACTTCCATTTGTTTGTTTAAAGCCTTCAAACTTACTTTCGAAGGGTCACGTTTATAATAAGCAAGCTAGACATTTTAATACATTCAAAAATCCATCAATATTCATTCTATTTCGTAAGGTAAATAATTAATAAACAAAAAAAATGGGTGCTTATTTAGAATAGGCTCCCTGCAGAAAATTATTTTCATGTAAAATCATTATTTTGTACTTACTCAGTCATAGTTTCTCACTCACGGCACGAAAAAGAATTTAAAAATATCAAGCAGAACTTTAATTAGAACGATTTTTCCATTTCCATAAGGGCGATATAAAACGTCGATTCGCCGACATTTTGGGTGTGGCCGATTGATGGAATAGCTAAGGGCCCCAGTTACCATGTAAATAAGAAAAAAAACAAACAAGAAAATTATATCGTGGAAAGTACCCCGGTGAAGAAATCAAAAATAATTTAATTTTCTATTTTTTTTATTTAATAAATATATATTTTATTATTATTGCTTATGTGTTTCTTTCTTTTTTAAATTCTAAATAAAAACGGAGTTATTGCCCTTGGCTATTCCATCGATCGCTCACACCCAAAATGTCAGCGAATAGAGGTTGTACATCGAAATGGAAAAATCGTTCTAATTAAAGTTCTGCTTCATATTTTAAAATTCTTTTTCGTGCCGTGAGTGAGAAACTATGACCGAGTAAGTACAAAATAATGATTTTACATGAAAATAATTTTCTGCAGGGAGCCTATTCTAAATAAGCACCCAAAAATGTATTGGAAGGGGGGGGGGGGAAATATATGCTAAGTGTTAATAACGAAGAATATTCTGTTCATAAGTGACTACGATTGAGTCAAAATGCTGGCGCCGGGGGGGCTGGGCGGCAGTGGGCAAAAATCCATCAATCTTCATTCTATTTTGTAAGGTAAATAATTAATAAACAAAAAAAATGTATTGGGGGTGGGATACATGCTAATTGTTAATACGGAAGACTATTCTGCTCATAAGTGACTACGATTGAGTCACGTGAGCCAAAATGCTGGCGCCAGTGGATAAAAGTGCCACCCGATCGGCCCCCACGGCTATCCATACTGTTGAAAAAATATTTTATGAGGCGATACCCAGAAGGGGGCCGGTAGCAGTCGAGGGGGTTGCAAGAAGAAATATTCTTTTAGCGACCCACCCCAACGGGGTCTAGTAACAACAAGTAATGGGGCAGAGAATAGATTTCTCTGCTGTAGCAAGAATCCAGCGTCTGGTCTACACCGAGTCAAAGAATGGACTACCACTCTGCAGGGTTGCCAGATGGTCACCGTAGGAAGGTGGTAGAACCCGAATATATAGGTTTTGTAACTACCTCCCATCCTCCTACCCCCATTCCTGACCGTCTATCTTCGTTCGTCGTTTTTTAAATTTTATTTTTTTAAATACAAACATAAATCTATCAATAAAAGAGCTACTTGTAATGAATAGGTATCCAGAGGATTCTAGTACTTACGTAGTCGATCCCGGAAATGGCCGAAGCAGTTTACGATTTGAAAGCTACCTTCTTTTCTGAAGACGTATTTTTTTCCATGGAAATAGCTCCAAACAAAAAATAAAATACTTAAGATTAGCCAACAATAAGTGTTAGATGGAGAGATTCTGACTTAGAAAACAGCAATTCTTCCCCTTTTGTCAGAAACATCGCTCATTGAATGTGAGGACTAAAGGACTTAGGATTCTCCGTCAAAGTACTGACATCATTTGGATACCCATTTATTTGTTGCACATTTGTTTTTTCACTCTTTTCGTTCTGTTGATTATAGTAAAAGATTCCCCTATTCATTACAACAAAAAAGTATTAGATATTGTAGATTAAAACCTACAGAAATGAGATTCTGCTTATTTTTAGGCGAATACGCGTGAACATTCTAAAAAGCTTGCCCGAAAGATAAATAAAAAAAAGAATTTAGAGAGTAACTGATCAGTTTCGCATATAAATTTGGTGGTAAAAACGTATTGTAGTATCCATATGGAAAAAGGGTTGAAGAAAGTGTCTACGGATGCCTGAAAGTGATACAACAATTTTTTTTTTTCATATTAATTTCAGACTTTTCTTTCATCATACGCTAGGAAGTAAGTGTAGTATCTGTTCCGATGGATACTGCACCCTATAGACGGGTGTCGTCTTGTCCTTCGGGCCTTGATTCCACCTGTCTGTGGGTTTGTCCTGTGCAGTTCTAGGAGGTCCACCCTCCCAGGCTTCGCCTCCCCTCTTTGGGGAGGAGTAAGTTTATTGCTTACTGCTTGAGGCGCCCCTACCGGGGAATGCCGACGGGGCTGCCCAGGCAATTTTTAATGGCCAGAGTGCTCACTTTCTCGGGCGCTGGCTTTTCAAACCCCACTTACTCGACCCAAGCTGTGGTCACATCTTACTTGTGGGAGTAAGATAAAACTGGCCTTGTGCCTAACTCCTGCAGAGGAGTAAATAAATATTCTAATAATTAACATAATACAGACTATTTGAAAGATAAGTTATTTGATTGTTTTCAAAACTTTAAAATAAATTTCATTGAAGAAAATAAAATAGAATAATCTTTTTTTTTCAAGAAATAATGTTTCTGAGCACCGGAATGTGTTATTTTTTTTTTTTTAATATTTAGTGAAAATAATGTTTTTTGGGAGGATTAGGGTTACTGGATTTCCAAGAAAAGGTTTTGACTATTATCACAAAAAAAATGTTTTGAAAACAATAAAATAAAAACAAATAAATTATTTTTCAAATAGTCTGTATTATGTTAATTATTTGAAAGGAAAGTCTGAAATTAATATGAAAAAATGAAAAGTCTGAAATTAATATGAAAAAAAGAAAAGTCTGAAATTAATATGAAAAAATGAAAAGTCTGAAATTAATATGAAAAAATGAAAAGTCTGAAATTAATATGAAAAAAAGAAAAGTCTGAAATTAATATGAAAAAATGAAAAGTCTGAAATTAATATGAAAAAATGAAAAGTCTGAAATTAATATGAAAAAATGAAAAGTCTGAAATTAATATGAAAAAATGAAAAGTCTGAAATTAATATGAAAAAATGAAAAGTCTGAAATTAATATGAATAAAAATAATTGTATCACTTTCAGGCATCCGTAGACAGTAGACACTTTCAACCCTTTTTCCATATGGATACTACAATACGTTTTTACCAATTTGGTGATATGAACTGATCCATTTCCTGACCATTCGAGCGTTTTAGGGCAGTTAATTTTGTGTGGCTTTATAACTTTGCTAGTCGGACTTAGGGTAATTCTCAGATTAGGACCCGAGCTAACTTTGACCCCCAACCCTGACGATGGGGGCAAAGTTAGCTCGGGTCCTAAGCTAAATAAGCACCGGACATAGGATTAGTGGTAAAAATTTTTTTTTTAAATTTGGTTAAAATGGTCCGGAAATGGGGGGGGGGGGGGGGTTCACTTTACGTTTAATTTTTATACGAACTTGAAACCCCCCTACTCTAAAATAATTGCTTTTTTGTTGTTATTTTCAAGGTGTTCACTTCATCGTAAAGGAAAAAAAAAATCGTTTTTTTGGAAGGGGTTATTCAGCGGAGTGTTAATTTACAAATTTACCAAAAAGAAAATAAATAAGAGTTTGATTTTTTTCGGGAAACCAGGTTTAATTTTGTTTGGTCGCATTTCAGCAGCTTACGTAACCGGATTTTACCGAGCCAATATCGGCAACGATGAGGCTGGGAAAATTGTAAATACCTTTAAAATTAAAAAAAATTAAAAAATAAAACTAGTATTATGGTTCCACTAGACCAAAAGGAAAACGATGAATGTGATAAAAAAAACAAAAACAAGAAATCTACATGAAAAAAACTCAAGTTTTATTCTAGAGGACTCATCTTTATATAAAAAAAATCTTTGTTTTTAATGATGGGAAGGTTTTGAAGGTTACCTTTGTTCTTTCTACAATCATTATAAAAAGATCAGGCTTATATTCATCTTATATAGAATTAAGTCCTCGAAGTTGGCCAAACATTTCTACCAAGCGGTTGTACCCGGGGGTAGCTCTCGACCCCCAAACAATTTGCTCTTATTCCTCATGCTGGTCATATACAGCTGGTCGTAACGATCCGTTTCGTAATTCCCGTAGACGTATAGGGCTCCCAAAAAGGTAAACGCTTGGTAGACTGGCCACCAACGGCGCTGCAACATAAATGCCAACCCATTCATTCTCCGGCTGTTGAGTAACGAGGGGGAATACTCCGAAAAGTTCTTCTTTGTCCTTCTGCTTTTACACGGAGGTCACGGTCTCCTCGTTTTTAATCAAGCTGAGATTTTTGACTGTTGAGTAGAAGTCACTTTCCCTGTTTCTTTTTAAATTCTTGTGTTCTGGTGTAGTCCTTGTAAATAAGGACAGAAACAACAATTGGTAAACCCACGACCATACAATATCGCCGTATATAACTTGAGAAGAGACTCAGCCCCGTCGGTTTCACGATTTCCCCCATTTAACTAGAGAGCGCATTCAAAACTTCCGCTTCAGTGAGGAAATCAGCGTTATCTCCCTTTATTCAAAAGGGAAAAAGAAAATCTATATTTTATAAGCCGTAACTAACTGACCTTGTTAAGCACATCATGTTCCTTGACCTTTTGGCTGGGAACAAAGTGTAGTATTTGTTCTGATGCTACACTTAGTATATTCTATCCTCAGTGAAAGATAAATCCTTCTAGATTGAGGCAATTTTAATTTTTGTTCCAATCCAGAGTACCCCCTTTTTTTTCTTTTTTTTTTTAAACATGATTCACCCCAAACAAGGCAGGCCGCCACTGTAAACGTAAGGGGCTACTGAGAAAAAGGAAAAGGGGAGAAAGATTGGTGGTTCAGCTTAAATTGGGATCTGAGCAGCGAGATGTCTGTTTACATTAGTTTTAAATTTCTGCATGTCAGTACTGTCGGGGAAACAGGGGACAGGGAGGGAGTTCCAGAGACCAGCAGCACGAGGAAAGAAGCTATTTGAGTAGAATGCTCTCCGGCATCTGGGTACCTCCACAGTGAATGAATGAGATTTAGTAGAATGTCGAGTTAGTCTAGTGAATTTACGTCGAGGGGGCACCAGAGTAGCCAACTCATCGGAGCATAATCCATTGAAGTATTTGTAAAACAAACATAAGGATGCTACATTGCGGCGATGGGACAGGGGCTGGAGCTTAGCTGACAGTGAGGGACCTATTAGGTTGACGACTCTTTTTTGAACTTTGTCAAGGAGGGAGAGACTAGTAGATGATGCACCAGCCCAGATGTGGCAACAATACTCCATGCATGGCGAATGGTGGCTTTGTAGAGATACAGGATAATGTCAGGTGTAAGGAGTCCACTAGCACGGTAGAGGGAGTCAACCTTCTTTGCGGCAGCCTTGGCAATGTCTTCAATGTATGTGTTCCAATTCATGTTACCTGTGAAGGTTAGGCCAAGGAGTTTGAATGATGAACTCTCAGGTAGGGTGTTATTTGCCATGACAATCGGTGGTCGGAGAGACTTCTTGTAGTTGTTGAAGGAAAGGAGCTTAGTCTTTGCGGCATTAAAAGTTACCAACCATGTATGGCCCCAATCCACTACAGCCTGGAGGTCATTTTCTAAAGATTCAGCCATTGCCTCAGATATGATCGCGTCTGTTTTGCCAACATGGTGAGAGTAATGCATGGTGTCGTCAGCAAATAAACCAATCTCAGACACTATGTCATCAGGGAGATCGTTTATATAGATCAGGAACAACAAAGGTCCAAGAATAGATCCCTGGGGCACACCAGCATTTATGTCATGTAGCTTAGATGAATGGCCATCGAGGACAACCTGGATTTTTCTTTTGTTTAGGAAGGATCTAATTATATTAAGTAGTTGCCCAGTAATACCGTATGAGCGTATTTTCAGGAGAAGCCCTTTATGCCATACCTTGTCAAAGACCTTGGATATATCAAGCGCTACTGCCCTAGCTTCACCTGCCTTATCGAGTGTATGATACATGTGTTCAGAGATGACCGTTATGATGTCTGCAGTAGATCGTGCTTGTCTAAATCCATACTATCCGTCAGATAGAAGTTTAGCATTAACTAAGTGCCGTACTATCGCTAGATTGATTAAGGATTCAAAGATTTTGGCAAAGATCAGCAGTAGACTGATTGAGTGGTAGTTCTGAGGGTCGGTTCTATTCCCAGAACTCTTGTAGACTGGTACCACAGAGGCAATTTTCCAGCTATCGGGGAAGCAAGATTCGGCTAGGCATTCATTGTAGAGTTTGGAGAGGACAGGGGCCAGTTCAGCAAAGCATTTCTTTATTATTATTACAGGTATAAGATCAGGCCCACAAGCTTTAGAGGTGTCAAGGTTTTTTATGATGTCTCTGACCTGGGACGGGGTGATGACCAGGTTATCAAGTGTGACTTCGGTCCGCAAAGGTAATTCAGGGAGAGGGTGGTTACCTGAGTCTAAAGTAGAGTTAGAAGCGAAACGCTGTGCAAGTAGTTCAGCCTTATCAGTGGCCGTGCAAACGACATCATTGTGGTTTAAAAGTGGGGGAATCGTAGATTGACCATTATTCACTACACTATTGGGGGAACTGGATTTCCCTCACATTAAAAACCGACCTTGTGGGGAGGCAAGTAAATAGGAACTGACATTGCATGGATGTTTTTTTAGTAAAAGTCTGGCTTTTTTTTACTTTAAGGTGGCAACTTGTCATATCAAGGGAGATAACCGGCTCTTTTTTTTAAAGTGGCAAGAATTTTTTTTTTATCTTAAGATTTTTTCAACAATTAATTTTTATTTACAAAATCAACAAAGATTTCCCTTGGCCTTTTGACTATGAACAAAGTGTAGTATCTGTTCTGATGCTACACTTAGTCTATTCTGTCCTCGGTCAGTGAAAGATAAATCCTTCTAAATTGAGGCAATTTTAATTTTTGTTCCAACCCAGAGAGTACCAGCCTAGAACAGAGTCCGAGGTGGACGTGTTGGTGGCTCGCTCTCTGTCGCACGACATTAAACTTTTAAAGGACCGTTCTCTGGAAGAACCCCTTTTTTGGAAGAAAAACCCTTTGAAGAAGGACCCTTTTTTGAGACAATTATCTTTTAGAAAAGGATAATTTTATTGCGGATTTGGGCTAAAGTACCCAACAAGAACTTTTTAGCCCTTTGAGGGTTTAAAATCAAAGAGGAAGACGGCTACGATATACTTGAACGGATATCGTATTCGCAGATTTCGAGCGAAGAAATCCCAAAGACTGTTATCCTTTGTGGGCCTTATTTGAAAGAAGGAAAGAGACTGGAAAAAAATAGGAACCTTTGATTTCCTTCTAAGGACAATTTTTGTTATATTTGTATGATTTTTTTTCAGCTCCAGACTGCTACTAATTCGAAAAAGGTGCGAAAGGGGCTGGCTCGACAAAAAGGGGAAATGGCCTTGAACTTTCGGGTTTCCCGGTACACTCAGTGCAAGTCATCCCCCCCCCCCCTGTAGTCGGCCGACTATTATTCACCATGCCCATGGCAGTCGGGCTACAGCACTCAATGATGATGATGATGCCGAACGTTGAAAAGGGAAGGGTAAGGGAGCGCTACGTTGACAGCCACCTGACTGACAATGTAAACAGGGAACGTTGACCTCCTGACCCCCAAATGGCCAAGCAGATGAGGAAGAAGGGTAGACCCCTCCCCCCCCCCCCACTCACTGCCAAAATGGCTAAGAATTAAAATTTCCAAAAAAGGTCTACTGGCACATTATGACCTCAAAGGATGATGATTTGCGTTTGACTACACCAACCAATGCAATTTATCACTACAAAGTTTGAGTGGAGGGTGTTGATGTTATGCCACTGTCATTAGGTTTGAACGCAATCCTTACTAGGTTAGAGATTGTGTGTGGGTAAAAACACCAGTGCACCACAAAATTTGGCCAGAGTTAGGTAACTGAGATACTCAGTCCACAGTCCATTAACCATGGTTGTGAAATGCCCACCATGTGACGGATCTGCATCCCTGCTACAGTCTTAACTTACCGAAGGAAGATTCTGACAAGTCAACGTGTTCAGAGAGCCGGTCAGAGAGTCTGATACATGACGAAGAAGAAAATTCAGAGTCAGACAACTTATCCGAGGAGGAAACTGAAAAAGTGGAAACCCACGCCCTCGAAGGA
This sequence comes from Sepiola atlantica, assembly GCA_963556195.1. NCBI lineage: Eukaryota > Metazoa > Mollusca > Cephalopoda > Sepiida > Sepiolidae > Sepiola > Sepiola atlantica. Next base: position 203,782,409 of record OY744521.1, read on the forward strand.
ATCCTCTCTTTGAGAAGGTGTACCCGACAAAAATGATGGTCGCTAGGATGCTGCCTTTGTGATCATAAGATCAAAGGGGAGTGTAGTGACGGTGCAGAGAAGCCGTGGAATAAGCAGTTGTCGTGTGCCTGCTGTATACAGAGGCGGACCATGAACTCTCAGATTTCAAAAGCGATGCTCAAAGGCATGTTACTATGCAAATTACCGTTTTCGGCTGTTGAGAAAGTGTGATAAAAAAGAAGCAGCATTATGATCTAATGGGAAGGAGAGGATTGGAAACCAGACAGCTGATGCCGTTTGTGTCTAGTTATTCCGTTGGCAAGATTCATCTGTTTTGGTGATTTGCTAATACAATTCGAGAGTCAGGTTTTGTTTTTGGTCCACATTTTCAACTTTCACTACAACAGAAATGTTTTGTTTGCAGGGATGTGTGTGCATAGTGGTATGTATTTAAAATAAAATTTCAATTAATGGGAAAATAAATCAGTAGGTGATTAAGTAAATTATTATCCACCTTGGTAGGAGTTTTGTTGAGTGTTATATGGGCAGAGATAAAAGTCATATGAACGTAGCAGTTCTGTTCATGATGCTGATGATAATTTGTTGCTCCCTTGTAGTTGTTGGCAATGCTGATGATTGGTTACCGCATTGTTGCTGTTGTCATTAAAAAGGAAAGAGTGTTTTCGTAGTTGGCAGTGCATCCTTTTGGCAGATGAAGAAAAGGTTGGTTATAAGTTGGCCATTTTTGTTGGTTTGGAAATTCCAGTTAAGACTGACGTAGCTTTGCGTAGCAGTGTAGACATCTTGGATCGAACTGATTTCTTTTCTTTCTAAACTGGTGCATTTATAGACAACTTCGTAGAAGGTTCTAGATTCAACCATTTCTTGATGAGCAGGCATTTGTTTGGTCAATCTATGTATGAGTAATTAAGTGCATACTTCATTCGACTTTCCATCATCTAGGTGGAAACAACTCAGCTAGCTAGATATATCATTTATAAAATAATTGAATACCGACATATATATATAAGCTTTTTTTAGAATGTACCAATTAATAAAACATAGTAGTCGACTATCACACTATACTAGTTTTATTCAAAAGTAGCATTTTGTGTTGCTAGTTTTTGTGTGAGATAGGGCAATTAAGTAAAACAATGTTAAACAGGTATATTTATAAAGATGTGACAAAAACATGTCTTGTTTCAAGTGAGATTATTAAAGAAAGAGAATATTTATAACAAACGTATGGTAGCAAGGAAGACAGACTATAATCCCCCTTAAAGTCCAACCCTTCTTCACCATGGTAGGGCGGTGGCAGTGTGGTAGTGTCAGATCTATCAGCTAACAGGATTCTGGTAAAAATCCAGGAGTAGTCAACATCAAGATCCATCATTCTCTGGCCGTCTTTGCCTCTGCATGTGGCAAGCAAAGATGTGTCAGGTACAGAACCGGTAATCAATGGAGTGACAGTGGCAATGTTGCTTCTGTACCATTCCTTTGTGTGTTCTAGGCTAAACCTTCCACAACTTCACATGTAACTGCTGAGCCTTGCTGCTCTTTGTGCCGGGGATAAACACCTGCAATTCTGCACGTTAACACATAGCTGTAACCAGAGAGGTCGACTTCATTCAGACCAAGCAATCCTGAGACATGATCATCGTGAGCTCTATGCAGAAGTCCAAATTCCCGACCAAACAAATGAACAAAAAAGACTATAGTTTCAACAATGTGTGTCGATTAATTTTATAATAAAGATACTTCTCAATAATAAAGTTCATGTAGGCATTTATAGTTTTGAAGAGAATGTGTAGAGGGAAAGACAATATCAAAAAGAATGACAAAAATGAATTAAATTTTATTGATGACAGACAACGGATTTGGAGAAATAGCTAAATATGCAGTCACTGGTAAGGAACAGTATCGTGCAAACTCTGAAAACAATAATGCTCTTTGTATGAGGAACGGATCATTAGTGCATGGTGTCAATATTCCAACGTCTGTTTTTTAAAAGGTGCAAAAGTCTATATTTTCTATGATTTCGATTGGCTGAAATAAAAGTTCTGTATTACAACTCTTATCCAATCAAGAGCTGATATTTTTACAAGAAATATTCGTTTACTGCTGCTGATTGAACAATGTTCAGAAAAGATTCGTAGATGTTAGTAGTAATTGGTGACAAATCTTGTAGATGCAAATAGTTGTTGTAGATGCAAATAGTTGTTGTAGATGGGAGTAGTTGTTGGTGATAAGAATCGTAGACAATTCTTGCTGCTGAAAAAGTTTGTATAGGAGCGAGTGGTGATAAGACTTGTAGACAAAAAATAGTTGGTGTTAAGGAGGCTTCTACTCATGAGTAGTTGTTGCCTAATGGAACTGTTATTGACAATGTATGTGGCAGTTTTTATGTGTCACAGCTGAGACGTAAAGCCAAATTTATTTTAGTCACAAGGCATGTTGTTTATATAATTATGGTTGAACAAATTCTGGTGTCCAGCATTGAGTTTTATATTTAGGTGAGAATCCTTCTGATTGGTCAAAAATATTGTTATGGTTTTACAGGTATTATTTCCAAGCTTTGTGACTGATATTTAGGCAGAAATGCTCCCAATTAGTAAAAAAAAACCCAGAGTAAATAAGAATGAGATCTTGGTAAAAATAGTATAACAAAGCGAATCCCATTCCCAGAAGTTGTGGATTTGAGTTGTATTGTAAATAGAGATGCGATACAAATGAACATAAAAAAGTTACAAGCTTTCGTTCTCCGTTTATTCAGCTTACTCTTTCCATTTCATTGTTTTCTCTCTGTATCAAGTGGAAATTGGAGGCACTCAAATCAATGGCTTCGTACTACGTCTGCCCAAATCAGAGCATGGCGTCCTGAAATAAAAAAAGACATTATGTTGTGAAGTGAAAGGTTAGCACTGGTTAGTGGCAAGTTTTTCTTTAGCTATTCTTAGTCAGAGTTTTATATAGGCTCTCTCTTACACCTATGCTAATTAGACAGATTAATTTGCCAGTATCACTACATCTCCCTGACAGTAAAGGTGTTATGCCTCTAGTAGATCTTGTACTTGTAGTAATTGATTTATTTTTGGGATTACTTTGCTCTCCTTCTCTCTCTCTCTCTCTCTCTCTCTCTCTCTCTCTCTCTCTCGCTCTCTCCATATTTCTCGCTCTCTCCATATTTCTTTCTCTGAGAGATCTAGATTTGTCTTGTACTAAGCTGTAACCAGGTGTACAAGTTTTTCCAAATGTTGGTCATTTTTCTTTTTTTATTTCGTGTTCATGTCCACAATACCAACATTTTAGAATCTTTTTTAACATGTAAGTATCAGCGAATATTTGTTCGCTTGGTTGACTTTTATACTGTTTGTATGTTTGTATTAATTTTTGTTGCTGTATAAATTCAATGCAGGTATTTAAAGACATATTTCCTATTTGTAATTGTTCTATTATTTTATATCGGTGTGATGCATTGCACATACCTTCAATTAACCTTAATTGAATTAAGTCCTCTTCATTCATCTGTTCTTCTTGTCAGAGTTTTTCAAAATCGCAATATCTACTCGCATTTCGTAGACGATGTAGATATTTTATGATTGGTTCATCAATTTCTTGTTTCATCGACATGAACTTCGTTCTTTCTGCAACACATAAAACCTTGGGTCTCATATTTCTTCTTATAATCTGACTTATTTTTTTAAAGTTAGATCTTCCAGGTTTGTGGGAAATGCCATGGTGAAGACTTTCATTATCGCATTGCATCCAACTGTAGCCAAAAATAAACCCATTATTTTATTTTCTGCTCCCGTTTCCTTGTTGTCTTTTAGCTTTTTAGTTCTTGCATTCACAGCAAAACATCGTAGCCAAGTATCGACAAAATTGGAATCCTCGAGAGAAAACTGAAATCTTGACGATGCCATTGCTGTGAAGTGAAAGATTAGCACTGGTTAATGGCTAGTCAAGTTTTTCTTTAGCTATTCTTAGTGAGAGTTTTATATAGGCTCTCTCTTACACTCTTGCTTTTTAGGAAGATTAATTTGCCAGTATCACTACACATAATTTACATAAAGGTATGAACTCCACAATTTTCAACCAATGAGAACGATTTCCACTCGTTTGGAAACAGATTCTCTCGAGCCTATGTGAACTAGCAATTTCTAATAAAAAAATCAACTCGAGAACCAAAAAGACAGTTAGCTTGAGACAAGAAACCCAGTGAGTACAGGGTTTTTCTTGTTCAATTTTCTATTTCTGTCAGATGCGACCAGATACAACTAACTCTAAGTTACGTTCTTCATCCTGACTTTCTTTCTAACCAACCAACTACATAACCTGTCCACCCAAAAACCTAAAAGACTTCATTTTGTTAAGCTTAGTATTTAATAAAATAATAGTTAAAAAGTTTGTTTCCTTGTGTTAACAGTAACATTTAAAGAATTTTTTTTTTAAATTTTATAAATTTTTAAATAAAAGCTAATCAAACTGATATCAGTGAGATGAAGTTTTCTTTGAATTTAAATGTCTGTAGTGTTCATATTTATTTGCCTCCCCACGAGGGCAGTTATACACGAGGTTGGTGTTTAATGTGGGAAAGCCAGCCACCCAAAAAGGAGCACTCTAGATTGGAACAAAAATTAAAATTGCCTCAATCTAGAAAGATTTCTCGTTCACTAAGCGAGGACAGAAAAGATGAAGTGTAGTATCAGAATAAATACTACACTTTACTCCTAGCCAAAAGACCTTTATTTATCTACCTCCCACAGCGGTAAGATGTGACACAAGGTCGGAAAGTGGAATTTGAAAAACCAGCGCCCGAGAATTTGAGCACTTTGGTCTACAAAAAATGCCTGGGCAGCCCCGTCGGCATTCCCCGGTAGGGGTGCTTCAGGCAGTAAGCATTAAAGTTACTCCTCCCTCAAAGAGGGGAGGCAAAGCCTGGGAGGGTGGGCCTCCTAGAACTGCACAGGACAGACCCATAGACCGGCGTAAATCAAGCCCCGAAGGCCAAGACAATACCGGTCTATGGGGTGCAGTATCCGTCGTAACAGATACTACACTTTCTTCTTAGCCAAAAGACCAAGAGCGTCTGTGAACTTGATAGAATTTAAGAATTTAGAGTTATCCCCCTTTCCGTTTTTAAAAATGTACCTTCCTTAATTATTTTTCTTTCTATCGTTCGTAAATATTAATTTGTATTTATTTTATGGTTATATATGTTGATTCATATAATTAAATACTACAATTTCCCTGTCTTAAAGTCATCTAAAAAGTTTATGTTTTTACTCTATGGATGATAATTAAAGAAAAGAATAATTTTTACGTTTCGTCTTTGCGAGTTCGTGTTTTGTATTAGTCACGGTGGCAGCTTCCGTTATAATAACATAAATTCTCTCACGCTAACGAATTCTCATCTCGTCAAACACATTGCACAAAATTAATTATTAATTTAAATCGCTGATGATAAGAAAATTGTAACAGTTGAACGATTCCGCACGGACTTTTCTTTTTGTGAAGTTTGTGATTATAATAGTTCAATAATAATGTAAACATTACAACAGCAAATAGCGTTCGGCGAATTTTGAAAGAAGGAAAACGAATATAATAATAATATATTTAAATATCGTTTTTTTTTATAATCTTTTGTAAACAAATTTTTTGGTTAAAACTTAACGTTTTATTTTTATTGTGAACATTTTTCAGTTTGTATATTCTAATGTTTAAAATGGCCCTTAAAGGCCATATTTTCTCGGAGCTTGGTTATCCATAAACCGTTAGAGTAACATCAATATTTGAACATATTTTTCGGCGATATCTCTAAACCATCCACGTTTTATGTTAATCATTATTATTATTATTGATCAATTTATAATTATCTGTAATAAACATGACCAATCCCACAGTATGTATGGATGTGTCGGATGCCGTGGAGTTAAACGAGGATTACGGACTGTACTTGAAACCGATCGCCCGTATTAATGTCTCCGTTCAATTACCGCAGTTGAAGTGTCCAGGGAAGACTATTTCTAACTGGGAAGTAATGGAGAAGATAAAAAATATGATAAAACCCCACATCTTCACTTCTTTGAAAGTTACCAAGAGTACCCTAGAGTTTATTCGACTGGAAGGCGAAGCCGAAAACAAGGCAAACATAAAAACGCTGATTTCAAGATTAGACTCCAAGTCCATCAAGCTTAGCGGTTTCTCTGATATTCTCAGAGTGAGATCAGCTGAGGCCAAAATCCATTTCCCAACACGTCACGACATGGCATCGTACTTCCGAGATGCAAAGAACATCAACGAAATGAAACCTGGGGAAAGGCCGGATACCGTGTATTTCAAGGATCTTCCAACCCGCTGGTTTTCTAGTAGAGTCGACCCGAACAAAGACCGACCAAGTCAAACCGTCTTGAATCGGGTCTTCGCTGTTTTTGGCGACATTCGCTGCATTGACATTCCCGTTCTTGATCCTTACAGAAAGCAGATGGTAGAATCGAAACCAGGTACTATACAGACATTTTCCTTTGGTCAAGATCTCACATTCGAAGCATACATTCAGTACAAAGAATATGTCGGCTTTATAAAAGCCATGGACTCTTTGAGGGGTATGAAGCTTATGTATAAAAGCGAAGCTGATAAAGCGCTGACGGCTAACATTAAAGTAAGTAACTTTACGATCATTTTTGTTGAAAATGTGTATTTTTTATACGTTAGAAAAAAACCATACTTCTATAGGAGGAGACCCATATCGACCCGAATGTTTTTGGTTGCAATTTACGGAACCAACCGAAAATAGCCAGCGCAGTTTACGATATTTTAGCTGAGGGAGCCAATGTTAGTTTGGGGTTTAAATCGGGAAGAAAATCAGAATGACGAACTAACTTGAAAAAATAATTCATCTGGCCAAATCTGACTGAAATAGAAATATTACATAAGCAAAAAGGGATCACAATTCTTCCACGAAATAATAACGGCTCCGCAACTAAAGAGATATGCAGTTTTATTTACGGGAACACAGGAACAAAATGAAGGTTGTACAATGGGTTGGTTAATGTAGGCAAGACGAAATAACGTTATCCTGGAGTTCCTCAATTCTTCTATCGATGGCCAGATAGAGAGCGCAGGATCACATATTGTCTGTTTGAGATTAAGACTGGAACTGAAATCATTCTGTTCATGTGGTTTGGTTTTTGTGCCAAGACGATTCATCGTGTATGAATCTCATTGAGCGTAGGTGTTTTGCTTGTTCATGTAGTGAAGAGGCAAAGATTACATAATCGCCACACCGAATCACAACTCACTGCCAGTCACGTAGACCAATACAAAATAGTTCACTAATGCAACTGCTACAATATGAAAGCTGTGAAAAAATGTAAAAAAGCAGGTGACACTAAAGTATACGAATGCAAACGTAAGGGGGGGGGGGGGTAATTGACCCTCATTTTAAGCCGGAAAAAATGAAAAAGTTGTTTAATTCATTTAATATCGCTACTAATTGACTGTTATGTGACGGATAGGCCATTTCCGGTCTGTTCCGTAAATCTTAAACATTCAGATCGATATGTGTCCTCTCCTATTCCTATACAAGTACCGAAAATGTTTTTAGTTTAGGAGCATAACTGAACCATAGGGTAAACTGGGATATTAAGCACCACCTTTTTTACTGACTATGTTTCATCTGCATAAAATATCGTTCTCAAAGTTTCTTTGGACTATTGTGGGCAAAATATATTTGTGATGTCTTTGTTTATACCAGTTAACATGTGTTCATCAGAGAAGAAAATATATTGAATTGTTTAAATCTTAGGTTAGCTTTCCACAAATTTTAGTCACCTGGGGCAATAGGCACCATCTCCTGGGGCATTAAGCACCGGAGCTACTGTGTGCAAAAATCACACAATCATTCCTTATTTTCGAGGTATTCAAATGAAATGTTCATGCTGGTGAATTGTATGTGATACCAGGAATCACAGATGTCACACTAAACCCAGTTAATGCCATCCCCTCTAGCACATCTGCAACTTTCCTCAGTGTCAGAATCCACTGATGTTGACAGTGGGTTTCTTGATAGTGGTGGTGATGGTGTATTCTGTACTGGTGTTCTTTTACCCCTGCCTTTCTCTTTTCCTTTCCCTCTGGATGCTGTAGCAACCTCCTTAGCATCAGATGCCTCCATGAGTCAGGTGATACTTTCATCTGCTGTGAGGCTCTCCCCATATCGGAATCTCTGTATTCTAGCTGATCTCCCTCTTGTTGCAGATTGAAAGTGAGGAGTCATCTGTTTGATAAAGATGAAGTCAACAAGGAAACAGGCATGTCTGAGGATGAGGGTCCTGGAATGGGACTGAAGAGGAGGGTCCTGAAGTGGGGGGGGGGGCAGTGCAGACACTGGAGCAGCTCGTGTGAAGAAAGATGTGAAGGGTTCTGTTTAATCATTGACACGAGGCTGACTTTCCACAGTGACCATTTGGGCATTGAAAGGACAGATGCCTGTGCAACTAAATCCTGCTTTAATGATCTCTGGTTTGAAGGATTTATCTCTGAGAGCCTTAAGCATCATGGGAAAGTCATTTTTCCCACGGGTCCTGTGTGGGTTCGGGCAAACCTGAGGAGGAGGGACTGCCACTTCCGTTTACCAGGCTTGAACACGACACAATCAAGTGGCCGCAAGTGATGTGTCATGTGAGCCGGAAGTCGCAGCAGCACAAGGGCCAAAGAGAGCTGTGATGCATGACCATCAAAAACAAGAAGTCTTGTCACAGGTCACGTGTGTGTAGTTCAGGAAAATATTTTCAAATCAGTCTAAAAAATACAGGACCTCCATCCATCCTTTTGAACTGACTGTATAGGCAGCACCTTAATGTCCACCCTGTGTCCATGCCTGGTAGAGGTTTTTCCATTTGTAGACAACATAGGGTGGAAGTAGCTTGCCACTAGCAGATGCTGTACAGGTAAATGTTATTTGCTTCCTTCCCGAACCACCAATACTCTGATTGACTATCTTTGATCCTTTTTCTGCTAAAATGGTGCCTGTTTTGGGGCCCGTTACATCTGTGTTGAATAACTGGGCAGGCATATCTTTTATATCCTACTCTATGAGAATTTTATTCAGAAGCTCAAACAAGTGGACAATGAATTCAGGATCCTCTGCCTTACGAGGCACTATGTCTGGATGACAGCGTAAAAAGCCTTGTAGCCAGTCATTCCCTGAATGACCATTCATAAAAGGAGTATCTATGCTGTGGATCTGAATAAACTCCATTACAATATCTTTGACTTCCTCAGACATGAATCCCAGCCCCATCCTGCCATCAGCTTGATACACTCAGCAAGCTTATTTTCATGAGCAGAACACAGTATTGTTTGCTTCCGAACATGTGCATTTATAGGGATTTCCCTAGACGTTCTCCTGAGCAATGCTTTCTTGTTCACTTTATAATACTTGGTTGCTTGATTGGTAGACATCTGCTTCTTTATAACAGCCTCATATGCAGCAACATTTTTTTCTGACTGACTCAGATTCCTCCTTCTACTCTCAGTCTTCTTCTGATAGTTGCAAATCATCTGTGAACAACCAAATTTTTAACGGAGCATCATACCCAAGTATTAGTATCAGTAAATATTGACTTATTACAAATTTCTGGTTTTATGTAACATCCTCAATAATAAAATCAGGTCAAACTTAACTAATATAATCATGTTTCTTATTACTTTAAGGGATTTTCAACTCTTTTCGTTCAGAAAAATACCGACATGGGGCATTAAGCACTACCTTTTTTTGGAAGATCAAAATATTTATTGAACAAATAAATTACACACAATTACATGCTTGTATGCTTAAATGAGTACCAATACAAATCAATTAACATACTAAAAGCATACAAAAGCATGGCAAGTTGAATTTGCAGCAGTTTTTAAAATTTGTGATCACATTTGATAGGCTGTGGATGCAGACCACCATGACACACTTTCCAGCTCTGAAAAATGAAAATCTGAATTAAATCAAGTGTAAAAATGTTTAGTACTTACCTCTGATATATCTCAGTTCTTCAGCAGCAAAGGAACAGTTTGCAGGCTCAGTGGTTTTGCAGAAAAACAAAGTTTTGTGCAGTTGCCATTCTGGAACATAAAGTTTTAAAATCTGTTTCAAAATGGCTGCAGATGTGGAGAAAAAACAGCTTCTCAACTTGGCACAAAAAACTACTTTTGTTTTGTTCAGTAAATGATACCAGTGAGAAACAAGGTCTGTGATTGGTCAGTGATCAGTCAAGCTTATTGCCGTACAAGTGCCATAATAATGCTATAGACAGGTTTGTGAAGATTACCTAGTTGCTGGTGCCTAATGACCTAGGTTACCCTAATACTTGACTTTTGCTTTAAACTTTAATTCAAACCAGAAATTACTTTCTGTTCGTCAGTTTAAAGGCTTCAAAACCACTTTCAAATTTCTAAGTAATTAGTTATCACAAGTTGTCATCTTAATATATTACTACACCAAACGTGACCCATTGGGTCAGTATTTGTTATATTATTAAAAATATAATTTCTTAACTTTGACTGAAACTCCTGTTTTACTAGGATTACAAAGTGAAAGGATTTTATAAAATCAGAATACATTTTTAAAATAGCTGACATGTTTTTACTATCGTGACACTTTGAAATTTGAAAATAATTTTTAAACCTTTCAGCTGAAAGTAATTTCTGGTTTAAAGACAAAAGTTAAGTATTAAGATTCATTAATGCTCCTTAACCGAAGGAAAACATTAATTTTCTCACATGTCCCTGTCGTATCAAAAAACTAAAAATGTTTTTATTGGATCATGATTTATATAGACATGTTCTGAAAAAAAAAAAAGTGATAGAGGAAAAAAAAAAAAAAAAAGGTAACAAAGTTTTTATATGTAATTTGCATATGATGTTAATAACACTGGTGAACACAATTTTTATAGAGTGAGATCTAACACATGGTTGTAACTTATAGGAACATAAACTGTAAGACTATCCGATAATAATCTGCAACAAAAAGGATCGCTAAAGAAATGAAAACAAGGCCTTTCTCTATAAACAACAAATGATATATGTGTGTATGGCATACACAGCTGAGTGTAGGTTGCGAGAAGTTTAGACAGTGAATAGAAAGGAATTAAATAGCAATAATAAATGTTGGCTGCCAAAAGTCTTTTCTTGGAGCAGTATATCTTCAAGTGAAGATAGCCGTCCTTAGTATCTAGGCGACAGAGGCAGGAGAGTATGTCAACGTTTTTTTTCGTGGCTGCCCAGAAACTCTATGATTGCTCTGCAAATTCCTAAAGGTCTCCAGACAGAATTCTTAAAAGATCCGGTCTAAATTAATATGCCCAGGAATCTGATTGGTCCTCCTGTGACCAAACAACCTCGCTAGGGCTGCTCTCTGCAAGAGGAAAGAAATGTCAATGTTTATGACTGCTACAATTTGAGGTCTCTGAATCCAAAAACGACCCCAGTTTTTCTGTATCATCATAGCAATTCTTTCAGCTATAAGATGTCCTTGCTCTGTCTCAAAAACCACAAAAATACTGCATCTGACAAATGTGGACTTATTTGATAGAATGCTTTCAAAAAGAAATGTAGATACAATGGAAGAATTAAACCTTATATGACTAATGTATTGTTCACACAAAGGATATTGTTACTGTAAGTTAAATTGTGCTCAAGTATTTAAGGTAAACATTTAGCTCACTTTTTACCAAGGAGTCATCCATTCTTGCAACGTGGTCATACCATCGAAGTCTCCTGTGCTGCACACATCTGCCTATACTGTCCAAATTTAATTATCCTCTGTGGTCATCAGAACTAAGCATGTTTTTAAGACTCACATTACACATCTATCGTAACATTCTAATATCATATTCTTATATTTTCCCTTTTCGGAATTAAGGTACTGGCCCTAAAATACGTAGGAAAAAACGGTTTGAAGATGGGAGTGATTCTATAAAACGCCTATATTTATTAATAAAATAACTAATTTAGCTTTCTTTCCATTGAATATTTACGATTAACAATAAATAGTAAAACAATAAAAATAATCAGCTGACCAGTCCTATTATGGATAAACAATACAAATGTGTTATTGAAAGAGTTAATTGACGTCATAGAAGAAAACTCGGTACTATTTTGAAATCAGATAATTTTAGTCAAAATCAAGGGATCAATCAAACATAAGAGAAATTATGTTTAAAAATTGTTCCCCAATGTAATTTGAAGAGCATGTAAATAATTTTCATGTAGAAGACTCCAAGAGTTTATGAATTTAGGCATGCAGTTTTTCAGTTAATTTAATAATTAACTTGCATGGGAAAAACTTACCAAAGAATAGATGAAATGACTATACTGTTTTTATGTTTGCTAAATCTAACAATCCTAAGTCTGTTTTACTTAGTGTAATAAAAGGGACAACTTAATAGATGAAATGACTATACTGTTTTTATGTTTGCTAAATCTAACAATCCTAAGTCTGTTTTACTTAGTGTAATAAAAGGGACAACTTAATAGATGAAATGACTATACTGTTTTTATGTTTGCTAAATCTAACAATCCTAAGTCTGTTTTACTTAGTGTAATAAAAGGGACAACTTAATAGATGAAATGACTATACTGTTTTTATGTTTGCTAAATCTAACAATCCTAAGTCTGTTTTACTTAGTGTAATAAAAGGGACAACTTAATAGATGAAATGACTATACTGTTTTTATGTTTGCTAAATCTAACAATCCTAAGTCTGTTTTACTTAGTGTAATAAAAGGTACAACTTAATAGATGAAATGACTATACTGTTTTTATGTTTGCTAAATCTAACAATCCTAAGTCTGTTTTACTTAGTGTAATAAAAGGGACAACTTAATAGATGAAATGACTATACTGTTTTTATGTTTGCTAAATCTAACAATCCTAAGTCTGTTTTACTTAGTGTAATAAAAGGGACAACTTAATAGATGAAATGACTATACTGTTTTTATGTTTGCTAACCCTAACAATCCTAAGTCTGTTTTACTTAGTGTAATAAAAGGGACAACTTAATAGATGAAATGACTATACTGTTTTTATGTTTGCTAACCCTAACAATCCTAAGTCTGTTTTACTTAGTGTAATAAAAGGGACAACTTAATAGATGAAATGACTATACTGTTTTTATGTTTGCTAACCCTAACAATCCTAAGTCTGTTTTACTTAGTGTAATAAAAGGGACAACTTAATAGATGAAATGACTATACTGTTTTTATGTTTGCTAACCCTAACAATCCTAAGTCTGTTTTACTTAGTGTAATAAAAGGGACAACTTAATAGATGAAATGACTATACTGTTTTTATGTTTGCTAACCCTAACAATCCTAAGTCGTTTTTACTTAGTGTAATAAAAGGGACAACTTAAGATTTATAGAAAACTTTATTTGATTTCGCAAATAATTATGGACAGTATTCTTTGATCAGAACATTTTGAAATGCTACCGATTTTGGATACCGCTATTAAAGAACGTAATATACCAGTAGTTTCATTCTTAAACAGCGAAGTTCGTAGCGTTTTGAATATCTTCAGTCAATGAACGTTCAAGAATCTTTGTGGAATGAAATATAATAAAAGAAACCATGCAAGATTGTAGCAAATCTGATTTTAGATTTTACCCCAGAAAGTATAAAGATATCGACATGGAGTACAATTATTTATGGGCCGGTGGAATCCATTTTACAAATGGAAAAACAGGGAGGATAGAGAAGTTCATGACACAAGTATTCATTTTTTTTTTTTTAATATATAAAGTGTTCAATTAACCCTTAAATGCTTTATTTTTTATATTAGTTTGAAAAAAATTTTATCATCGAAGATATACCTATTTAGTGGGTGAGCTGATGCAACATCATACTAATACCTACTCACACTTTCCAACAGGCTCGTTGAGGATGTGAAACAAGTTGCAGTTGTATACATTTTCGTTAAATAGGCATTTTGTTCAAATGCGTCATATTTGAAACAAAAAGCATTTAAGGGTTAAGTAACCATGTATAAAAGAAGAGTTGTAAGAAAGCAGGTTTATTTAAGTAGTCTGGCATTAACTTGCTGACCACTCTTCTGACATGTCTCCTAAACTTCTATATTAACTGGAATAATAACTGCCCCAGGACATTTTCATAATACGGAGATATTCTTTGAATAAGTTCAAGTGGATGAAAATAAAGCTAGCACCACTGAAGTTATGGATTTAAATGTTTTAATTTTGTTAATTAAGTCTCAATTATGTGTGTGTGGAGGTCTACTTTAAATTTAATTAAAATCAAAATAAAATAAATTCCCTAGAGGGTTCCTTTATGAGAGAAAAGATAAACTATTAAACATACACCATCAGGAAAATCTGGAAAAGTTTACATTTCTAACCCTAGTAGCTTGAAATTTAAAGTGGACTTCTCACATATATATATATATATATATATATATATATATTCATGCAAACATTATTAAAAATAACAGAACTCTTCTGTCTGGTTAAACCTTTTTTTGTTTTTCAATTCTAATGATTTTTTTTTCGTGTTAAAATCAAACAAATTAAACAGTGGTTAATGGCAAAAATGGACTAAAAAGCTGGTGAAAGGATAGAATTGTTAAAATACATCAGAGAGATGTGCACGTGAAAGAACGCCTACATTGTTAAAAAAAGACAGATGAATTAAATGTTTTTTTAATTTATTTATTTATTTTTTAAAAGTAATGGCCGATTTATTTGTAGTCGAATAATTATGGAGAGTGGAAAAATGGAGAGGTAGGCAATAATTAATTTAATAAAATGTCTCTTTTTTCAAATTTGAATGAAGATGATTCGAGAAGGAATCAAAGCGTTTGTAACACATCATCAATTTGTTTGACTTTAACACGAAAAAAATCATTAGAAGAATTGAAAAGATAAAAATAACCAGACAGAAGAATTGTTATTTTTAATAATGTTTACATGAATGAAAAAATGCTGCCTAAATACACTATATATATATATATATATATATATATATATATATATATATATAATGTATATATATTATATACATTTATTCATTGATCTCATGAAGAACCTATTTATCGAACTTTTTCACCTTACCAATTTGCATAAGATGATTGGATATTGTAACTGTTGCATTGCAGATCTATTTTGTTTGTATGCATGCACAATATCTTGCATTATGTTGAGTTGTGATTAAGCTTGGTACATGCGCAATGATGCCTAGACTTATATAACTGCGTAGGCGAGAGGACACCTCTGTGTAGACTTGACTTTTTATTTGTGCTCAGAGAGTTGGCACCAAAGATAATTCAGTTTCCGATTTGATTTTGTGACAACAAGACGTCCTATCCTTTTCTCGTCCTTTGCCAGAAGCGGCCAGACAAGATGGAACTCCAGGATACCACATTCTGTCTTTTACAAAAGCCAACCTGCTGACCAACTCTCTTTATATTCCAGTGTTCCCTTTGAATAAAGTTGATTTATAACTTTAGTGGAGATGTTGGTGTTTTCCGTGGAAGATGGTGACCCTTTTCTTATTCAATATTCAATTCTAGTCAGATACGTCCAGACACAGCTAACTCTACCAAATGGCTTTCTTCATCCTGATATTCTTCCAGAACCATCATCAAAATCACTAAAATGTCATTGAAATACTAAGTGTCTTAGACATTTCTTTGACACTTAGATGTCATTATTGAAAAATATCTTTATTTTAACAATCTTCCTAGCTGTAATATATATTTTTTCAAAGAAATGAAAGCGAAATACGATTTTTTGTATTAAAGAACATAGTGCAAGGATATAAAAAAAGATATTAAGAACTTGAAGCATTAAACTTTTTATCAAAATTACTGGATTCATAAAAAAGGTTGATATGCCATAAATTAAAACAATAAACCAACTTTTTTGTTTGGATGTACAATTTCAGAAAAAGTAGATTTCAACTGAGCTATTTAAGGCATGCAGTAATTGGTGGTAATTGTTAGGTTTCTCTCAATGTTTAATTTTACTTCAGTCGAAGTTCTCAGAAATCAAGGGGCCCCTTCCTGGGGCTAACACTTGATCTCTATATGAGATACATAGATACCCGAGTATTCTATTAAAATTCTCCTTTATTTCTCAAGTATTGAGTTAGTAAAAAAGTTAAGAATAATTTCTTCTCTCCCCAACTGACCAGTCAATATGTCATAGTATATCTTTCTTGTGGTCTGTTGGTCTTACCGGATTCCAGGACAAGAATTCATCTAGTCTGGTGGAGTATCCAGCACGTCGTGTTACTTGAGGTAACATCACTAGGAAAAGATGCACTATTCTTCGTACGAGGGGATCTTATTTGTGCTGCGGATACTATGTAATTTATATATTTGGTCAGGGTTTACTTGTAGGGGTAAGTATCCTCATGTCAGGTTGTCCTGACAAACCCTTGTACAGAGAGACCGAAGACACTCGAGGATAGTGTCTAGTAGGTAATTCAAACTCCCTTTGTGTGAACATCATTGTGAATCAAATTTATTTACTCTTTATCTTTCTTTTATTTGAATAAAAAAAGACTGAATATTTTCTTTTTGTGTTATTTAACTCTTTTAGCTTTGTGTCAGAGCTTGATAAATAATGGGGGAACACTGTATGAGTTGCTTTGTTTTGTTAATTTGACCTGCACTTGTTT
Organism: Sepiola atlantica; assembly: GCA_963556195.1. NCBI lineage: Eukaryota > Metazoa > Mollusca > Cephalopoda > Sepiida > Sepiolidae > Sepiola > Sepiola atlantica. Next base: position 203,799,098 of record OY744521.1, read on the forward strand.
TTTTTGTTGTTTTTTACTTATGGGTCATCGCTTATTAAGGCCCGGCGACCACTTGAAATTAAGTGTTAAAGAGATCACCGGTAGGACAATGATCGCCACCACAAGAGGACCGGAAACAATGGGTGGGATTGATAGAAGATTACTTAGAAGGAATTGATTTTTCAAGTATTTGTTTACATTAGACTTGAAGACGATCATGCTGTAGTCGGTTGTGAAGCAGTCTCATGATATCTTGTTCCACAGATAGGATGTTCTTAAAAAGAAACTTTGTTCACGGTAGTTTCGTTTGGTTTTAGTAAAGAGAGAGAGAAAGGAAAATTCTTTGCTGTGGTTGTAACTAGGTGTGTTCTTGATGTGAATGTTTTACAAGGGGTGGAACAAGGATTGGAGCTCAGTCGAGCACCTACCATGAACATAAAGATCCACATAAGAGAGAGCGGAATGTACTTAATAATGTTAGTTTTGTTTTTAAAATATTAATTCAAAAGTTTTAATTATTATTTTACTCATTTTATTAAGCATCAAAAAAAAATATTGTTCACTAATTCAATTTTACTTGCTCGGGAGTCTTCATTTTTGCTTTGCTTCTTTTTATTTTTAACTATGCTTGTTTGTTTTTTGTTACCAAATTATTTTTTTTATGTTTTAGAAAGGATTTTGAAATTTAATTATTACAGTATCATTTGGTCATTAAATTATTAATTGAACCAAATTTTCAGAACTAATTTTGTTAAGGTAATGTTGACTGTTAATCTCTATTTATAAAATTGTTAAGGTAATGTTGACTGTTAATCTCTATTTATAAAATTGTTAAGGTAATGTTGACTGTTAATCTCTATTTATAAAATTGTTAAGGTAATGTTGACTGTTAATCTCTATTTATAAAATTGTTAAGGTAATGTTGACTGTTAATCTCTATTTATAAAATTGTTAAGGTAATGTTGACTGTTAATCTCTATTTATAAAATTGTTAAGGTAATGTTGACTGTTAATCTCTATTTATAAAATTGTTAAGGTAATGTTGACTGTTACTCTCTATTTATAAAATTGTTAAGGTAATGTTGACTGTTAATCTCTATTTATAAAATTGTTAAGGTAATGTTGACTGTTAATCTCTATTTATAAAATTGTTAAGGTAATGTTGACTGTTAATCTCTATTTATAAAATTGTTACGGTAATGTTGACTGTTAATCTCTATTTATAAAATTGTTAAGGTAATGTTGACTGTTAATCTCTATTTATAAAATTGTTAAGGTAATGTTGACTGTTAATCTCTATTTATAAAATTGTTAAGGTAATGTTGACTGTTAATCTCTATTTATAAAATTGTTACGGTAATGTTGACTGTTAATCTCTATTTATAAAATTGTTAAGGTAATGTTGACTGTTACTCTCTATTTATAAAATTGTTAAGGTAATGTTGACTGTTAATCTCTATTTATAAAATTATTGGATGTAAATAAATTCCAAATGTTTCAATCTTTTAATACATTTGCTAATAATTTTAAAACCAAAAATGACTTTCTATTCAACAGCTTAAATGCTTTTGATTTCATGCACTCTTTCTAGATCAACTATTAACAAAAAATTAAAATAGCTGACTTGTTTATGAAAAAAAAAAACGAAATGCATTGTGGTGGATTACATTTTATAATTAAATTATTTTTTCTAATAGGATTTTTTAAAAGTTATTTTGGTACTTTATGCTATTGCATTTTTTAAATTTCAATTCTATTCTAAAATTTTGATCACATTTTTATCATTTAAATAAAACCCTCTAAAAATAGGGATTTAACTATGCAAAATGAAAACTTTTCTAAACCCATAATTTTAGTTGTGTAAGCTCTATTTTCACATAATGTCTTTGCTTGCATTAAAATATTATTTTTTTAACCTCCAATTTGAATGAGATTTACAATAAAAGTAACAGACAGAAAATTATATTGATTTAAAAAAATTGCTTTGAAGTATTTAGAGGTCTGTCCCTTTACTCTTATTAATGAGTCAACAAAGTGTGCCTCATTATCATGAACCCACCCTGGGACGGGTAATCCAACTAGTATTCTATCGTGTTGCTTCAACTTATTCCATGTATTATTTGCATAGGTTGATTTTGACAAAACAAAACATTTGTCTGAGAAATCAATTCGAAAAAGGAAACTGGAGCGAGAAAAAATAGAAGTTGCTGAAAGAGAAAGGATTGAAACCGAGAAAAAAGAAAAAGAGGAAGAAGAAAGAAGAAAAAAAGAAGAGAGGTGAGTTTTTAATGGGGTTCTCAACCAGTGGTCTTTATTTTTGTTTCATTTATATACAGCATCAATTGGTATATGTTTTAAAAAATAATGTAAATAGAAGTTATATGATTAAACCTTTATTTTATTTACATTAGTTCCATGTTTTTGACTGTTGTTGCCATTTTCACAATGTTCAGAGATGCGTGTCATCCACTTTTAGCAGAATTCCACTTTTTTTTTCAATCCAGAAAAAGCAGATTTCTGTGTAAATCACTTGAGCTTCCCATGGATGTGAGTTCTCCGATTTTTGGTTGAAATCTGCTTTTTTTTTTAAATGAGAAAAAACTGATTTCTGCCAAATCGCTCAAGCTTTACCTAATTTTTTTCGTCATTATTTGCCTTGATTTTATTTCTCTTTTTTCTTCTCTGTTGCTTTATTTCTTTCTCTTTTCTGTTTTTTCTCTCTTCCTCTTCGTCTCTCCATCTGTTTTTATTAAAAAAAATTTTTTGTACATAGTTCACCCCAAACAAGGCAAGCTGCTACTGTAGACATAAGGAGCTACTGAGAATTAGGGGAGTTAAATGACTTTTGTTTCATCAAAGAATGACTTCTTGTCTCCTTCCCCACAGATGCACATTACATGTCTCTCTTATTTTGACTTTCTTAGTTGAAACTGGAGTTGTTTAGTATAAAATTTTGTTTTCTTTTGCGCTGTCCTCTTCACATACACACACACCAGAGATGTGAGTTCTCCATTTTTTAGCGGAATTCTGCTTTTTTTTAATTCAGAAAAGGCGGATTTACACTTTAATCTGTTTTTTAATAAGACTGATTTTTGCCAAATCGCTAGATCTTTACGTCCTTAATTTTTCATCATTTGGTTCGATTTTATTTCTCTTTCTTTCTCTCTCTCTCTCTCCCTTTCTTTCTCTTTTCCTGTTTTTCCCTCTTCCTCTGTCTTGTCTTGTCTTGCTTTGCTTCATTTTCCTTTCCCCTCTCATTGACAATGTAAATTTTGCCATACTTCAAACGATTCACGATGTGAGTAGGGGAGGTAGAAGACTTTTGTTTCATCAAAGAATGACTTCCTGTCACCTTACCCTCATTTTCATTAACGGCAGCATATTTTTCTTTATTTCTTGGACCAAACATTTTTTAATGTTTTAAACTTTTATTACACACAAAAAAAGTTTCATTATTCTTTTTACGCAAAAAGCTAATTGTAACGGAATTTAACGTTTAAGGTTGGGAAATTGAGGGAAGGGGAGCAGGTTGGGAAATTCATCTCCATTTCAGCTTTTTTTTTTCCATTGGCTACTCACATCCCTGACATATGCATGCACACACACACACATGGAGGGGTCATGTCCCCCAGGTTGAGAAATTCATCTTGATTTCAGATTTTTTTTTTTGCCATTGGTAACTCACATCTCTGACCATTGTACTAGATCGGGGCCTTCCAATCAGGTTACTTCAGGGGTTGGGTTACACAAAACCAGGAACAAACTAGGAATTGTTAGATCTTCAGAAACAGACAGTAACAACAAATGTAGCGAGATCAGTCGGGGTGATCGGAGAAACAGGATAGTGAATGGGAATTATAATCTAGATGATAATTAGAGGTAGATCAGGAGCTGTGTGCGGGTCGAGATTGCATTTGGAATGCAGCTGTGGTTGTTTTGATAATTTCAAGTTTGGGATTTCTTCCTCGCTTTTTTCATTATCATATTTGGTTAATGTGTCTTTTACACACAAATTTTTTTAACTTTTGATGGTGTAGACCACTTTGCCAATCATTTTCCGAATTATACCATCCATCAAATAAATTTTTCCACCTTTGAAATTTTTGAAATATACTTTATCTCCTGGGGAGTATTTTATTATGTTTACATTTTCTTCCTTTTTAGCAACTTTTTTCTTTGGATAGGGTATCAATCTATCGAAAATCGATATTTTCCTTGCAAACATAAGTTCCGCAGGGACGACTTCGAGTCATTGTTTCCATTAGGAGTCACCCTCTAAATTGCTAACAATTTCTGGATAGGTTTTTCTTCAGTGTCCATATATTTACTTTTTTGTAAGGTACACTTAAAAGTATCAACAAATTTTTCGGCTTGACCGTTCGATCTAGGATGATATACTTGTGTAGTAATGTGTTCAGTGTCCAAGAAAGTACAAAAATCCTTAAATTCCTTTCCTGTGAACACCGTACTCTTGTCGCTGACCAGTGTCCGAGGGACCTTGAAACGACTGAAAATTTCATCTAATGCACTGATGGTGTTCCTAAATGTAGGATACTTGCACTTGAATACCTCAAGCCATTTCGAGAAAGAGTCCTCCAAAATCAAGTAATAATATCCATTAATCGGTCCAGCATAGTCTATATGTAGACTTGCTCACGGTAAATCCGTTTTTAGCCAAGGATTTGTTTTGACCGGAGGCACCCTTGCAGCCAATTGACAACCTCGACATAGTTTTACAAAACTTTCTATTTCCTTGTCCATTCCTGGCCAGTATGCGTAGCATCGCATGAATGATTTCATCCTAGACATGCCAGGATGACCAGTATGAAATTCTTTCAGCATATCTTTACGTAGAGATTGACGTATTACAATTCTATCTGCGTACATTAAAGTGTTGTCGTATATTGAGAAAGGTGAAATCTGGATTCTCTTTTTCTTTCTTTCATTCAATCTCGTCTGGTTCTTTATTTTTAATATAAAATCATGTTTTTCGGCTTCCTTTTTTATTTGTTCCAATGTTACACGTAATTCTCTGATAGTGTTTAACAACAGACCTGAGATTTGTTTTTTCTTCTTTTAGTGCTGCTATAACCATCTCTTCTAAAAGTTGTTCATTTTTGGGGATTAATCTTGACAGTCCATTTGCATGCCCATGTTTTTTGGATGTGAAGTATTCCATCCGAAAATGATAGTTCACTAGGGTTACTCCCCATCGCTGTAAACGGTTAGCAGTGTGGGTAGGAATACCATTTTTTGATCCAAATATAGTTACTAACGGTTTATGGTCTGTTTTACCATGTAAAAAGCGATGGTATTTTTTAACTCCGAACACAATCGATAATACCTCTTTCTCGATCTGACTATAATTTTTCTCAGCCGGTAGAAGAATCCTCGAAGTGTGCACAATCGGTTTAGTAATACCATCTTCATATTTGTGTAGCAGGCAGCACCCACTCTGTATTCACTAGCATCAGTTGCAAGGATGTTTTCTTTCACAGGATCATAATGAGCTACGGCTAGATTTGAGAGTAGATTTTTTTTCTTTTCTGGAAAGCCGTCTCGCAATCTTTTGACCATATCCATTTTTGGTCTTTCATTAATAATTTGTTAAGGGAGGCTCTTAAATTGTACATTTTTGAATGTAGATCGCATAATATTGGGCTACCCAAGAAATGATTGTAGTTTTGCAACTGTATCGGGTGCAGGCATATTTTTAATTGCATCGGTCCTCTGTGGGTCTGGTTTCCTTCCTTCACTGTCTATCACTTGTCCGAGGTATTTAATTCTTTCCATGAAGAATTGACACTTCTCGGGACGAAATTTGAAATCAAATTCTTCTAGTTTTTTTAACATAGCTCTGATGTGTTTTTGTGTTCGTGAACGTTCTTACTTTTGACTAGAATATCATCTAAATAGACTATAGAAAACTCAAAATCCGCCAACATAGTGTTCATAATCTGCTGGAACAAAGCTGGGGCGACATTTAAGCCGAAAGGAAGCCTATTTAGTTTCAAAATTCCCTTATGTGTATTTATGCACAAATATTTTGAACATTCCTTGTTCATTTTAACCTGCAAGTATGCGTTAGATAGATTGATTTTTGAAAAAACTTTGAGAAAATGTCTTCTGGCGAAGGAAGTAGATAATTATGATCCTTCAGGCAATCATTTAAACTTGTTGAAAAATCGGCACACGCTCTTATTTTTTTGTTTTTCTTTTTGACGTAGACGGTGGGCCACGCCCAGTCCACATGGTCTACCTAAAATATAACTCCCATTTTTACTAATCTTTCCAGTTCCTTGTTAATTATGTTTAAGGAGGAAAAGGGACGTTTCTCTTTGGTTTAAAGATTAGCGTGACATTTTCCTTAAGTTCAAACTTGACTTCTGTCTTTGTACATAAACCCAAACCCCCAGAGAAAACTCTGGGATATTCTTCTTTCAATTCATTCATGAATTTTTCATTTTTAATACATTTTTCTTTTCTGGACTGTTTATTTTGTTACAAAAAGAGTTCATAAGAGTTCAAATAAATTGAACAGAACTATCCAAGTCTATTCAGAAAAGACATGAATTAATCCCTTGAATCACATATACTTTTGTTTTTGCAGTTTTGCCACAGAAAGAAATATTGCACTTTAATTCTCCTTTAAAGTTGAATTTTTTTCCTGAAACCCCTCTGGCAATTTTCTTGGTTTCAGATAATTAGAGTTTTCCAATTTTTGTCCATATTTGTTTGTCAATAATACTTATGAATCCAGTAAAAAAGTGATTGTATCATCATTTATAAGTACATCTACGTATTTTCGATTTTCACTGTTCTGGATTTCTTTTTTTGACAGCACGTTTACTTTTTCAAAATCCTTTTTCTTATTCTTGCGGCAAACAGACCATTTATGACCCTTAATTCTGCAAGATTCACAGAATTTGTTCTTATACCAACATACGTCTTTAGTATGTTTAGCATTTCTGCACGTCTCACATTTTCTTGTTTTTTTGAACTTAGAAATGTTTTGGTTTTTTATGTGTTGTACTTTGTCAACACTTTTTTCTTCAAGTTGGGTATTATTCCTTTTAACATTAATGAGACACTGACATTCTTCTGTCACTCTTCGTAACATGATTTTCGTGTCTTGCTCCACCATTGTTAAGATTCTAGACCTTATTTCTTTGTACTTAGGGGCTGTTAGTCCTTGAACAAAGATTAGGTATTTGAATAAATCTTTGGGGATATCATCTATCTTGAATTGTGTAACCAAAGAGTTCACTGTTCCTATGTATGCCAAAAAAACCAATGGTCCGAGTTCAAATTTGAGTCACGGTCCGAGTTCGAATTTGAGTCACGGTCAATCATACATTTTTTTCTAAAATCAAACAATAAAAGTATTCTTACTTTTTTAAAAGGTTTTCCTCTTTGATACGTCTTTTTTTACTTTTTCTTTTAGATGTCTTTTAGTTGTACTGGAAAAAAAAATCTACAGTAATCCTTGTTCGTTAGCGCACATGTATGTTCAACAGTAAAAATTGTTTGTTGGATGACTTTTTTTTGTACCTTCTGCAGGTAAATCCATTTTTGTAATGTGAATTTGATTAGCGAACCACGTTTGCAGTTGATATCTTTAAATCAATGTCAGTCGGATTATTTCGTTCACAACGTGACTTGCATTTACTGAATAAAAACAAAGCAAGTGCGTGACATATATATATATACAAAATTTGGTTTCATTTGCCAGCTGATATAGTTAACTTTACGTCTTTTATGAGTATGTTTTCGAAATCCTCGCTGCCAGCTGATATAACTTGATAAGTAGTTATAAATAACAAAATAACCCAGAGTATAAAGGTCTTAAAATAGTACGGTTTATTCCAACATCTTGTACAAACAATAGTAATTACAAGTAATCCAATAGATTTAACAGAATACAATTGAATCCCCCATACTACTAGTTCATTTATTTAGTGACTGAGGGGGATTCGGTATCCCATCACAACAATTAGTTTTTCTCTTACGGAGATAATTATATCGTTAGCAACTGCTGACTTGCATTAAAATGGTAGTATGTCTATTTAAGTAAAAATGACTACTCATATAGGAATTTCACGGTTTGTAGTAAAAATATACAAGCAAATAGTGTTATGTTTGTGTGGTTAGCAAAGTTACCCCAGCCAGGAATGGATCCAGAAAGTGTGGTTTGAGTTGTCCCCCTTTGCAAATTGGCTGTTTGGAGAATTTGAAAGCTAGATGGCTCTGGTTGACAGTCAATTTGCATAGGTGGGGCAATAAGTAATGTAAAAACTGTACTCTTTTCATTGAGAGGCAGAAGAGCGGTAGGGAGAGCAGAGTGAGGCTGAAAGAAGAGACTGAAGTACAAAGAATTGTTCTTGAACTATTGCTTACCGATTGGACATTGAAAGAGATTAACCACTGTGGTTTTCCACCAGATTTTTTTAATATTTGTCTTCACGAATTGACTACAGTTTGTCGCTGTTCTTTTTTATGTTCTTGTTTTGTTTGATTATTGTTGGATATTAAAAAGAATAGCCAAATGGGATAAACAGTTTTCTCTAACTTTTACTAAATATTATGAATCTATATGTAAAGAGAGAATGAAGTAATGTGAAGCTATGGGACATGAATGGCAACACATGTGACTGTGACATCACACAAGAATGAGAGAAGACATCCTCTTTTGTTCGGTGAGCTGTGTAGATATAAATGGCATAATTTCAGTCCATGCCTAGTGTTCATGAATCCGGTTCAGTAAACAATCTAATAAAGCCTCAATTCTCTTATGTTGTGTCGGCCTTGAAGAGAAACTGTCCTGTGTGACCAAGTAAAATGGACAAAATAGGGCTTGCCGGCTGATAATTCAACATTTGCAACTACAAAAGTGGAAATAACTACAAAATTAAAATATTAGATATTCTTCTCTTCAAGCAAACAAAACAAACTCTAATTATAATTCAATTAATGGCCAAGTTTTCAAAACCATTCTTTGAGGTTATTCACAAACTAATATGAATATGTTGAATTTCTTTTTCAGTTTTATATCAAGATACCAAATTCTACGAGTTATAACATAGAAATAATGACAACTCACTTCACGTTTTTTTGGCATCAAGAATCATCGGTCAGACTAAAGGCTAGTATTAATAAGAAGTTAGACCGAACTGAATACTCCCAACCCACCTGATTAACAGCAAAACGCCACCTTTTCATTGCAAAGGTCCTTAGATACCAGAAGATGTTCTACTCTGATAGCTTCTTTCCTCAGACCACTTTCCTTTGCAATTCTTTTCTTGCTCTCTGTTTCCCCGACTGTACCAACATGCAGAAATTTAAATGCAATGTGAACAAACATCTTACTGCCCAATTCCCAACCCAGGTTGTTCTCCTATAAATCTTACCCCCATCACATTATGCATTAGTGGCAGTATGCCTTGTTTGGAATGAATAAAAGTTTTTAAAAAGATTAAAATAAAAAAAAAATGTATTTGAAGAAATCAATCATTTTGTGATAAACATAATTTCCTTTTGAATATCTGCTGGTCTTTTGTTTTAAATCATTCTGTTTATTTCTCTTGTAGACGTCAACTAGAACTTGAAGAGCAGATAAAGTTACGTAAACAAGAAGAGAAATTGCAACGGCAGGAAGAACGTCGCCGGGATCGTGAGGATAGACGTCGTGAGAAACAAGCAGCGAAAAGAAAACGTGAAGAGGAAGAGAAAATGAATCTAAAACTGGCAAAGGATGAGCGGAAATTATTGGTCACCCAACGGAAACTGGACTCGCTACGTCTTATGACTGAACTTTTTAAAAATGTGAAGGTAATTTCTTTTGTACTTGCTTATTTATTTATTTTTTAATTATACAATTATTACTTACAGCTTGGTAACAATTAAAAAGATACAAATAAACCTTATGGTTGCAGTATTAAAACGTTCAACATAAGAGGATTACAATTAAAAAGATACAAATCAACCTTATGGTTGCAGTATTAAACGTTCAACATAAGAGGATTACAATTAAAAAGATACAAATCAACCTTATGGTTGCAGTATTAAAACGTTCAACATAAGAGGATTACAATTAAAAAGATACAAATCAACCTTATGGTTGCAGTATTAAAACGTTCAACATAAGAGGATTACAATTAAAAAGATACAAATCAACCTTATGGTTGCAGTATTAAAACGTTCAACATAAGAGGATTACAATTAAAAAGATACAAATCAACCTTATGGTTGCAGTATTAAAACGTTCAACATAAGAGGATTACAATTAAAAAGATACAAATCAACCTTATGGTTGCAGTATTAAAACGTTCAACATAAGAGGATTACAATTAAAAAGATACAAATCAACCTTATGGTTGCAGTATTAAAACGTTCAACATAAGAGGATTACAATTAAAAAGATACAAATCAACCTTATGGTTGCAGTATTAAAACGTTCAACATAAGAGGATTACAATTAAAAAGATACAAATCAACCTTATGGTTGCAGTATTAAAACGTTCAACATAAGAGGATTACAATTAAAAGAGGTGGAGAAATATTTCTAACAAACACATGTTGACTTTTAACATGGCCTCAATCCTGAAGGAGGTAAAGATTGGGTACAGTGTTGAGAAAGTTGAACCCTATCATCCAAATCTCTTATGGTGTTTCAAATGCTAGAAATTTAGGCACCATAAGGACATTTGTAGGTGGCAGCAGATATGTAGAAAATGTGGCAATAAATATATGATAGAGCACAGAAGAAATGTACCATTCTTGGAGGCAAGAAGTATGTTAGAGGCATACCTGAAACACATTCATCTGCCACTGTAGATAGAACCATCAAGGAGATGGGAACTGTAAATAAATCTACTGAGCAACTGATGGAGAAATTACTGAAACTTAGTCAGGATAAGTGGCTGGGCTTTCAGAAATGTCTATGAGATGCTTGGTGTGGAATGAGGGAGGAGGTCAAGGGTACACCAAAACAGCCAGAAAAGCAAGTGACTCCCGTTAAAAGGACTTGAAGAAAATACCAGAGGTCTCCGGTTTGCCCACCAGGATCGATGGGGATGTCCCAAAGGCAAAAACTAAAGAGTAAATAAAAACCAAGGACGAGCCAAGAGGAACCCATCTGCCTTGGTTGAATTAGCAAATAAATTTAAGGGACTTGAGAAGATGGACGTCGATGAAAAGGCTAAACTACTTTTGCCACTATTTTCGGTCTTGCCTGATGGTTTCTTTCCATGTTTTCTTTTTACTGTCCAGTCTTAGGTCTCTCTCTCTATATTTATATATATATAGTAGTAAGGTATAAAAATATATTTATGGCAATTAAGCTACACAGAGACGTCCACGTTTCATCCCCATAAGGAATTCTCAGGCTTTAAACCATGCTAAATAAAATATTTTAGTGGAATATAAAAGGTGTAAAGGCCAATTTTAATGAATTAATTCTCCTTCTGAGAATGTATCCAGCAGTCGTCTGCTTGGAGAGAATAGTCATATTTACATCCAGCACTATACATCCTACAATTATATAAATAAAAATACTAATAGAACATCAATTGTTGTTAACAATAAAATTCCACAAAGCCGGATACTACAGGAAACAGATATATAAGTAGTTGCTGCATTGGCAACATTACATAAAGCAATAACAATTTTATCTATCTACCGCCAAACCAAACCATAGTCAAATCTGAAATAAATTAGCTAAGAAGACAAATCTCCAAACCATTCATCCTGTTGGGTGACTTTAATAGTTACAATGAAATATGGAGAAGCAAAAACACAAACAAGAAAGGCCAGACTATCGAATGCATTATAGAACAAAATAACCTCTGCCTTTACACCAAAATAAATACATACCTGCACCCAGCAACGGGAACTTAACTCAGCCCTAGATTTGCCGCTATGTGATTCAACAATATTTATGATTACATGTGGAAGGTGCATGATGACATATATAGAAGTGACCACTGTCCAATTATTCAGGAAAGAGTACCACAGTAGAAACCAGCAGAAGGCCAACTAAGAGCGATTCCAGAAGCAATGACATTTAAAACTGACATTCAAAACAAACATAAATAATGAAGACCACTATACATACTTTACAGAAACACTAGTATACATAGCTAAAGAGTGTGCTAAAGTTATCTACCCCTAAAAAACTACACAAACTCTTGTTTGACAAGGAATGCTTAAAGGCTATTCGGACATGCCATGCAGCCCTACCAAAGAAAAAAGCCCTACCAAAGAAAGCTTAACCATATTCAAAAACAACAGAGCCAGAGCTCGCAAACTATCAAAGAATCCAAAATAATTTCATGGCAAAACTATATCTCAAAAGTAAATTCCAACACCTATTAAAAACCATATAGAACATGAATAAAAAAGATAGCGATTTTAGAGGAATGGATTTTCAAGCTAGTACAGGGCAAGTATGCAAATGCTAGGAGCCGTGTATGTGTTGGAAATGGGCTCATGAGGTGAAGATTGGTGTTCATCAGGTCTCCGTCTTAAGTCATCTTCTCTTCATAACCATGCTTGAGATCTTGTCCCAAGAGTTCCGTGTAGGTGTTCCATGGGAAGACTTATACACTGATGATCTCATCATTGTTGCAGACTCACTGGAAGAATGTGTTGGGCGGCTCCTGATCTGGAAGGGGGAAATGGAAAAGAAAGGCTTAGGGTCAATGCTGGAAAACAAAGATTATGATTTGTGGTACTACTCTAGGATTTGCGCCTAATTTCTATGACTGCTCGGCCGCATCGATCCGGCAGCTCGTGGAAGCGTCCGAGACCTGCCGAGTCGAAAACGAGGCTGTATAAACAAAACTGCAATATGCGTGAAAAAAAAAATGGAAGGTTGGCAGACGACGATATAAGACGATGAATACGGAAAGAAAGAAATGCATATATTTTTATAAAAAATGAAAGAAATGAACAAACCCATAGCTGAAATAAATAAACTTTTTTTTTTTTTTTTTTTTTTTTTTTTTTTTTTTGAACCATTTTTTTTTTTTTGAACCATATTTTAAAAACTTTTTTTTCAATTAAGCAAGTCTTTTTTTTTTTCAAATTAGGCAAGTCTTTTTGTACTGACGTTGTGTTTACGGCAGTTGAATAGAGTCTCGTCGATCTCCACCGTATGCCCTGGGCCTCCGAGTCGTCGAGGGTTGCGCGACAGATATTTAGTGCAGACCTCCCGCAGAAAATTCTTCCAATCCACTTGTGTGGTCGGAGACAGTACGCCGCATTCCTTTCGTAGATTCTTTCCTGGGACCACAGGTAGATCATCTTCAGTATGGTCGCTATCTCCAGATTTGACCGCGAAAAAAATGTCCCCGATCGCAAAGACACCCAAGCCTTGCATTCCTGGGTGGGGCATCTTCATGCATATTTGTCCAATATTGTTTGTCTTGCCGTCAACCGGCAAAGTCGTGCGCATCGCCTACACCGCATTCTGGTGGGCAGTAGAGATTTCTGATGGCAGAAATTCATAACCTGCTCCGGAGATTCTAGGCTCTGACACAATTGCTGAAAATTCATTTTTTTTAGTTTGGCTTAGCGTTTCCTTCCAATTTTTATCGGCTGCTTGCTATAAACTGCCTTGCAGCATCCTGATTGGTCAGTTTTTTTTTTGCTAGTTTTGTTTACAGCCTCGTTTTCCACGAGCTGCCCGATTGCTGCGCCGAGCAGTCACGGAAATTAGGTGCAAACCCTGGAGTAGTACCTGATTTGTGGCCTGGCTTTGATGTACTGAAGAAATCTAGCAAGTACCCTTGCTCTGTGTGTCTTTCCTGTGTTGGCAGCAACAGTATTCTGTGCTCTGGATGCAGATTCTGGGTCCAAAAGAGGTACAGTGACCTAAGGAGGCCCCTCACTACATTGCAAATGCTGCAAGGGTGAGGTGCGGCCTATTGATGACAGAACTCAGCAATCTGTGTCTGTTGGCTCTGATGTGCTCGAAGTGGTGGCATCTTTCTGCTATTTAGGCGACACGCTATCTGCAGCTGATGGTTGTTCCCTAGCTTCAATCACTCATGTAGTCAGACTGGAACTAGTTCAATAAGCTCCTTCCAATCCCAACGACCAAACACCTGACCCTGAAGACTCACGGTAGGGTATGCAGTACCTGTGTCAGTGATGTTATGCTCTACAGGAGTGAGATGTGGTCAATGACAAAAAGTGACATGCTCTGCATTCACTGCAATGACAGGGCCATGATTAGAAGAATCTGCAATGCCGGACCTGAGTGTATCAGATCCACTTCTTCTAAGCAACTATTGTCTAGACTTAGTATTTCGGACATTGAGTGCATAATGAGAGATAAGACTGATGTTCAATGATCTGATTGCGCCTTCAAGCATGCCCTGGAACTATCCGTGGATGGTTGCTGCCGACCTGGCAGACCCAAGAAGACTTGGTGCAACATCATCAAAGACGATATTACTGCCTGGGTCCTGGATAGTTTTGACCCCATGAACAGACCCAGCTGGAAATCTGATGTGAGATCAGCCATGCATGCAGCAAGCCAGTCAACTGGAAGGAGAACCACCAACACGGAGGATGTCTCCATCTCTGCACGATAATCAAAAAGCCGCCAGCCAGCTTGTGAAAACAACAGCATGCCAATAAAACATCTTACGAAAAACAATACAAAAATGCAGTAGTGAAAGTTGAAAACATGCACAAAAACAAATTAAAAGTCTGACTTTCAAATTGTATTAGCAATTCTCCAAAGTTCACGAATCTCGTCAACGGAATAACCTTACACAAACGACACCAACTCAATCTTTTCACTTTTTCTCTCACTGAACACTCTATGGGGTCCCAAATCATCATGTCAACTTTCTCTCTGCTCCGGGATGAAAAGTTCCTACTCTTTTTATCACAACGAGAATTCGTCCATGCAAAATAATGCTCATTTGCTGCTACATTCCCCCATGATCTGTTGATCACACATGATGCAGAGTGGTGGTGGCCTTTTGATTCATGCATTTCTTTAAAGTAGGACATGCACCCCAATTGCTGCTTCTGAATAGTCCGAAGTTTCCGCATTCGCGGCTCCATTCTCATGAGGATCACTGGCGCTACCCATTAATAGTTCAGCGCCAGACGACTCATTACTTTCCTCATCCTTTTCCTCTGTGGTTAAATGGTTCACTTCCAAAGCAGAGCATAGATTGTGTATGTGACGTGAGATTCCATCAACCAGGACAGATTGTTGACTGACCACGCCAGTCACTCACCCTTATTTGAATTTAGTTGTACATCGACAGCTGGCGGTGTCACTCATATATGATCTCCAACATCATATAGCCTGTCCATATCGTCAAGTGACTGCACAAGGTCGATCCATTTTACCTGAGCCTGGTATGTGTAGATGGTATTCGCAGGTACGGTTGCTGGGGACACGCCATCCTTCGCCGTAACATTGTACCGGTATGTTGCTTTCCCAAGGGAGCACTTCTTCCTGACAACAATCCTCTTTATAGTATGATGGCTTCTTTCCGTGATGTCATTGCCTGATGGTATGTATGTGCATCTCGGCCGCAATTGAATTCCCCATTCACACAAAAACTGTCTTGACTTGCTGGCTGCAAAAGGCTGGGTTTTTATCGGCCAAAATCTCATGCGGCTCCCCTTTCGTAAAAGACGGACAATAGTAGCTTGCCTAGTCTTGTCGTGCAATTGGTCGCCAAATCGCAAAACGGGCGGGTCTACAGTCAATGAGAATAAGAAAGTGGTTGCCATTATAATGGGTGATATTCATTCCCACCCTTTGCCATGCATCACTTGCTTCCAGTCATTCTTTTTAACCACGTGCTGTTGCTGAGTCAATTGACTGACACATCTCACAGTGCTTGATGACTTGTTTGACCTCTGATTTGGTCTACGTGTCTCACGAAATACAAGGTCCTCTTGACGCCTGGATGTTTGCTCTGTGTGTGGATGTCTTCTATCTGTTGCTGGCTTATCACGCTCACTGTAGCAGCGCATGTTTGACCCACTGGCTCACCATCTACCTTTATGGGCATTTAGTTACCATATTGAGGAGTTTACCAACAAACTGGAATTGGACTCTAGTTACATACACCAATCAATAATTTCCAAGACTCCACTGGTAATTAAAATAACCATCTTGTATCCTTGATTTGGCAACAACTTCAAAGGACAAAACGAGATCAGATATATTTCAGAATGAATTTCAAAACCATAAAAATCATCATCCAATTATAAATATATATACACAGATAGATCAAAAGAATCAAATAGTCGAATGCGCTGCTATCCTAAACAATATAAAAAGGCAAAAGTGATTACTTGACAAATCATCAATATTTAGTGCTGAAACTTCAGCCATACACTTGGCTCTGAAAATAATAGAAAATACTAGGACAGATAAATTAATCATCTTTGCCAACGCTTTCTTGTCATTCACAGCAACTAAAAAACAAAAATATGGATAACCCTCTAATCACTAAACTATTAAACAAGATCACCTCCAAGAAGCACACTAAAATTAAATTTGCTGAATACCTAGTCATATCGGTATTCTTGTGAACTGCACGGTGGCTAAGTGGTTAACGACATGGACTGAGAACCTGAGTGTGCCGGGTTCAAATCCAGATCGTTCCACAGAAACACTTTCATCACAACCCACACCTGACCTTGTGTCTAACCTCCTGGAGAGAGGATCATCAAAGAAAAATGGCAACAATCTTGGAATGAATGTACAGTAAACAAATTATACAAGATTTGTCCAACTATTGATGAGTGGCATCCAGACTACAGAAAGGAAACAAGAGAAAAGGTTGTTCAAACCAGACTCTGCCATAGGACATACATATACTATTCATAAACATTTACTGGATGCTGAAGAGTCTCCAGTATGTGTTTCATGCCAGGAATCATACAGAAGCACATTCTAGTGAACTGTCATGATCTCCTACAGCCGGAGAAAATACTACAGCTCAAATAGCCCGAAGGACCTGTTCAAAAACACTAACCTGAACAACATCTTAAACTTCATTAAAGAAATTGAACTCTTCAATAATATCTAATAAAATAAATAAATAGTTACCCTACCTATAGGATTCTATCTGACAATTTGATTCAGCATTAATTAACCAATTGATGGTTGATATGCCGTAAAAAAATAAACTTACTACAAGGTACACGCTTAAATCTGTTTTGTCAGTTATAGATGCAAATATTTGTCTTTGTTCTAAAAAAAATAAAAATTGTATTTTTTATTGATTTTAATGTTTAATCCTGATCGATATTTTATTTTTGATTTGTTATAAATAAAGGAAGGGGGAAGCTTCTACCCTCACACTCAGATGTTCTCCACTGTCAGCCATCACACTGCGAACAAATTTAATAGCAGAAGATTTTTTTATATTCACTGTTTAAAAAAGGAGATGCTTATGACATTAACAAAAAAAAGCCAACCTTTGATCTTTCTATGTCAGTTTTCAGATAAACAATTATATTTGTTTACTACTAGGTTATAAAAAAGAAATATTAAATTATTTATTAAATTTACTTATATATCATAAGAATAGGTATAATAATTTAATTTTGAGCAATTAATTAAAATGTGGTGAAAGCCTCAGAGCGGACTGCAATGAATCCCGAAGATTCCATTCTTTTTATTGTAAGTTTATTTATGTTAGTATGACATCTAATATTGCATTTTGAGATGTTGGTTTAAATTCCAATATTCTCTGATTGTTTTTTCCCCAAGTTATTTAGGGTTTACTGAGATTATCTGTCTGAAGTTATACAAATTTACTTTTGCAACTAAACTTTTCACTTGGGTAAATAAAATATGCCTAAATAATAACAGAAGGAACAAATATTATAATGCATAATATATAGCATTTAAACATTCATTTCACAGCCTTTATTTCAAGCAAAACCATTAATCTTTTGTCCATTAAATTTATTTATTTTCCAATTTCTTCAGTTGAAATTGTTACTATGGTATTTGTGATAGATGGGAGCCGGATTTCAACAGACCCTGCAAATGAAGTTAGCTACATTTGCTACACATAAAACCGGCAGGTTGGAGCACCTTTTGTGAAACTACTTATTGCATGTCCTGTATTTGATGGAGTTGCATTGGCATTTGCCTTGTGGGACAGATATCACCTTTTTGGCGTCGGATAGCATACAAAAATATTTCAACATCAAATGATGTAAAGAGGAAACATTCAAACACTTATTTATACTTTAAAAACTACAAAAATAAGTAATATAGTAGCCTTCATATTTATTTGAATATAAACCCCATAACTGATATGCAATAGTATTGATAATATAATAATTACCTATGTAATTGATTAAGTATGGAAGTGTTGTGAAGTGGTTACAGGCACGGACTGTGGACTTGCTGTGTTAGGTTAGTTCTGTCAGTGCTACTATAATAGTTTCACTAATACCGTTGGGAAAGGTATGAATCCATATATCCTCTCTTTAGTTATCGGTTAAATAGTAAAGTAGACTGAACTTTCAAGCCTCGATTGTGCAACTAGTTTAGGAGAGAAAAAAAACTTGGAAATGGCACCCATTCTTTCTGCTTTTCCGGACATTGTTTCCAGACATGTTGGACATCTTGCCGCTGGACTTAATGCCGATTGAGAAGAAGTGGAGTACGGGATCGTGTAACCCTTGTTTCACTCTAGACTTCTCAAGCAGGCACCCTTGCGAGGGGGGTATCCACTGTTTCTCGAGATAGAAGGATTAAGTACACTTGGGAGAATTATTTCTTTTTTTGTTTATTTAATAACCAAAATGATATGTTATTTCAAAAGTACAAAATCAATTATGGCAAGGTTAGACCTAAAACAGTCTAGGTAAGTTTTGACATTTTAAGACATATTTTGTTTAATAAATGACCCGTTGTTTTTTAGGTGAAAAATTGGTCTTAAAAAGTCAGTAATTAGACACAGTACTAGGTCTGATCACGTTGGACACACCGGTTCTCGTTGGATCATCGAAGTTAAGCAATGTTGAGCCAGGTCAGTACCAGATGGGTGACCATTTTGGAATACCAGATGCTGTATGTAGGAGGATGTCGACACTTCCTTGCAAAAACCTAACGTCATCATCTCCCCTGATCATGATATACATGCAACTGGGGACCGATTGTGAATTTGATATTCCCTAGAAACTTCTGCTTCAGATGAAGCTTGTTTAACCCGCCTAGGGTGAATACCACTTTCTTTCGTTTTTCGTTTTTATTTCGTACTATGTCTGATCTTAAACTACCATTGATGGTGAAGCCTCAACTTGGGAGCTTTGAGGAGTGTGGAGTCAGCCCTTAGTTGCCATTACTCCCCAGGTCAACTCTAACTCTGAGTGGTAGTACATGTCATGGTTCCATTGATGGGTCAAATGCAATATTGTTTACCGACTATTCATTTAAAAATATATATACTTACAAAACAAATTAATCTATAAATATTTGAAGATATTAATAATTTGAAGTAATAAAATGATATCATTTGGCATAAAATAACTCAAAGAGAGTTAATGTGCTATGGAAGGGCAGGTGAAGCGTTCTTTAGCCTTGGTAGGCAATCACCGTGAAATGGTGTCTCAATAAAAACACTGGTCCCCATCACCACACTGGGTTGGCATTAGGAAGGACATCCGGCTTATAACAATTTTGCCTCAATTAAGAAAATGACTTCTAAAGAAAAGTGATCGAACTTCAGGCTGTGCAGTTTGAATGTTGAAAGCTTGCGTGAAAGGTCTGGTAGGGATGGATTTGAGCGAAAGAGGGATAAATAAAGACCTGGTTAGAGATTTGTTAGTTTGGAAGTCAGTTTCTAAAAGCTGTCCATCACATACCAGCATATCAAATGGATGTTAAACAAAATATGATGATCACAGAAAATAATAACATAATTTAATAAAATTAAAGTTAGTATTGATGTTTACGTGGCCTTTAAGCTGTATTACGAAAGAAATGGCAGCTGAAACATGTATGCATATATGTAGCCAATAATGTTTGTATAAATATAAGAATTTATACTATAAAATTAAAATTATTAAACCAAACAGAAATTTATTAGAAAATCTTAAGAACTTGAAGCGTACAAACTTTTACCAAAATGACTGGCTTTGGCATTAAATTACCCGAAAAGGGTTGATATGCCGTAAGAAAAAGCAACCAAACGGTTTAACAACATTTTTTTGATAAAACAAAACAACATAAAAGCTATTGTTAATTGAATTCTTAAAAATGTTCTTTTTTTTTCTTTGTTAAAAAGGTTATCAAGTTGAAAGAGGATGAAGATCGTCGACAGGCGGCGCTTGCGGAGCAGAAGCGTTTAAAAGCTGAAGAAGAGAGACTGCATAAGTTGGCAGAAGAAAAGAAAAAAATCGAAGCTGAACTGAGGAAACAGGAAGAAATGAAAGAACGCGAGCGGGTGCTTCGAGGACGTCTTCTTCAGAAGAGAAAAGCAGCACAAGAACGTCAAAGAGAAGAAAACCGGGAAGAATTACGCAAAAAACTTACGGAAGGGACAGTCCGCTTAAAAAGTGCAGTAGTCATGAAGAGATAACAACCTTTTTTTGTTGGAAATCCTCAAAAAAATTTTTTCAAGATTTCATATCATGTATGCATGAGAGAGCATTTATTTTGAATTGATACACTTGGGTGACAGTTTAATGTGTAAGTTAAGGGCGAGTGTTTAAACATTTGTATATGTTTGAGTTTCTGCATTAATCTGTACATAATCATTTTTGTCTCATTGTAAATGGATCAAGGCATTTTACGACATTCATTTCCACATTTAAACCAAAAATAATCTTATCCATCAAACATTGGACCTATTTGATCTCTGGAAATATCCTAGATAAATTTTCTCCGTGATAACTTGAGTTTTAAGCATATATTTTAGAATAATGTTTGTGCTGTATATGGATGCCAAGTAATGGCCATGAAAAAAACTAAACGTACATGATGACTGCGAATGTCTCCTCTTCATGTTCATCGGATGAATGCAAGAAATAGGCAGTCACCATGTGCCATTTATTCTATATCTACACTCTTCAAACTTAGATCTACATCTATCACTTATATTGAGCACTCTTTCCTTATAAATGTAATAACCAATACAAACCTATTCATATATATATATATTATCATGTATACACATATAATATTATAAGGAGATATAATACATCATGTATAGATTTTCAGTATTTACTTCAACAATGCTCAATACATGAGTAGAGCGAGATAGTAAGGTATGAAAATATATTTATGGCAATTAAGCTACACAGAGGCGTCCGCGTTTCATCCCTGTAGGGAATCTTCAGGCTAAGTGCATGGAATTTGTGTTACTGGTTGTTTTTATATATCCATATGGTGTTTAGTCTACCTAGCTAGCGAATCTGACTGGTTAGCTTAATTAATAATATTGTTAATTCGATACATGATTTTTCTTTAAGTTATATTGATTATATTAACACGAAATTTAAGGGCTTTTTTTTGTAGTATATAATAACTATATTTAAAAAGATTTTTTTTATTAACATTTACGGTGCTTTATTTTCATAAAAATAATTTTTTTTAAATAATTTTTTTTTTAGTACCCTGAGATGTAACTGTAGTAAAGGTGTTTTTGTTTACACAATATAATACATTTTCACTAGGATTTCTAAAAGAATAATCGGTTCATTATATTCCGTGATCATTAATTAATAAATACTGGAAATTTCATTAAAATTGGTTAATTTCCTGAATTTTGGTGAATTTTTAAGTGAAGAAAGGGGTCAATCAATTTTTTGAGATCGGACATTTATTTTGCCCAATTGTCTCCTGGTGAGAAATTTCACTTCTAGTTTAATTGATTAAGTAACTAAAGTAATTGTATCTCCGGGTTTTTTAAATTTTTAGTTATCTTCCTTTTAATCTGATTGATAATTTAACCCGTTACAACACCAGCTAAACTGTTATTTCACCAGTTTTAACATTGTTCTTTCAATTTAATTGAATACCTTTCAGATTAGCAGGATTGAAAGTACTTGGTCTGTAAATTATTTTCGTTCTTTTGTTAAAAACTAACCTTTATTTTAACATAAATATTAGAAGAATTAGAAACTGAAATGAAAGGGTCAGTAGGCAAAAATTGTCTATTTTGTTTGATCAAACTTTTATATATATATATATATATATATATATATATATACAGTAATATGAATATACGGTGCTTATGCTGATTAGCGGCCATATGAAAAAATATTTTTATATAAAAACAATAATATATACTTATTAAGCATTATATTCTTACTCACTGTACGAAAAAGTAGAAAAAATTATCCACTAGAACTTTAATTACAAGTATTTTTCCATTCTGCGTATCATAACAGCGACTCGTTCAGTAAGCCTCCATCTTGTTTTTTAAGAAGATTTCAGTTATCTGCCCTTCAAATCTTCTTAAAAAACAAGATGGACGCTTACTGAACGAGTCGCTGTTATGATACGCAGAATGGAAAAATACTTGTAATTAAAGTTCTAGTGGATAATTTTTTTCTACTTTTTCGTACAGTGAGTAAGAATATAATGCTTAATAAGTATATATTATTGTTTTTATATAAAAATAATTTTTCATATGGCCGCTAATCAGCATAAGCACCGAATATACTTATACTCTCAGTCTGATGAGGTCCTTGGAACTAAATAGAAAAGTTTTTGTATACCTTGCTTGCTATAAGTATATTTTCATACTACGTTGAAGTAAATACTGAAACATATATTATTTCATAGTATAAGTATATAATATAAAACTATATATATAAGGGAGTTTAAAAAAATAAAATGAAACTTTCAGACAAAATGGAATATTAATATATGGAATAGTGGATAAGCTTGACAACAGACTAGTAAAATTAAAGACACAAACACATCACTTAAGCAGAACTAAGACATTTTGGTCAATTCGTACAATCATTTGGTTATTTACACCTAATGATTATGGTCGTATGAATCAACCAAAATGTCTTGGTTCTGCTTTAGTGATGGAGTATTTGTGTCCTTATTTTTACTAGTTTGTTTCCGTGCTTATCCACTATCTCATATTCCATATATATATATATATATATATATATATATATAAGCAAGTTGACCTTTGATGCATATATGACAAAAAGGGGAGAGTGTGTTATTCACATCGATAAAAGTTTGAATATTTGTTTTATTAAATATAGAGAAAAAAGTTTAGCGACATAGCTGTGTTATTATTTGTATTTCCCACTTGTTAGACAGGTTTATGTTTGAACCCAAGTAGAAAGCTAAAATTTTAAAATAATGCCTTTTTTGAAGTAGTCAGACCTACTTTACTTTGAAAATCAATGCAATACAACTTTAGTGTCTATAATTCCTTTAATTTGGTCATAACTAAACAAATTCATATCAAACTATATACGCTTGCTTTAATCAATGCTATAAACTTGAGCATTTATTTGACTAAAACTACATCTTTTTATTCATTACATTCTTTCAACTATTGAATTTCCATAAAACATTTTACAGTTCATATGTATACATACTCTACAAGCATTTTGTATGATCGGCTTTTAAAATCAATTCTTTAAAATGAATGTGAAATTTCCTACTTCAGCAGACACTTATACTTACAATAATTTATTTATGGAAATCAGACCTTTATACTTGTGGATGGTCCAAAAGACCTTTTAATTTTTCCATATCTCTCTGAAACACTAAGTTAGTTTAATGATACTAATGCAGCAGTGACAATGTGAGTATGGGCATATAATGTTATCAGGCAGGATGAGGGATTTGAACACGGATCGTCTGCAGATGGATTTGAAGTCAAAATAAAAAGAATTATTTTGGAAAGAAATAAAAAATGCAAAAACATTCCTTGTCCATGATGTAAGTAGGTCGAAAAGCACAATCAGCAAAGGAATGGTATTGTCCAAGAAAGCTGTATTAGAGAATTAGGTCACACCTTATAGCTGATGTTGGATGACGTAAACAAAAAATTATTTAACATGTTCACTGTTGATACCAAGGGAGAGCAGAGAGCAAGACCTGAAGTGAAAGTGAGCGGATGTTCTGACTTTTGTTCCTGAAAGAGGGTATTTGGAACTCTATCGGGGAAGATAGTAAATGTCACAGAATTAAATATTTTTAATTAATTCCACTTGTTGCCTCAGTCAATAAAAAAAAAAGGCTCACCGCTGGCTCAGCATTTTCTTTCCTTTTCCTCTTTTCTTTTTCTCCATTCTGCTCTTCACAACCTCAAGTTTAGAAATGAATTGCCAACGACAAATGCGATTTCTGACACATGAAAACGAACTCGATCTGTAGAACTGCACATGGATTTGCTGTCCCTGGTATTCTTAATCCATCGGGCAGTGTTCAAATCCTCACTCAACCTACAATTCAAACATTTCTTTAACTTTTAAATTGCACGCCAGGCAAAGACGGGCTCTCTTATGGCGGGGATGAAGCAAGTCGAGGCTACTTCCACGTTTGTCACAGTTTACTTCAACGGGGGCTGAAGATCTGACTGTATATGTGAAGCTGGAGGTGCTAAAAGAATGTTGTCATTCTACTACAATAAAGTGTATGCAATGAAAAACCGTTCTTGTTTCGATTCTCCATTTTTGCTTCAACACCTTTCTCATTTTGGGGACTAGTAAAAGAACATGGCATAACCTTACAGATATTAGAAAATAAAATATAGATTTCAATAAGTGGTGTTAAGATGGGCATATGCAAATACATTAGATTAAAAATACAGAAGAAAAGTATCAACAAAAAGTCTGCAGAAGAAAGAACAAAGAGAAAAACAATGGAAAAAGGATTAAGACAGGGTATTGAGAGTATATGTATATAGTATTGTCACTGCTGGTTTAGTATTATTAGACTGGCCTAGGGTTCAGGAAAGATGAAGAGTATGAGATTATAGATTATTAGGGTCTTCCATAAATAACTGCTGGTGTCTGCTGATGTACAAAACTTCACACTATTATTATATCTTAAAAAGCTAATTAGACAATTACCTAGTATCTGGTGTGGAATTCATCCTGGTTAGGTTAAGCCGGCTTCCTCCAAAGGAGGAAGTTTCTAGGGAATATTAAATACACAAGCAGTCTCCAATCATGTGTATATCTAGATAAGGGGAAATGACAATGTTAATTTTTGAAGGTTTTTTTTGCAAGGAGGTGTCATTGTCCTCTCATATAGAGCATCTGGTATTCCCAAATGATCACCCATCTGGTACTGACCAGGTTCAATGTTGCTTAACTTTGGTGATCGAACAAGAAACAGTGTGTCAAAGTGATTATGCTGTATATCAGACAATTAGTTGAGACTGGTTAAATTTATCAAGTGGTAGTCATGGCAACAATTCTTTTTCTTAACCATTTCAGATGCTTTCTAAACTATGAAGCTATAAATAAATGCATCAAACATTGAAAATACAGGGACCAGCCTTTGCATTTATTTTGAATTTGTTTTAATTTCCATGAAAACATCCACAGGTTAAGAATATTGTTAAATTCAATTTTTTTTTCTCTTGGTAATATATAGCACAAGGATTTTTATATATGTTTACTCCTTGTGCTAACACAATCTTAAAAGTAGTCTATACCAGTTGTTTGTATTAATGTATGTTCATACTGTAATAGTTTTATTCCTCCATGGATGTACAGAGTATGGACGATATTTGTTCGCAAGATTACTGTCTAGAAAAATAACAGTTTCATTTTTTTAAAGTTATTCATCAAACTTGAGTCATTTTGTATTCATGACTTGTTCTGTCAATTTCATTTGATCAAACCGTCTTTGGCTTGGCTGATAGTCTTGAGGCAGCCTCAAAACCAGCCACAGGTCTGTGTCAGTCTCGTGATTTAGGTCCCCAAAGGCTCTGGTGGTTCAAATGTCAGGTGAAGTGTAGTCGATGAAATTCTCAGACATCCTGGCCTGTGTTTTCTGGCTGGTATGGCAGGGTGCTTAGTCTTGCTGCCATATGTACAGACTATCTGCGACTACCTGGTCTATCCAGGGTTTCTTGACCTTGCCGAAAACACGGATGAAGCCATCGGTGTTCAGCCTGAGGCTCCCAGAAAAAAAGTTGAGTGGATCTCCTGAACTCCAGTGTTCTGATGGCATCAGATCATAATTGAATCCTGAATCTTTTGATTTCTTTCATCTTTTCTTTCATGCTCTTGCTTGGGCTGAGGAAGCCTGAAATATCCTTTCGGCATGGATACCAAGGAGAACTCTGTGTTTCTTCCACAAATATGGAGGTTCAAAATGGTCCATAATCAATTATTCTACAAAAGAAGGAATGGAAATATAGTCACTGTTTTCATGAAAACAAGCTTGACAACAAAAGTTTTAAAAAAATGCATAAAATTAGCAATTGAACAAAGATCATCCACACCCTATATATGATATAACTAAAATGAAAGCTTTCACCACCACTCTTTTTTTCTTCTTTCATTTAATAAGTTATAAAAATGTAACCAAAAATATTAACATTCTTTGGCACTGAAGGTGAGTATTTTGATGTAAAGATTACATTTTTAAATCTATTTTTATTTATTTTAATTTTTTTTTACAAATAAAATCCAAATTTCTCCGAAACAAATCACTGTTTCAGTTTGGGTTGACTATGTATCAGGTTGAAAGCAAATTTTGCACATAAAATGTTTCCTTCATCAAATGTTTTTAATTTTTAAAAGCGTCCTGAGATTTCATTTTTTTGTGGTAATGTGTAAAATATTTATGAAAGTTAGCAGCAAGATGTTAAAATTCTACACAGCTGTAATATTGAACAAGGTATTATGTTATGTACATTGTGATCAGTTGTTTTTACTCATGAACTATGAATTCTTTTTAACTTAAATCGTGCAGTTATCTTCCCTTATTTTTAATTAACACCGGTTGCTGGGAAATGGAAATCTGATATTGTGATTGATGTTTTTCTTTTTAAGATGAAATGTGATTAGTCAGTTTTCTTGTCTGGCAAGACAATGCTCTGTGATGAATCTCTCTTCCTTCAAACTCTCTTCTTTTTTTCTCTCTCTTACCTCAAGGCAATCTGTCTCCGTTATTAGTTCATCGACAAACCAGAAGAACGTCCGACTCGAAGTCTGCAGTAAACAGTGTAGGGTCAAAATTTGTTCTTCCTTTGGGGGGGGGGGGGTTTCTAAAATAATATATTTAAAATCAAAAAACAAAAACATTTCCGAAAGAAAATAAAAACACCTATTTGATTATTTCCCCCCAAATCAAAAAACAAAAACATTTTATTATATTTATTATACCTATGTGAATACTTATTTTTGTAAAAAAAAAAATTATTCAAAATAAAAGTATTCCTGATTTTCTATAACACCTATTTGATTACTTATTTTTAACCGAAACAGGAAGTCTTTAATAGAAGGAACAAATTTTGACCTACACCGTTTACTGCAGACTTTGAGTCAGACATTCTTCTGGTTTACCACTTCATCACACTGCCCCATCAATAAATGTATAGTCTTTACGTATACTTCGAATTAACATGGTTGTCTCTATTAATTATATATGGCAAAACACTGTGAATCTGAGTTTTTTGGATTTTTTTTTTTCAAATCGTAAATGGCACACTGTGCAATACAATGTGGTTTTTTGCCTCAGGTAAGTGATTTCAATGTTTGTCACGTATCACCTGCAAATCTATCCACTACTAAAACTCTGATGTTATTATACTTGCTTGTTTGCTTACTGGTCATCATGCACATTTCATCTGCACGTGAACGTTTTAGATAGTGGGAGGCGAATAATATAAAGGTCTAATGAAGTGCTGAGAGGAATGGAATGATGTAAATAATTAAAAGAGAAATAAAGAGAGGAGAGCTATTTGACATCACAATGTATTCTGAAATCTTTTGACTTTAATTTTCAAAAAGTCAAGATTTCAGAATACATTACGATGTCATGATAACTCTTCTCTGTCTCTAGCCCTTCCTCCTCCTCCTCCTCCTCCTCCTCTCTCTCTCTCTTTGCAAAATTCAATCCTGTTCTGCGAAGCCAAAAAAAAACAAAAACATTTTTTCTTTTTTCTTGATAAATATTTGAAACTTGAAGCATAAAAACTTATACAAAAATGACGGGTTCGGCATTAAATAACCCGAAAAGGGTTAATATGCTGTAAAACAATAAAATCAAACCATCCCCTATCTCTCTCTCTCTCTCTCTCTCTCTCTCTCTCTCTCATTAC
This sequence comes from Sepiola atlantica, assembly GCA_963556195.1. NCBI lineage: Eukaryota > Metazoa > Mollusca > Cephalopoda > Sepiida > Sepiolidae > Sepiola > Sepiola atlantica. Next base: position 203,827,345 of record OY744521.1, read on the forward strand.
ATATATTTGTTGTTTTATAGTTTAGTAATATATAGATGTAACAAATACTGACCCAACAGGGTCACAGGTGATCTAGTTATTGTTTATTGTAAAAGTTAATTGCAATTTTTCTTTAAAAACTATTTATGTAGTTTTATTAATCTAATTTAGGATATTAAATACGAAAATAATATTAACATGTTAACTGTAACAACTAACTTCTGCAGTATATATAAAGATATTGATTGTGAATCAGTTAATCATTTTAAAAGATTATCATTCTTATTGGACTTGTTTGATTATTGGTTTTCTGCTGACTGTGTTGTCACAGTGAAGATCTCAATCCGTCATTAATGAGCCGACTTAATTTATACGTTGCCAAACTGCCAAATTCAATACTTTATTCTTATCATTTAAAACAAAGGTTATTAAAATAATCCATTAGGCATTTTTGAATGAAACAGATAAAACTAATTACACCACCATTTAAATATTTCAAATTTATACGTTGCCAAATAAAATCGCCTTACAATGAGGCTATTTTTCTTCATCTTATTAAAATAAGCCTTTCCTGGTGTCCAGGTGAAACTAAATACGATACATAGTTTACTCTTCCTTCATTAGTGAATTGTATTATGATGTAGCTCAGACTCATTTCGTGGAATTCAAATTTCATTAAAGTTCGTTCAGCTTTGCAATACATTTTTACAAATACCAAGGGAAGAGTCTATCAGGCATGTGTACGGCATGTGATGTCTAGAAGTGAAACATGGCCGGTGAGAATATAGGATATGTGTTGCATGAATAGGAATGATACGATGGAGGTGTAATGGGCGACTTCAAGACAGGCTTAGATCTGATGACCTTAGAGGAAAATTAAATCTGGACAGTATAGGGAGATGTGTGCAGAACAGAAATCTTTGATGGTATGGTCACATGGAAAAATGCATGAGAGTTCTTGGGTTAGTAGATGTAGAACAGTTGAACTAGTTGGCAGGGGCAGATGAAGGAAAATATGGGAAGATGTGATGAGAATGGACTTGAGAGAAATAGGGATAGATCAAGACCTGGCCAAAGATAGGTTAGTTTGGAAGTCAATTTCTAAAAGCTGTCCACCACATGCCAGCATGTAAAACGGTGTTAAACCAAATATGATAATGGTGATAGAACATAAAATGACTGCAGTTATTTCATTTGTGTTTTGATAGCAAATTGGAGTCATTGTTCATGAGTAAATATTTGTTACATAACAAATGTATATTAATGATTGCTTCTATTTATGTCTCTCTAGTTGTATGTACAAAAAGACTTACATATATGTGTCCAATATTGATTATATTTTTCGTCAAAAGCTAATTTTAGTATTAGATTTGTAAAACATTTTTGTACAGTTTCATAAAATTTATCACAGAAAATACATTTTATTTTGTTGCAAACAAAGAGGAAATTCATGATTACTACTAAAATAATGAGCATTCATTTTTCAGAAAAATATTCTTCACATCTCTGAAATTGATCTGTCATAAAAGTATTTTTAAGGAATATTTGCGAGTTATGAAAAAGGCATTTTTATTAGTTTTAATTATCATTTTTATATGAAAAAACTTGCACAGAACAATCTATCAAATGTCTGGATTTTATGTGTATAAACAGCGTGTATTAGAATTCTTAAGATATTAAGTAATGTTGCATAACTTAAAAACCAATCAAATGATGTTTCAATGTTGTAGCCTGATTTTTCTGATTTTAAACATTTTCATTTCAAATTGATTTCTGAATTTTTAAAAAGGTAAGCATTAAACAAAAATATTGCAAACTTTTTATTGAAGAAAAATAAAAGGTTGTGTTTCTTGAATAAATCTCTTTTCTCAAAATGGAGATTATTATTCTAGACAGTTTTCTTCGGTTTTTGCATGAATGTCTATCACAGTTATAAATTCAGTTTGAACTCTTTTTCATGAAGTGAAATTTTATTACTTTTTTGTAATTATATAATTAAATTGATTTATTATGTTAATTATTTCAAGCTTATATAACAATTATCATATTTAAATGCAGATATGTTAAAAGGACTGTAACTGTTGATATGTTTATTGATTCTTGCTATAAATAGATATATGACTCAATCTTAAATAAAGTATATAACTACTTGATTCAGTATTGAATATTATATGATATTCAGTAGTGAGTCATCTATATACTTTATTTTTATCATTAAAAAAAGGTTATTAAAATAATCCATCAGGCATTTTTGAATGAAACTGAGTTGAAACTAATTCCACCAGCATTTAAATATCTCAAATAATCGAAACATTTTTTGATCTATCAAATATTTTCTCTTTATGTAAATTATGATTGAATCAAAACTTTTTTTAAACTTCTAAAATTAAATTGATTTTTAAAACAAAGCTAAATGTAGAGATTCATTTTACTAATTTTAACTTTGATTATAAAAGTTTAAAAAATAAATTAATAGTGCTTCAAGTTGAATCAATTCGTTGATCAGTTAAACGTCAGACCTTTTGCAGGCATTAACAATTATGGTTTTCCAAATCATCCCTTCTGATCTCCAGTATCAACTGAGAAGGCAGATTAAACGAAATATTAGTATAATTATCATTAGGTATACAGAATAATAAGGCAACAATAGTAAATCCAAAATAAGAGAGGGAGGGGGTGCATTGTTGTCATAGCGGATTATAGAAATGCAGAGTTCAAATCCAATCCGATCTATTGTCATTTACACACTATTATTGTTTGGAAAGGTATGAACCTGCAATTTCTCCCCTAGTTATGGATAAAATGGTAACTTGTGTTCAAGTAATCGTATACAATGAATCATTTACAATAGGTATTGTTTGGGTATCTGCTGTAAAACAAACAGGTAATCGTCACTAAGAAGAGTTGATCCAAATGATAAACAAATTTGATATGCCAATAAAAAAAGAAAAGAGAAATGCTTCCAATTAATATGGCCAAAAATCTCCCCACAACTAAATTTTATTCACATATTTTCATAAATTTTCACTCATTTATATTGTTTTACAATTTTACCATTCGGATAATGTTAACTGGCCCAACTTGAGGAGACTGCTCCTTTCAAACAACGACTCTCCTGTTACACCTAAAAGGAAATGTTAAGTCCTGCTGTGCCTCCCAATAGGAGCAAAGTCAAAAGAGTTTAGACTAATTTTCTCATCACTTTCTGTATGTAAAACACTAGTCACCATAATAAATTAGCCTTGTGCCATGCCCTTCTACTCTACCTGGTGCGGCTTTAACTATGGGTGGGTTGAGTCGGCTTCTTCCTTTGGAAGAAGTTATTAAGAAATATTAAATTCATACACAGTTCCCAGTCGCATGTATATCTCGTTCAAGGGAGATGACGACGTTAGTTTTTGCAGGGAGGTGTCGCTGTCCTCCCACATACAGTGTTTGGTATTCCCAAATGGTCACTCATCTGGTATTAACCAGGCTCAATGTAGCTTAAATTTGGTGATCTAACAAGAACCGGTGTGTCAACATGATTATGACCTCACAAGAAGGTGAGTAAATATATATATATATGCAGCACCCCAGTGTTTTTTGGACTAAGTGTAAATTCGGCACTTCAGTTCAGTTGGCTTATGAAAAGAATGGGTTTAGCATGATACCATGTGCCACGTTTTTCAAAACATAAACAAAACATATTTTTGAATTGACTTGGTCTGAGGATAAATCCCAAACAATTAAAAAAAAAAAAATTTTATCAATAACATTAAAATTATACGACTATAAAATCCGATCATAATTCTTTCCTTCATACCTTTTGTTTTTTGTTACATTATTAGAGTTAAGAAGTTCTTTTAATCAGGGCTCGCTATTAGCTTCTTAATGGGTACTATATTATGTTATCCATCTGTAGAACAACAAATAACCCCTTTATTTGCTCTTGGATTTAGTTTACTTTTTGCAGCAAGTACATCTACATAAACTGCATCTTCCTCTTCTAACCCTAACCAGAGGATGGTGGTCGCCTCACAAACAGATGTTCGATCATTTTGATGCCAAACTCCCAAGAAGGAGAACTGACGTTGTTTCTCTGTCATGTACTTCCTTCCATAACACAACTTCCTGCACACGTAGCTCTAGCTTTTAACCTCTAATGAAAACTTCCATTTTCTTGCTTAACTAACCTAACATGGAAGTTTGTGTTTTTCACACTATTTTCAAACAAAACGTAATTTGATTTGACTTCGTCTCGGGATAACATTTGTTACGATAAACAACAAAAAATCCTAAACGATTTTTACTTCATTTTTTATCAATAACTTTAAAATTACACGATCACAGTTTTTTCGTTAGTATCTTTTCTTTTTGTTAATAGAATTAATCATCGCAATATTTAATAGATTCTATTTTCTATCTGAATAGTTTCTAGACTAATTTCTATTGTAGGCATACGATTTGTAACTAAATAGTCTGAAATTAAAAAAATTATTTTGAACCTGACAGCTACTAACACTCTAGGTCAGAATGGACCTGGGAGTAATGGCGACTATGTCATATCCTGTTTTGGTGCAGCACGCACCTCGGCAGGTTTAGCCGGCTTCTTCCTTCGGAGGAAGTTTCTAGTGAATATCAAATTCATGTGTATCCTGCTCAGGCTAGATAATTTCAATGACGTTAGTTTTTGTTTTTTTTATATATATACTGCATAATCATATTGAAAGACCAGTTCTTGTTAGATTATCAAAGTTAAGCAACGTTGAGCCCGGTCACTACCAGATGAGTGACTATTTGGTAATACCAGGCGCTGTATGTGCAAGGACAGCAACACATTCTTGCAAAAATAAATGGTAATTATGAATTGGGGCCTTAGCACCGGATGTAGTTTAAGGTCATACCAAGGATCGGTTTGGGGTTAGACACATTTTGAGTAGTTGATCGGGTTTGGAAATAGGGTAGGCTGAAGAAAATAACCTTTTAAATAAAGGTAAAAAGGGTTGTTAAAGATAGATTTCGAGGTGGGTGTCAGCTAAACATCTTGCCCAAAGGTATCGTATGTAGATTATGCCTGGAACCCAATATGTGCACGTGTGTGTGTATTAGATTGGATGAAACAGCTGACAGTTTATAAATATTCTTAAAGGAAAAACCTAATATTCAAATGATTAATCTTTATTTGGCTCATATAGCTTTCGTTCAGAGGAAAGTACCACCAGGGAAAACATTGGCTATATTAGCCAATAAAGAAGATTTAACAAATTGAATGTTACAGTTTTTTTTCTTAATAATAAAATATATATAGAGAGAGAGGGGGAGGGGCTGATTAGCTCCATGGATACTGGCACCAACTATAAGATGAGCTATACCGAGTTCAAATCCTAGCAGATTCATTGCATTCACTAATACAATTGAGAAAGGTATGAAGCTATAATTCTTGTTCCCAGCTACATTAAAATAGCCATTATATATATATATTAAATTCCCGAAACAGTTTTTCATGGTAAACAACTGATGATCCCTTAAAATAGTGTTAGAAACAAACTAATATAATAACTGTAAAAAATAAATTGACTTACATGAGTGATTTTCCACTTGGGACTATAAGTTTCTTTTGTTTTTTTTAAATATAGTTTTAATGGTTGAGAAACTTCCGAGACTATATATATGTGTGTGAAAAAGACAAAAGGAAAAACAAATTAAACAGCTCTGCAACACCTCAAGATCATCAAAAAAATCTACTAAGAAGAAAAGTTCTCAAATTGAAAAGTCTACAAAAAAAACAACCTACACCACACAATGGGTCATTGTGGGCAAAAAAAAAACGCTCACACGTGGAAAAAAAACGTCATTAGGATGCCATTTTTGTTTTTTTCTTTGTTTTTGCCCACAATGACCCACTGTGTGGTGTACGTTTTTTTTTCAAGACTTGAATTTGAGAACTTTTCTACTTTGTATTTTTCTGATGATCTTGCAGTGTTGCAGAGCCAATAATTGACATAATAATATTTGGTTGGCACACCACAAGAGAAACGAATCGTAAAATATACATCTCACAGGAATGTTATGTTTTTTGGAAATGCGAAAAATTAAAAACCATGGTTATTGGAATATGAATTGAATCTGGCTTATTTATATATGCTCTGTTACTGGATGACAATCATCAAGCTGAATTTTCTTGAAGAGTGCTAATTAAAAGGTGCCGATAGCATATGCTAACACATGTATTGTCATAATTCATATATATATAATATTAAATTATATTTTAATATTTTACCTACATACGACGTCATTTCGAACTTTCAGCTCTCCTCAGTGTAGGGAAATGACAATCTACATTCACAGAGACATCTTGAATCTGGCTTAGGTGGTTGTCATGTAGTAACAGAGAAATTAAGTTATATTTACACTGAGAGCAGTGAGCGCAAACATTAAGACATTCAGATAGAACTCAACAACAAAGTTGGAGTATCGCACTGAAGCATTAGGTGAATGTCTATTTTTAATCTCTCTAAAGTGCTCGACCATCTAGTTAGTTGACAGTCGACGATTCTAATCATTCAGTTAGGCAGGCACTGTTAGCAAGTGAAATCAAAATGTTAATATAAACATTCACGGAGAGTGTTTCGTTTGTGTTTACAAAGAGCAATTCATTATCATTAATAGTAGTTGGTGATATCACTTACCACAGTGCTCAACCCAAGAAAGAGGGAGTATATATATATATATATATATATATATTGATTCATTCATTTTGTATGAATCAGAAGATTCTATTGTTGGCATTGGTTTCCCCAATATCTTTCTAGTTAGAATTCTTTCTAGAAATGCATCGGGTACTTATATGAGGGGCTACGTGAAGTTTGTCAACATCCTAAGTGAAAATCTTTCTGTGGAACGAATTGGATCCAAACTTAGCACACCCAGATTGTCAGTCTGTGTCGTTAATCACTTAGCCACCGTCACCTCCCTATATATATTATGTGTGTGTGTTTGTTTATTGGCTAAAAATAATTCATTTCTTCACATTTAACAAATAAATTTATGGAAAACATAAAAGCATCTAAAATTATAAGTGTTATTATAATTTAATATTTCACTCTTTATCAAAAAATAAAGTGCATTATTTGATAAAAATGAATTGATATAAAACCATTGTAAAAAAATTTTTTCTGCAGAATTCATTTTTTATCTCAATGTGCTAGTCAGTCCACATGAAATCTCAACATCGAATGGCAAAGAAAACCGTTCTCTGTTTTAAAGTGAACGTATGCACATTCATCTCATTATGAATTATCATTAAGAGCAAATGATTCCTTTACCCAACAAAGTTTTATACCAAAGCAAAAATTCTTCTCAATCCATGAAATAATTATACTTATAACAACTTCTAAAGTTTACGCCTATTTTGCATGTGTTTAGTTTTAAAGTTCATTTTGTTTCCTTTTGTTTGTGCGTATATGTGGACAGAAATAGCCATAACCAACTCTAATACTGACAGAACCATGATGCATTGTTCCATTATCTTTGAGGACAGAAGGCGACGAATGCAATAATAATTTTACTTAAGCTATATCAAATAAGCGGCTATAATCACCCATAGTGTCACCAAAGTTAAGCGATGTTAAGCCTGTTCGGTACTAGATGGGTGACCACTTGGGAATACCAGGTGCTGTATGTAAAATCCGATTCTAGTGGCTTTGTAAGCTGTGGATAGCCTATCACTCTCCAACTACAACGAACAGTTCTGAGTCATTCATTGTTATCTGTGCCAACCAGAAACTGGCCGGAAATGACAGATCGATTTTGGATTCGGATATGAAATATTTCCTTCGTTTTTTGTTTTCTTATAAGGTTTTTAAGCTAAATAGTCAATAAACATTAAAGTGAGGATTTTTTAATTAAGATAGTTGTGAAAATCTTCACCAGTGTTGGTTTTTGCACGCTTGTGTTTTGTCTTTTTTTAGAATGGAATGCTCTTAACCAAAAATATTTTAGCAGCATATTTTATTTCTTTACATATATTTTGTATTTTAAATTATTTGAATTCATTGTTTGTGGGGTTTATTTTTCTGATGACTTTTTTAAATCATGAGTATTATTATTTTGCCAAAACTTTTAAGAACAACTGGTTGACATTTATGAAAGAATTTATTCAAGCAATATTTTTTAAATAAAGTGGTCCAATATAAATATAAAATTTTGAAAACGACATGTCCTAAGGAGAGCAAATTTTTAAATTGTGTCAAGACAATATTTCTTATATTTAATAAAAGAATCTATTTTTTCTACCTCGAGTTTCATTGTATGTTTTTTTATTTTTTGTCTTTATTTATTGTTTTATATATATAATAAATGTGAATTATCTTAACGCTTTACTGATTTTTCATGGATCATTCAATCATCAAAAGTGTATCAATAAAATCCTGAATGTTTTTATACATTTAAATGCAAATGTATAAAATTGTATTCAAATTTATAAAAAAGATGTTCAGGAGTTTATTAATGAACTTCTGATGATTAGATGATCCATGAAACTGCAATAAAATGTTAATATAAGTCACATTTATTATTGTTAATAAGCTCTACCTGAAATGATATTGAGCTCTTTGTGTGTGTGTGTGCAAGATCTGCTGTTTCGATCTGGTTTAGCATCAATTTTAAGAATTTGCTTTTTATGTTTATATATATATATATATATATATATATATATGTGTGTTGTTAAATCTTTGAAGGTTGAAATGTTTTTGGTAGGAGATCTTGAGGAAGAGAGCTCAATGCAATGCAGAGCAAGAATAAAGTTAGAAAGAGAAAACTCAGACCAACATTTGTACCTGATGAGTCCTATTATTCTGGGACAAAATAAATTATAGTACATATAGCTGAATGATGTTGGTCTGTGTTTTCTCTTTGTAACTTTATATATATATCTATATATATATATATATATATATATTACGAAACCCACATCAAATGTTGGGAACATTCTCACAAATTCATAAAAAAACAGTTTTTTATTCACATACAATTCTTTTGGCCTACTTCAATGATATAATAATGGTCGAAATGCATAAAGCATTCATTTTTCTTGGAGAGGCTATCATCAGTGCTCATAAAACAGTTAACTCTCCAGGCTGGAAAAAAGTGAATTTCATTCAGCATTCATTTATTCATTTGATGCGGTTTGCATGATATTTAAATATTTTTATTACAGTTCTAGTCTTACACTATCGAGCTATTATAAAACTTTGTGTTATGAAAGATTTATATTTAAAATTTTAAAATATAAATATATATATATATACTATTTTTTAAATTTTATTCAGACATGTATAAAAGCCGCTACGTTGGCATGTCAATGTTACGATCTTTAGTTATTAGAAACTAAGATCTCCTTAATGATAAGGATTGAAGGAAATTCTTTCTTATTATTGTTTAATAATTGAATTTTGAGTTATAGGAATAAGAAATCCATAATACTCAGTAATTAATTATTAAACTATTTTTTTTAATGAATATGTAAATTGAGTATCCCATTTGAATCAGTATTTTCTTTAGACAAATATTAATCGAAAAATTTATTAAACAAAAACCATTGAAACTAATATGAAAGAGAATTTGTAGCAAGCTTAGCGAGGAAGAATAAAATATGTTCTTGCCGTTTTTCTCTACTCGTCTAGCTTTACTCTTTTCTTTCCTTCCTTATTTTTCCTTCACAGAAAAAGGAAAGTGTAGAATCATTGTTTACAACTCTGCAAAATCAAATCACATGACTAGATCACAATTAGAAAGTAACATAATGTTGATTAAGCAATCATAGCGTTTCCTCGCGCTATTTTTCAAAACAATCCGGGGGGGGGGGGGTTCAGGATTTAGATGAAAGCAAGAGATTGCTGGCTAAGAGGAGATTTTTTTCAGCTGACACCAGAGCAGCTGAAAGATAAGGAAAACTATGGGAGCACTGACATTGAATTGTAATCAGCAGAGAAGCAGTTATGTGGCAATGTGTTCCACAGGAAGGGAAAGTCCTTGCAAAGAAGCTCTGTCTATGAAAATACCGCCTGTCACTAGGCGCATGGAGGGAGAAAGAAAATCTTTTTTCGATGTTGTGAATGTCTTACAAGGACGAACCAAAGATGGAAGATCAGTTGAGCACCTTCCATGGTAATAACGAGAGAGCAGAGAGAGACTATACCTGCTTCCCATTAAACTGAAAGCGTTTATTTTTCTATCGCCCATGTGTACTCCACTCAAATCTATACTTTGACTTTAATTTATATATATATATATATAACAAATTCTGATCCAACAGGTCATGGGTGGTCGAGTAGACAACTAAAAGTCTGTGCATCTTTCTTGCTATCTTGCTTGTCACCCTGCAATTATCAATAAGGAAATATATATATTAAGTTGAAAATGGATATCATAAAGGATGAATGACAGTTGCCGAAAGCAGTGTGAAGTCATAAAGAATAAATGGTAGTTGCCAAAAGCTTTTGTAGTTTTGTTTGAAAGCAGTAACAGCAGCCAACAGTTACGGCTACTGTTACTGCTTCAACCATGTCAAAGTTAAGAAATTATATATTTAATAATATACAAGAACCTCCGGATCTAGAGGGTTCGTCTAGTATACAGTCACTGTTCACATAAACGACCCATGACCCTTTGTGTCAGAAATCATCTATTGTTATCTATTTTTTATTTCTTTTATTTATCTTCCTCCCACAAGGTAAGATGTGACACAAGGTCGGGAAAGTGGGATTTGAAAAGCCAGCGCCCGAGAAGGTGAGCACTCTGGCCTACAAAAAATGCCTGGGCAGCCCCGTCGACATTCCCCTGTAGGGGCACCTCAGGCAGTAAGCAACAAACTTACTCCCCCCCCCCCCAAGAGGGGAGGCAAAGCCTGGGAGGGTGGACCTCCTAGAACTGCACAGGACAAACCCATAGACCGGCAGAAATCAAGCCCCGAAGGCCAAGACGATACCGATCTATTGGGTGCAGTATCCATCGGAGCAGATACTACACTTTTATCTTGGCCAAAAGGGTTATCTATTTATGACTTGATAAAGGATCTTTAATGGATGACGTCAGAAAATGGTGACGTCCACCATTTACATATTTTTTTTAAAAGATATATTTATTCAATATTGATTTTAAAAAAAAAACAAGAATTAATTTTAAATTAATAAAATGTCCCTTTTCGAAACCAACATGCACGCATCAGGAAGTTTCATCGAATGTCAAGCTGACTCAAGGCGTTTCTACAAATAATGGCGATAGAGAGGCGCTTGTAAAGGCAAGTCAATTCACGATTGTCCCTGGTGTGGCGCATCATTAACAAACCAAGAAAGTCGTGCATGGCAGAGCCTATCACTCCACTTGTCTCCACGGCAATCGGTTGAAACACAAATCTGTCGAGAAGACTGGCATATTTTGACCGCTTGCGGCTCTCTGCTGACGCTGCCGCATGCCCAGGGTTTGTTGCTGATTCTATCACTCACGAGGCTCCAAAAGTGTCGATACAAGTCGCATCCCATATAAGTGACTTACCGTTTGCAAAGGGAAACACTGTCAGGCCATCAGGTCGTTTGCCATCCCCTCTGTCAAGGCCAACTGGTTTGAGGATCGACGGGAAGCCAGCAATGTCTCGTTGGACGACATCATTGAGAGTGCTGTGCCTATGAAATCTACTGGCGCTCCTTCTACATGAAAGGGCGTGGAGTCCAAATATGTTGACCGACTGGCCACAATGGCACCTGTGGTTGTTGCAAACTCGAGAACCTGTGCGCAGGGCTATGGCGAATCTCAGGCAGTCCTCATCAACTAGGTTCCGGACAGTCGATGATGGCAAGGCTGTTAGCCACGCACCACTGTGTGGCGAACTTGCAGCTTGAAGGCAAGCCAGACGGTATTGGTCACAAGATGTTCTTAGGGATTCGACTCTGGTCTTCATCCTGATCGTGTCCCAGCTCTTCTGTCTTCCTGTCTGCTCCGGAACGATGAGACCAGCTCCGCTCCAGTCGATGGAAAAGTCATGGATCAGTTGGTCAAGAGGAGATTCGGATGCTTCATGTAGAATATTCTCAACCAGATCCTGACGGAGGAGGCGTAAGCCGGCAATGAAACGTTGGTTGTTAATCTAAGAATAACATAATAAAGGATCTTCTCGGTGTCTTCCACCTTTGTTTTAATGGATGATGTCATTCTTTTGGGACGTCATTCAGTGTGCACAGAGACAAATAAACAGGATAACAAGATCCACAGAGTTTTAGTATAAATAAATATAACCACTGGCACAAAGCTTGAGTAGGTGTGTTCTTATCAGTCGGGGATATAGTCTCGACATCAGTCCGACAGTGACTTTGTTGCTGTCGGGTTGAGGTGAGGTGTTAGGGTTAGTCTCAGGAGGTCCACTCTCACAAGCTTTACCTTCTCTCTGAGAAGGGGTTAGTTTATTGCTAATCGCCTGAGGCGCCGCTACCGAGGAATGCTGACGAGACTGCTCAGGCATTTTTTGTAAGCTAGAGCGTGCTAATCCTGGTACGCTGGCTTTTCAAAACCACACTTGACCTTGTGTCTAACCTCCTGGAGAGGAGGTAAATAAAATACTGACCCAATGGGTCACTGGTCGTCTAGTATACTACTAAAACTGTGAATCTTGCTTGCTTGTTTGTATATTGTCACCGTGCACACTGGATTAGGTCACAAAGAGTGATTAATGACGTCATAAAGCTACTATTCTTCTTTTATGCTGTCATCCATTTTCAAGTATATATATATAGAGAGATTTCTTTCTTAATGTCAAGATCATGGGTGGTCGAGTAGACAACTAAAAGTGTAGTATCTGTTCCGACGGATGCTCACTCTGTAGACCTATACCGTCTTGGCCTGCTGCCGGTCTGAGGTACTGTCCTGTGCAGTTCTAGGAGGTCCACCTTCTCAGACTTTGCCTTCTCACCCTTACTTTGAGAAGGGGTTAGTTTATTGCTAATCGCCTGAGGCGCCTCTACCAGGGAATGCCAACAGGGCTGCCCAGGCATTTTTGTAGGCCAGAGTGCTCAATCCCACTTTCCGACCTTGTATCACACCTTACCGCTGTGGAAGGGAGTATAAAAAAATAAATAAATAAAAACTCATGAGTTCACCTGACCTTAAGAGTAGTGTTGTTTTTCATACCAAGTCGAGGATACGTCATTGGCAGTCAGTCCGACAGAGTCTGGGCCATTTGAATTAGGTGACCTTTTTTCTGTCGGGCTGAGGTATGGTTCTGTGTAGTTTTAGGAAATCCACCTTTCCAGGCTTTACCATCTCTTTTTGAGAAGGGGTTAGTTTATTGCTAATGCCGACAAGGCTGCACAGGCATTTTTTGTATGCCAGAGTGTTCTGCCTCTTGGACGCTGGCTTTTCAATCCCCACCTTCCACCTTGTGTCCACCTTTCCGTGGTGGGAGGGAGGTAAATACTAACAGAATCTACCAAGTGGTCGAGACATTCGTCTAGAACGGTACTGGGTCGTCTATGTAAAGGATTTCTCTCCCCCCCCCCTCTCAATACCTTTCTCATTTTTTCAATGCAACTTTATGTTGAGAAATTCTAAACAATATTTTACCAATGTGTTTTAGAATCTGATTGTTGTTTCTCATTGTACCCTATACGGATCCCCAAGTATATACCAAAGTACCAATCTTTCACAATTTTCTACAGGGTTCCGTCACTTTGTTACATCACAGGGTTCCGTCACTTTGATGACACAAATTGAATGATGTCGATAATTAAGAGAGAGAGAGAGATGGAGGAAAGAGATGAAGGAAAGAGAGAGGAGAGACAGGGTCACAATGTATTCTGAAATCCTCTGACTTCAATTTTTACAAAGTGAAAGTATTTCAGAATACATTGTAATATTTTCCCCAATTTGCAGGGCATTTTTTTCCGGACTTCTAGAGGCGTCGAAACATGGTTTTCCTAGAGTCACCACCAGTACATGTTTCATGAAAATAACCATTGATCTTAACTTTTGATGAATTTTGCACAAAAACTAATGAAGGGAATTTGGTTCTTTTCCGTTTAATTTGTACCACGTGATACATAGTATCTGTTTGTTCGTTCATCATGATACCACCCTCTAAGGCAGTACCTCCTCCTTGCAGGTGTGTGTGTGTGTGTGGGGGGGCCGTATAGTATGTGTTCGTTGGTCATGATACAACCCTTCCAAGGCATTTCTCCCTCCTTTAAGTTGGGGGGATAGTATAGTATCTGTTCTGCTATCATGTGACCATTCTCCCAGGCATTATCTCCTTTGAAGAGGGGGGGGGGGAGTTAGCTAGGATTAGGGGCAATGTTGTAATAAAATTTTCATTAATGGCAAGCATTAAACGGAAAAGATCCAGAATTTTATTGCCATTTTGCTGCGTTTAGCCCCCCCCCCCCTTTCCGGCTTCGAAACACAAACCAAGAGTTTTCCTCGTAAATCTGGTTCAGTCAGTTTTCTATGTTTGTGGTCATATGACTTCACGTAAATTTCGTGAAATACTAATGAACTAATTTTAAGAAAATCAGATGACAAACAGACAGAATGACATAAATTCCTATTTCAGTCACAGCTCTCAAACAATTTATTTTGACTTAAACTATGTTTTAGTAGAAAAAAAAAGAGTAAAACATTATTTTACCAATTTTGAGGTTGAAAATATTTCAATCAAAAAATATGGTAAAATAATGTTTTCCTTTGTTTTTGTATTTGCCTTTAAGAAAAAAAGGCAGAAGGTTCCCTGTGCTGAACTAGACAATTATGAACATGAGTTATGTGTCATTAGCCTAGTTTCGACTTATTTGTTAAGATAGCAACTATGTTTTTCTGGATTAGTTTTCATTTCGGCGTTTTATGTATACGATGAAACTCGTTATAAATCAGTGCTTAAAATGTTATTTTGGTTATCTTGCAGTATATTTAACAGCCGAGGAATCGAAAAAAAAAAAAAATACAATTAATAGCTTTCACCAAACACATTAAAATTTAGTTTTCTACCAATCTGTATATTTTTAAAGTGTGGAAATTGATTGTAAGATATATTATCTCTATGATGTTGCATCCCCCGTTGCGTCCCATGTTGTGGTCTTTTCGTCCTGTGAGCATCTCGGCGTTGAAGTCTGCGAATAGTCTGGCATGGTCTGCGATCAATCACTTATTTGCCACGTTGTGTTATTGATCTCGGGCAAGATCTGATCACACGCCGGGACTGTAGGACTGCTGAAGAGAATGTTCAAGGTGACGACATTACAGATGTTATTAAACAAAAAGAACAAGGATCGACTTGAGTTTAAAGAGTGAGAAAAAAAATATTTATATGTATGAATAAAATCAGAGAAAATACAATTCAAACCCTTACCACGGCTCTTGTCGATAGCGTAGCTTGGGGAGTAGCGTAAATTGTGGGCTGAGAAGACAAGTTGGAGACATTTTGGCAGCAAAGGGTTCCAGCTTTTGTCTGATGTTCACCTTCAGACGATTTCTCCGACTATCCCAATCTGCTCTGCTGGCCTGCTTATATGGACATGAGCTCACTGTTAGCCCCACCCATCTATGACGTCTTGATCCTGATCCAGTCCCCCTTTCTGCTCATCAATGCTGACGTGGTCTCGGTATCTCCTCCCCTCGGATTTCAGTCAAGCAAATTTAATTTTTAGAGATTTTCCTTTTTTTTCCCTCTTTTCGTTAAACAACCAAAATCAAGTGTCCTTAATTATCTGGGTTCTTTCTCCAGTCAAACGAAATTAAATTTAGAGATTTTTCTTCTGTCTCCTTTTAGTCAAAACAGAATCGAAATCAAGTGCTCTTAATTATCTGTAATCCTCTCTCCGGTCGACCACCAGAGTGTAATCCAATTAGTCTCATTGTATTTTTGCCCATCTTGGCGATAAGTGCTCAATTCTCCAAGATGGTCTCGCTTCGTTCAGTTAAGTCTCCCAACGTTATGTAACCAATTTCCTTCTCTTCTCCTTGTTCTCAACTTTGGCCAGTTTAACAAAATCCTCAATCATGACTTCGGTGAGGATTGTCTCTCTGAGTTCAAATGGCTAATCTCCCAAGTGGTGGCCAACAGCTGCAAACTCCGAGATTATCACCCTATATCCATAGGTCACTTGACTTACAATAATTCTGTTCTCCAACAGCTGCCAACCCAACGTCAGTGGTTTATATCAACGAGCCACTTGACTCATAATAATTCTATTTTCTTTAAAAAAAATAATGAAGGTTTCAAACCACAAGATCGACCATGTCACATCTTTGCAGTCGTTATTGTTAAGCTCACTTATCGATACACACAAAAAATGGCGGTCGACTTTTTGGAGGTGGTCACTTAGCTTTCAAGCTGAAAGGATAGTAAAAAAAAAAAGATTTAACCTACCACTAACCCTAAGTCCGGGGGTGGGGCTTGCCACTAGAATTTGGATATACTTTCGGCAGCCTTGTATCTCTCGCTTCCCTTATTTTGTCCTTCAGGCCTCACAGGGAGGAGAATTGCTGTTTTCTGGGTCGGAATCTATCCATCTAACAGTTATTGTTGGCTAGTTTTTGACCTGGAAGTAGTATATTTTTAGCTTCTTACATCAAGTGGTTTCATTCCTTGTCTGGAGCGATTTTCATATAATTTTTTTTTTTTAAATAGTAGTGCAAGTCATTTTTTTAAAACCATTTTTTAAGAAATGAAGCTCCACAAACAACAGAGCAACAAACAGCCATTTTGTTTCTTGTGTGTAGAAAAATAGAGCTTGAAAACAGTTTCAGAATATTAAAAGAATACAGTTCAGGAGAAAATTAAATGTGTTTAGTAAAAGTTATTTGTTGTATATATATATATATATATATATATATATATATATATATATATATATATGATTATTTTTATTTACACAGGCAAATTTTGTACATATCTGGGTAAATAAAAATAATCATATATAAAAGCTCTATTTGATATTGAGCACTTTTTATAAACCCAGTTGAAATTCTTTAGATTACTACTCTGTGGATGTTTTACCTGGATTATATATATATATATATATATATATATATATATATATATATATATATGTGTATGTGTATGTGTGTGTGTGTGGTGTATTTTTTTCGATTTCTCGGTTGTTAATTATACTGTCACTCTACCTGTTATTTATTATTATTATTATTATTATTATTATTATTATTATTATTATTTACTCACTAGGAGTTATCACACTGGTCATCGTCAGTGGTCACCCACTGCTGACAACCTGTGGTATTACCTGGAGTCTGAGTGACAACAAGTCTCCTCAGGCCTCCAGTATGCTCCACCTCTTTTCGTTCATCACCGCTGATGACCTTGCGGTAATCGCAACAGCCACCTACCAACGATTTCCCGCTGATAAGGGCCATTGGTCCCCTCTGGGGCCCGAGTGGCAACAAGCCTTCCCAAGGTCCCAGAGCTGTCCGCGCTCTTCCAGTGGAGGTCTGGTTTTGCGCTTTCCCTCCTCGACCCTCTGTCTATAATTTTCGTGGCGTCAGCCTATGCTTGCGCCTCTCGTGCGGTTGTATTTTGCGCCCGGTTCTGTTTTGTGCTTCCGTGTGTTTGTTCTCCATTCGTTGCTTATGTGGGTTGGTTTCCGCATTCGAGGACATTTCTCAGGATTGTAGCTGTTTTGATCATTACTGTCCTTTGTATGGTCTCAGTTATCCCTTTGATTCCGATTTCTCCTAGTCTTTTCTCCATGTTTTTGGGGACTGTTCCTAGTGCTCCTATGATTATTGGTGTTATACTGACTTTCTTCATGTTCCATATTCCTTTCAATTCTCTGGCAAGTTCAGTATATTTGCTTCTCTTTTCCGTCTCTTTGATCTTCACTCTGTGGTCTGCTGGAACGGCGAAGTCCACGATTTTGCAGGATTTTTCTTTCTTGTTGATTATTATCATATCCGGTCTCCTTGCTGTTATGGGTTTGTCTGTTTGTACATTCATATCCCATATGATTTTGTGTTTTTCGTTTTCTAGTACAGTTTCTGGTTTGTGTTTGTACCGTTTTCTTGCATATTCGAAATTCAGTTGTTTGCACATTTCCCGGTGTACTTCTTTCCCCATGCTGTCATGTCTGTTCTTGTATTCCCTTTGTGCTAGCTTGCTGCATTCACTTATTATATGATTTATCGTTTCGTCTCTTTGTCCACACAATCTGCATTTGCTGTTTTCCTGGGTTTTATCTATCTTTGCTTTAATAAAGTTTGTCCTAATCGCATTGTTCTGTGCGGCCGTCAGCAGAGATTCCGTTTCTCTGTTCAGGTTTCCTTTTCTTAGCCATGCCCAGCTGTTTTCATTGGCTTCATCGCTTGTGAGTCTTATAAAGCGTCCATGTAGTTGTTTTTCTTCCCACTTTTCCTTTCTTGTCTTTTTGTTTCTGGGTTCAGTGCTTCCGGGGTTGTTTGTTGGGCTGGTGTCTCTTGCTGTGGTGATCAGTCTTTCCGTGTTCTGGGTTACATATTTCTCCAGCTCTTTTTTGGTGTCTTCCACACAGTCTTCTATACTTACCAGTCCTCTACCTCCTTCATTTCTTCTCACGTAGAGTCTGTCCGTGTCGTCTTTTGGGTGCAAAGCATTGTGCATAGTCATTAGTTTTCTTGTTCTTTGGTCAAGGTGCCTGAGTTCTTCTTTGGTCCAGCCTATGAATGGTCCAGAGTATCTTATTAGTGATACAGCCCATGTGTTTATCCCTTTTACTAGGTTTCTGCTATATAGTTTAGTTTCTAAGAGTTTCCTTGTTCTTCGTAGATATTCTTTTCCAATCTTCTCTTTCATTTCTGTATATTTGATTGTGTCTGCTTCCAGAACTCCCAGGTATTTGTAGCTATCTTGTTCTCCTAGCGCCCTCATCTCCTCTTGGTTGGGGAGTTCTATACCTTCTGTCGTCTCCAGTTTTCCTTTTTTGATCTCTAGCAGTGCACATTTTTCTATTCCAAACTCCATTTGGATATCCTGGCTGAATATCCTGGTTGTGTTTATCAGCTTTTCCAGTTCTTTTTTGTTTTTTGCAAATTATTATTATTATTATTATTATTATTATTATTATTATTATTATTATTATTATTATTATTATTATTATTATTATTATTATTATTATTATTATTATTATTATTATTATTATTATTATTATTATTATTATTATTATTATTATTATTATTATTATTATTATTATTATTATTATTATTATTATTATTATTATTATTATTATTATTATTATTATTATTATTATTATTATTATTATTATTATTATTATTATTATTATTATTATTATTATTATTATTATTATTATTATTATTATTATTATTATTATTATTATTATTATTATTATTATTATTATTATTATTATTATTATTATTATTATTATTATTATTATTATTATTATTATTATTATTATTATTATTATTATTATTATTATTATTATTATTATTATTATTATTATTATTATTATTATTATTATTATTATTATTATTATTATTATTATTATTATTATTATTATTATTATTATTATTATTATTATTATTATTATTATTATTATTATTATTATTATTATTATTATTATTATTATTATTATTATTATTATTATTATTATTATTATTATTATTATTATTATTATTATTATTATTATTATTATTATTATTATTATTATTATTATTATTATTATTATTATTATTATTATTATTATTATTATTATTATTATTATTATTATTATTATTATTATTATTATTATTATTATTATTATTATTATTATTATTATTATTATTATTATTATTATTATTATTATTATTATTATTATTATTATTATTATTATTATTATTATTATTATTATTATTATTATTATTATTATTATTATTATTATTATTATTATTATTATTATTATTATTATTATTATTATTATTATTATTATTATTATTATTATTATTATTATTATTATTATTATTATTATTATTATTATTATTATTATTATTATTATTATTATTATTATTATTATTATTATTATTATTATTATTATTATTATTATTATTATTATTATTATTATTATTATTATTATTATTATTATTATTATTATTATTATTATTATTATTATTATTATTATTATTATTATTATTATTATTATTATTATTATTATTATTATTATTATTATTATTATTATTATTATTATTATTATTATTATTATTATTATTATTATTATTATTATTATTATTATTATTATTATTATTATTATTATTATTATTATTATTATTATTATTATTATTATTATTATTATTATTATTATTATTATTATTATTATTATTATTATTATTATTATTATTATTATTATTATTATTATTATTATTATTATTATTATTATTATTATTATTATTATTATTATTATTATTATTATTATTATTATTATTATTATTATTATTATTATTATTATTATTATTATTATTATTATTATTATTATTATTATTATTATTATTATTATTATTATTATTATTATTATTATTATTATTATTATTATTATTATTATTATTATTATTATTATTATTATTATTATTATTATTATTATTATTATTATTATTATTATTATTATTATTATTATTATTATTATTATTATTATTATTATTATTATTATTATTATTATTATTATTATTATTATTATTATTATTATTATTATTATTATTATTATTATTATTATTATTATTATTATTATTATTATTATTATTATTATTATTATTATTATTATTATTATTATTATTATTATTATTATTATTATTATTATTATTATTATTATTATTATTATTATTATTATTATTATTATTATTATTATTATTATTATTATTATTATTATTATTATTATTATTATTATTATTATTATTATTATTATTATTATTATTATTATTATTATTATTATTATTATTATTATTATTATTATTATTATTATTATTATTATTATTATTATTATTATTATTATTATTATTATTATTATTATTATTATTATTATTATTATTATTATTATTATTATTATTATTATTATTATTATTATTATTATTATTATTATTATTATTATTATTATTATTATTATTATTATTATTATTATTATTATTATTATTATTATTATTATTATTATTATTATTATTATTATTATTATTATTATTATTATTATTATTATTATTATTATTATTATTATTATTATTATTATTATTATTATTATTATTATTATTATTATTATTATTATTATTATTATTATTATTATTATTATTATTATTATTATTATTATTATTATTATTATTATTATTATTATTATTATTATTATTATTATTATTATTATTATTATTATTATTATTATTATTATTATTATTATTATTATTATTATTATTATTATTATTATTATTATTATTATTATTATTATTATTATTATTATTATTATTATTATTATTATTATTATTATTATTATTATTATTATTATTATTATTATTATTATTATTATTATTATTATTATTATTATTATTATTATTATTATTATTATTATTATTATTATTATTATTATTATTATTATTATTATTATTATTATTATTATTATTATTATTATTATTATTATTATTATTATTATTAAAAAAAAAAAAAAAAAAAAAAAAAAAAAAAAAAAAAAAAAAAAACATGATTTAAGTAAAAATAAGTTGTTTGGAAGTAATACCAAAACTCATTTACTCTAAATAATTTTGTTAATTGAATTTGTATTTAACGGACAAAATACATAGATCCTTTTTTTCCGGTTAACATCGAAAACTAAAAAAAAAAAAACGACTAAATTTTATTATTTGTCTTCAAGTAGTTGTTAATTCAAACCATATAAAGTTTAACTCGATTAAATTTAAATTTTACTAAATTACAAATATCCAGTGTGCGGCAAGTTAAACGCTAATGACTCACGTGACCAGAATTGTGACGTCACTGTCGTTTTTTTTTTACGTTGAATTTAGTTGAGTTCCCGATTTCTATTGAGTACATTGGCAGTGATCGTCTTAGGTTCTGTTTTTTAAACTAAGAATTTTTAAGATTCAAGCATGTCCTTTAACAAACTTGGAATTGATCAGGTCGATCTGAAAGGTAAAAGAGTCCTCATCAGGTTGGTATATGAATTATATATTTAATTATTCGGCGTTTTTTGTTTGTTGGGAAGAAAGCGTTTATTAATGACAGCCTTCACCTTGCAACGACCTTGCCTTTTTGTTGTGTCAAGGTTGCAGTCATCACGTAACTACCAATATTAATGTTAATATTTCAAGCAGACAATTAATATTGCAACTTATTTCGTTTTACTTGTTTAGGGAAATAACATTTTAAACTGATATTACTGATCTCTAAACTTGAGATTGATTAGAGAGATTTACAAAATGTCACAATGTCAAAAACAAACAAAAAAACGGAACAATTTTTTTGATATTGTGATTTAAAATCTTAGAAGTTTTTTGGTTCGTAATTACTTTAATCCAAAATAATTAAATGAAAAATACTTTATTTCATAATTTCTATTTGCGCTTAAAAAGAAATATATCTATATTTTTTATTTATTTGTAAGAAAGATTTCAACTTGCAAGTCCACACCATATTATATCTGCGACTAGTTCATTGTTCCACCGTAAATTAGATTGATTATTTTAAAAAAAATTAAAAAATTTTTGTTTTAAATTTTAAACCTAATTACTTCTTTTATACGCTTATAATTATGGTACTTATATAGATCAGCCCCCATGGCTCTTGATTTTAGCTCGAAAAAATCCGGTAACGAGTTACGGCAACCATACAACATTTAGCTCGGCTTCCTAAAATGGAAAACAAAAAATACTGATATATTTGCATTTCATTGTTTATTTGTTTTTAAATTGTTACTTTCTATGTAATTATTGTTTTCTAGTGTTTTTTAAAAACGCGGATTTTTTTTTTTGAATTGTTAGGAAACGCGTCGCAAAATGTTGGAAATTTAAGACGGCTAAGGCTCGAAATCCCACAACCGTTGCTAACGCCAACAGTAAAAAAAGCAACAAAACAGGAAAATAGATAAATAAATAAACGCTTTTCAAAGTTGCGACGTTGCCCTTTTAGCGTCGCGGCTCTTTCTGCCTGGTAACATAACATAAACGGAAAACGAGACCCTTTCATAGGCCTAGCGGAATGAGTATTGATTTACTCCTCTCCAGGAGTTAGGCACAAGGCCAGTTTTTATCTTACTCCCACAAGTAAGATGTGCCCCAGGGTCGGGAAAGTGGGGTTTAAAAATTGCCTGGGCAGCCCCGTCGGTATTCCCCGGTAGGGGCGCCTCAGGCAGTAAGCAATAAACTTACTCCTCCCCAAAGAGGGGAGGCGAAGCCTGGAAGGGTGGACCTCCTAGAACTGCACAGGACAGACCCATAGACCGGCGTAAATCAAGCTCCCTCCGAAGGCGAAGACAATACCAGTCTATGGGGTGCAGTATCCATCGTAACAGATACTACACTTTGATCTTAGCCAAAAGGCCAAGGCGGAATGAGTAGTGTTCCCCTAAAATAATTATTGTTGGGGAAATAACCTCTCGGAGGGAGAAGACCCCCCTCCCCCACCAACAAAAAAAAAAACACACACACACTGACTTACCTGGACGAAATGTCCAGCTAAAAGTTAATAACTCTAAAAAACAAAAACAAATCTCGGCCGAGATTCACTCATAAATAAGCCATCCCCAAAAATTAATTTCAACGTTAGTCACGTTTAAAGAAATAGTTGGTAACGGGTGGCACTTTTACCCCCAGCCCAGGCCGACCACCAGCGCCAGCATTTTGGCTCACGTGACTCAATCGTAGTTACTTATGAACAGAATAGTCTTTCGTATTAACAATTAGCATGTATCCCACCCCCAATACATTTTTTTTTGTTTATTAATTATTTACCTTACGAAATAGAATGAAGATTGATGGATTTTTGCCCACCGCCGCCCAGCCCCACCGGCGCCAGCATTTTGGCTCACGTGACTCAATCATAGTCACTTATGAACAGAATAGTCTTCCGTGTTCATAAGTGACTACGATTGAGTCACGTGAGCCAAAATGCTGATTCACGTGTGCTGATTACCCCTCTCTCCCCTTCCTCCAAGAAGGGAAGATAATCCTAACACCACTTAGAATTGAGGTAAGGAAAATTCCTTCAAAAAGAAGGCACTTGTGCATATTAACATCCCCGTGCAAATTTAGAAAGCCATTCTTAACATGGGGGTGGCTTTCTTCCTCAACAGTTACCTCGTCATCATCACTTTACTGTAGCTCCTCGCTGCACAGCATCTCCTCCAGCGTGAAAGACCCACCAGTCGCCAAGCACTGGCTTCAAGAAAGTCAGACAGCTCAATCTCCTCATTCTTGTGCATCTTTTCCTCTGTAGGAAGAATTTCCCAGATCTCGAGCAGCTCAGCATCTTCTGGCTCAGTTTGGATCTGTTCTTCAATGAACTTAGTCTTCACAAAACAGTTCCTGACTGTCAACTCGCTGACCTGCTCCCAAGCACACCAGACGACACGTAGAGCATCGAGCAATGTGAACTTGAACTCCTTTCCCTCATCCATAGCCTCGACCATGCGGTACAGCAAGAGCTTCGTGTAGTGCCGCTTAAGGTTCTCTATCCATTGGTTGAGAATTGGTTTTTGTGTTGGGTGGGAGGAAGACCAGCTGGAGCCTGGGAGGGTGGCCAGAGAAGTTATCAAAACAGAGCAACACTCTTCGTCCCTGCTGGCCGAGTCATCCATTCCACTCATGCAACATCTCTTCAAAAAGCTCCACCATCATCCACGCCTTTGAGTTTGCCTTGTACTTGACTGGAATCTCCTTGTTTTTGAAGGCACAGGATCTCTTGGAATTCCCAATCACCAGAAGAGGGAACTTCTCACTGCCACTCATGTTTGCTCTGACCAGAAGAGTGATCCTTTGTTTGCTTTTCTTTCCTCTGGTGCACTGCTCTCCCCTGAAAGTCATGGTTTTGTTAGGAAGCAGCTGCCAGAAGAGTCCAATCTCATACATGTTGAACAGGGTATTGCCCAAGCCAGGAACCTGTTGTTGCCACTCAAGAAAGGATTCTGAATCCACTGCTCCAGCTTCACCCTGCACTGTCTTGAAGGTGATGCCATGGCGTTTCTTGAAATTGTCCAGCCAACCATCGCTGGCCATGAAGTCTGGGAAGTGCATCAGCTTGACCAGTTTCATTGGCTTCTCCTTGATCCGAACACCACTGACCGGCAGATTGTGTCCTCTTGCTTACTTAAACCACATGAGCACTCCCTCATCTAGTTTTGGGTTGTGAACCTGCATCAGCTTCATGCGCTTTGATGGCAGCCTTTATGGCATCCTTCTTGCTGAGAATCTTATTCACGGTGGTTCTCTTCAACGCCCCTTTTCTTGCTCATTTCTCTAGTCAGCTTCGACTGATTCGGCGCCTTCTTTGCTGAACCGATGATCTCCTTCTCCTTCAGCATAAAGTCTGTTCGCTTGCGCTTCTGAGCTGACATTATTAGCTGAATTAGAAAAAATAAATTCAAAAATATAACTGTAAAAGTAGCGAGATTAGGGAGTGGCGTAATAAATTTATTTTGTCGAGCCCGAGTAAAAGTGGTATAAGGCGTTTTCACAAGATTTGACTGTAACTCAATGTTTTTCATTTTCCATTTTAGAAACCAGAGTTTAAGTTTGTGTGATCGCTTTTCGGTTGTTGTAACTCATTATCGGATTTCCACAAACCAATGTCGGCACCATAATTTTGGCTTTAGTCGTTTTTATTTTTTGTCATCAAACGAAAAACTTATTATTTTCCAGAATAAATAACTATAAAAATTGTTAATATAAAAAAATGGTTTTCCATCCTTAAACTAGAAAATCATGAAGTTGAGTTGTGGGCCGTGGACTTGTTTATAAAGATGGCGACTATTTTTCTGCCCTAGTCTTTATTAACAATCCCTGAAAACCCATCTTGAAGTATGTAAATACAAATTAGGTTGCAAAATCAGATATTGCTGGAGATCTATGATAATCTTGAAAGGAAAATATTTCTTTTTGAAAAAAAAAAACTGCTGGACGGAACAATTTAAAATATTTAGAGAAAGGGAGAAAGCAAATAGCAAGTCCACCCCCTCCATCCATCAAAAATGAATTTAGAAAGAAATCCGTCTATTTTCATAATGAGACATTTCTTCTTTTTTTTTTTCGTTTCTTCATTCTATACCGATTGATACGTTTTTTAATTTTCCAGTTTGAGAATATTTTTTTTCTATATTTAAAAAGATTGAGACGTTATTATGATTGTTTTTATTGCACCGAAAAGATACAAAAATAACTGAAATGGCTGAAAGTCATCATTTGAAAAGCAGGAAAACCTGGGAGAGCAGGAATGGCGTAACTGGCAACTGGACAGCGGGGAGGCGTCCCTGAGGTAATAATGAGGTGCCTCAGGTAGGTAGATGTGGCTAAGAGCTGGATCGGTAGGAGGACATCGCCGAGTGCAGGAAAGGCAGGATGTTACCATGTGCAGAAGGGTGTCAGCAGGAGCTGTAGGAGAATGTCAGCTGGTGCAGGAAGGGATGAGCAGGAAGGACATTGGCAGGAGTAGAAGATGCAATAACAAGCTGCAGATGTTTGTGCGTGAATCGGTTGATAGCTGCTGTAGTTGCTGTGACGATAGTGATGATGACGGGCACATTGTTGATGAGCTGTAGGAAGAGGTGAGAATGCTGCTGGATCGTCATTGTTACTGTATAGAAAAGGGTGGCGTAACGTTTGACAAAGGTCCGTGGAGCGAGGTGCAATCAGCAGAGACGGAGGAGACAGTGCAGGCATCGAGACCAGGGGCAAAAACCCGAATGAGCAGTTGACTGAAGAAACACATTCTTTGATGGAGTGATAAAATGCGTAGAGGGAAAAGAAACTTTGTTCGTTTCTGTCACACGAGTTCTGAATCATAAACAAAGGCACTATGATAATTTTATATGAATACTAGCGGAACCCGTTGCACGGGAGAAAGTACTACCTATTGCATGACGTCAAATAAAAAAAAGGAAATTACTTTTTTTTTCTATCCCCCCCCCCCCCCCGTCTATTGTGTTGGCGAATGTTTTAAATTTAAAAAAAAATTTTAAAAAGTGGTAGAGTAGAATGGGATCGAACGCTAAAACAGGTGATAATGAATCCTGCCTTCTTACCGACTGCACCACGCATTCGGGTTAAAATAGATGTGAAAATAGGTCAATCAACTTAATAATAAATAAGAACCGGTGTTTTGTGAAAATTAAACTGTGTGTATTAGTTCCCGGTGTCGATGAGTAGAGTGACAGTACAGAATTGTTAGAGAGAAAAGTTTTTGCTACCACCTATATGGAGTTGGTTTTTAGGAGAGTCGTGGATGGCGGGCCAAATGTAATATTTAGTGTTAGCTGTGAAAAAAGAATAACAAATGTACTAAAACACGCTCGAGTGAATAAGTGTAATGTAATGGTGAGTTTAGTAGCCTGTGATGCATGTGGTTATTTTCCTATTCTCCAAGAAGGTACAGGGGAAAAATCGTCTCTACTTTATATATTAGATTAGTAATAAGCATCATTTTTTTTTCCTATCATTTTTGACGGAGAGTGTATACTCGGAAAGGTTTAATAGTGAAAGTAAATGTTCCCATTTTTTTTGTCTCTGATCAACAATAATTTCCAGTTTTGATTTAAAAAAAGAAAAGAAAAAAGCTCCACCCCCAAATGATGTAATCTCTATTCTGAAACCCTGCGTGACAACCTTCCCTTTTTAACCCTCAGGCCTACCTAAACCTGCAAACTAAAACTTGATCTGCAAATAATTCCTAACAATTATAAAATTATTTTTAGAACTCTGAGATTATCTGACTTCACTGGAAGATTCAGTCCCTATTTATTTGCCTCCCCACGAGGGCAGAGTTAGACTCAAGGTCGATTTTTAATGTGTGTGTGTGTGTGTGTGTGTGGGGGGGGTCCAGCTCCCTCAAAAAGGGCACTCTGGATTGAGACAAATATAAAAATTACCTCAGTCTAGAAGGATTTCTCCTTCATTGACCTAGGACAGAAAAGATGAAGTGTAGTATCAGAACAGATGCTACACTTTGCTCCTATCCAGAAGGCTGGAAGATTGAATAGTTTTCAACCAATTTTAACATTTTTAGAATTGATATATATTTACTAAACAAATAGGAATCTCTCTAAGTTCAGTAAAAGATATTTGTTTTATTTCACCTTAGGTAGGTCCTATTTCGATTTCACCCTTTTTTCTTTAAAATAAAATAAATGTAACTAAATCTTTATCTTATCTGGAAGATTTTTTTCATTCTATTAAAAATTGTGTGACCCATTTTTGCACATGCTTAAAAATCTGAGTATTATATTTTGATTATTGTGAGTAAACCTCTAAAAATAGTGACTATGGTAAAAGTCCAGGATAGTTAACACTCAATAACTCATCGCCCCCGCTCACCAAAACAACAACACATAATTTTTATCAAATTAAATTCTTTACCTTACTAAGTTAAAACTTAGTAAGGTAAAGAATTTAATTTATAACAATTTTTATTTCACACTTTTCTTCTATAAAATCTGTCTTCTTGACACTCGACCTTCTATGGTTGCTAACAAATGTAGACATGTTTGTTGTGTCTGCCATCCAGTGTCGAGAAGACAGTTTATAGAAGAAATATGACATAAAGTGTTATAAACTTGAAAACTTGACTTATAGGGTTGATGTGCCGTAAAACAAACCATCCCAATCCCTACAAGGGTAGGATGCGACACAAGGTCAGGTCTCAATGTGGGACAGACCATGAGCACCACAAGGATGCTCAAGGCCGGTTTGGAACAATCCACAAAATTGGATGCTTGTTTGTTTTTTCCTTTTTATAGCTTCTCCATGAGGGTCAGATGTGACACATGATCTGTTTAATATGGGGGATATCCAACTCCCCAAAAGGGAGACCTGGATGGACAAAAATAAAAATTGCCCCAGTCAACGATTTCTCCTCCACTGACTGAGAATAAAACAATTTATGCTTCAATTCAACCCTAAAGCCAGGAAGTTTGCTTGCTTTCATTTGAAGCTTTTTGCGTTTGTCATGTCACTGTGCAATTATTAAGAACGGAATATATATATATATATACTTTTAAAATTTATTCAATAAATAACAACTACCTTGGCAGGCTCAAGGCGTTTCCACGAATAGTGGCAATGAAGAAGTGTTTGTAAAGCCAAGTCACTTCACGATGGTCCCTGGTGTGATGCATCATGACACAGACCAAGGCTGTTAAGGAAGTCCCCTGATTCGAGGATTGGCGGGAAACCAGTAATGTTTACGATCCGTCGGATGATATTGTTGGGAATCTACCAGTGCTCCTTCTACATGAAAGGGTGTGGAGTCATATACATCGATCGGCTGTGGGTACTGTCACGGCCATCATAATAGTAAACTAAGGCCTGTTAACTGGAAAATTACATCATGCTGTATAATTAAATACGAGAGCTGGCAAACAGTCAGACTCTGGGCATTTTGAACCCTCCCTTCACTTAAATAATTCATCAAAATTCAGGACATCAACCAATTTTAATGAAATTTTCAGTATTTATTAACAATCACGGAATATAATAATTACTTTATTAGAAATCTTAGTGCAAATGTATTATTTCATGTAATTTGTGTAGACTAGACAGCACATTAAATTAATACTTAATAAAATGGTGTTGTCATAAATTTTTTAAAACATGAACATTTTTCTTTGAAATATAATTTGTTTGATTTAATATTCATTCTTTAAATAAGTTAATTCTTTCCGGTCTACATCGAATTAAAAGACTAGTATCAGTTATGCTGCATGGAAATATCGTTTGGTTTATAAATACAAGAAGAAGAAAAGGACAAATCCTTATTCTTAGGCAGTTTTATTCTTTATATGAACATTTCATTATCATTAGTTTTAGCTGAATAATTTGATAAGTGTTGCTCTCATTTCCGAAAAAAAACAAATGTTTCTTGATTTTTTTAAAAATTAAAAGTGAATCAAACATGAAAGATTATAAATTCATTAAGGTAACACAAAATAAATAATTCAAAATTAATTAATAGAACATTTATTGTAATAAATGAATTTTTTTTTTTTTTGCAAAATGAACAGTTTATTTACCATATAGTAAGAATTTGTAATAAATTAAAACAGTCATGTTTTTTGGAGGGGGATTTTTTTCTTCAAATAGACGGTTTATTTACAATATATTATTTGAATATCTCGCTTATTCGTTGGATTTTTGCACACATTTTGGATGAAACTTATTAATTAGTCTAAAATTGTATTTTTTATCCCAAAATAAAATTCTAATTTATTTTTTTAAGACTTTATCAGCCGTTCATAGTCAAAATCAACCGGAAAAGATGGAATCAACATTTTCATTTTCCATCACCTCAGGATTCTGAAAATGTGATCATTTCATTATCATGAAATACGGTTTAAAAAAGGAACAAGTTAAAAATGATATCCAAGTGAATAAATAATCCTGAGGAGGGTAGCCGTGTTCTTGGCAGAGGAATAGTCACAATAGCAGGAACAAGTTTACAACGATTTCCAAGTGAATGAATAATCTTAAGGATGTGAGTCTGCTTGTCTGATTACAGATGAATGCATGCGCATTAAGCGTTCCGAGGACTAGTAGTAAGAACCACTATCAATTACATCAGCAAAAATCTCGACTTGTGTCACATTTTACCTTGTGGGAGGTAGATAAAAACCGACTCAGTTGACTTTTTACGATAGCCACAGTCCTGTACACTATATTTATTTGAAAATGGATGAATGGTAGTTGCCAAAAGCAGTGTGACGTCATAAATGGATGAATGGTAGTTGCCAAAAGCAGTGTGACGTCATAAATGATGAATGGTAGTTGCCAAAAGCAGTGTGACGTCATAAAGGATGAATGGTAGTTGCCAAAAGCAGTGTGACGTCATAAATGATGAATGGTAGTTGCCAAAAGCAGTGTGACGTCATAAAGGATGAATGGTAGTTGCCAAAAGCAGTGTGACGTCATAAAGGATGAATGGTAGTTGCCAAAAGCAGTGTGACGTCATAAATGATGAATGGTAGTGACAAAAGCTGTGGACATGTTTGTTTGAAAGCAGCAACAACAGCCGTATCTGCTGCTGCTGCTTTATCAACCAATGTCATATTCAAACCTGAGTATAATAGTTCAATATTAAATCAGAATATTTTATAAAAAAAGATCTATTTATGTTTTTACTTTTTATGTGAACGTAAAATTAGTTGTCTTTATTGTTTTACTATATTTTTTATTTTATCATAACAAAGACTAAGTCAAAAGTCTATTTTTTTAAATATCGTTAAAAAAAATTAATAATAATAAATAAAAATTTATAATAATAATAAAAATTAATAATAATAATAAAAATTAATAATAATAATAAAAATTAATAATAATAATAAAAATTAATAATAATAATAAAAATTAATAATAATAATAAAAATTTATAATAATAATAAAAATTTATAATAATAATAAAAATTAATAATAATAATAAAAATTAATAATAATAATAAAAATTAATAATAATAATAAAAATTAATAATAATAATAAAAATTAATAATAATAATAAAAATTAATAATAATAATAAAAATTAATAATAATAATAAAAATTAATAATAATAATAAAAATTAATAATAATAATAAAAATTTATAATAATAATAAAAATTTATAATAATAATAAAAATTAATAATAATAATAAAAATTAATAATAATAATAAAAATTAATAATAATAATAAAAATTTATAATAATAAAAATTAATAATAATAATAAAAATTAATAATAATAATAAAAATTTATAATAATAAAAAAAATTTATAATAATAATAAAAATTAATAATAATAATAAAAATTAATAATAATAATAAAAATTAATAATAATAATAAAAATTTATAATAATAATAAAAATTAATAATAATAATAAAAAATTAATAATAATAAAATTTTTTTATAATATTGGCCCTGTAAAACAATTATGAGCTTTTTGTATAATATCATTATAGATTTATATAAATGTATTTTTATATTAGCTTCCTTAAGATATTTAAATAGTTTTTTCAAATTTTATGGCAAAATGGTTTGTTTGTTTTGCATATCAACTGTTTTGGGGTTATTTAATGGCATATTCAATGATTAGTTTTGTTATTATTGACTAGGAATTAATCTCATTTGAAATATGTGTGAATATAACATTACCAAATTTATGTTTTGTCTTGCAATAATATTTGTTGCAGTGGGTGTGTGTTGTGTTGTTGCAACTAAGAAAGGTGGACACAGGCAAAAAAGGTAAACGGCAAAGAAGAGAGGACAAACGCAGATAAACAGTTTAAAAAGGAGAGGCGTTTATTTACCATAATAGGTAATAACTGGTTGAGAAAGAAAAGTTAAAATAACAGGGGTGACGTCACTGGAAGCAGGAAAAGGCTGGAATGATGAGCAGGCAGGACGACGGAGTGTGCTGCAGAGTGCTGTACCCGCCGGGGTAACCGTTGGAGTGTCGTGTTGCAGGGTGCCAGGGTAGCTGTTGGAGCTTGCCAGGGATAGCTGGAGTCTGCTCAGGACTGCTGGAGATTGTTGCAGAAAGCTGGAGTCTGCTCAGGCTTGCTAGTGCAGCAGGAGCCGAGTGAGATGGAGCAGGAGCCGCTGGTGCAGGTGGTGGGGTCGAAGCAGGAACAGGAGACTGGAGTTCAGGGGATGGAGCAGGCAGAAAAGTGTTAATCGCATTAGTAGTTTGTTTAGCCCTGAAAAGGGCTGTTTGATTGTTGCTGCTGTCTGCTTCCTGACTCGGCGACTGGTCCACCCAGTCGGATGTGGGGGTCTCCTACCCCCCTGGCTGAACCGCTTTTTTGATTGAAAAGCTGGCGAATACATGGAGAGAGTGTGCCATGACAGTCGCTGGTTTTAATGAATGTATAGATTACGACAAATAATTCCTGTGGGAATCATTCGTCGCCCAATTCAGTTCAGAAGTTGTTGGACTGTATAAATAATATAGTTTGCTATCCCAACAAATTATATTTTTAATCCTTCCATCCAAAAAGATAGAAGATACAGGTGAAACTCTGTTTGTTGTAATATTTCTTCTAAAATGTTCGGTGAAGCCCAGTATTTTTCCATTTTTTTGCCAGAGTTAAGAGCATCCGCGACGGCAAAATACAGGCAGCAGCCAGTAGTTTTCCGTCTTACGTAGCATGCAAGGGGTTAAAAAACTGCTGCTGCTGCTGTCATCTTTTTTAAGATGGCGTCTGATCCAAAAGTAAACAAACATAGCGGTACTGACCGCGACATGTTATTTATCTACCTCCCACAGCGGTAAGATGTGACACAAGGTCGGAAAGTGGGATTTGATAAGTCAGCACCCTAGAGGAAGAGCACTTTGACCGTTAAAAATTGCCTGGGCAGCCCCGTCGGTATTCCCTGGTAGGGGTGCCTCAGGCGATTAGCAATAAACTAACCCCTTCTCAAAGGGTGAGAATAAAAGCCTGGGAGGGTGGACCTCCTAGAACTGCACAGGACAGACCCATAGACCGGTGTAAATCAAGCCCCGAAGGCCAAGACAATACCAGTCTATGGGGTGCAGTATCCATCGGAACAGATACTACACTTTCTTCTTAGCCAAAAGGCCATTTCATTAAAAGTGAGAAGCTTTTTCTGATATAGTCAAGGTCATATAACATCTGATTAGAATCTAATGGTATGCAAGATGAATGCATTATTTGTACATAGATTAAAGAGTGACCTAAGATAAAGACTTATCTTGATGGACTGATCCAATAGGTGACCTTTCTTAGTTTTGTATTTGTTATTGAAAAAAAAAATAGGTGAAAAACATCTGCTCAGCAATTATGAATAATTAAATACTAGAAGAGAAATAATTTGTGCTATTCTTAAGTAGTCTTAAATAATAAGCAGAGATGGGGAGTCAGCTGGAAACAAATCTACTCCCTACCTTTGGTAGTAAGTTGAATAAATGCATTTTACAAAAAAAGAATTGAAGTGGAATCCTCATTCATTACAATAATTTCATCCAATAGATGTTTTTAATACTATCGGAGTAACCACTTACCAATGAGGATACGTGTTAATGCGATCGGAATGAATGCCAGCCGAAAGATGAGGAATACTATGGCAGTACTAACATGGATCAATGGTATGAACTGTATTTGATTATTCTTGGGACGGTCCGTGACAAGAATTTGTTGGCATTAGATTTGAAGACGAACAAGTTGTAATCAGCAAAGAAGTAGTCCCATAGCAATGTGTTCCACAGGTGGGAAGTCCTTGCAAAGAAGCTCTGTCCATGAAAATTCCACCCGATGCAAGACACATGGCACAAGTACTGAAAGTTTTTTTGTTTTTTTTTTGTGGTAGCTAGACGAGTTCTTGCTGTGAATGTCTTAAAAAGGAAACCAAAGATTGGAGCTGTCGAGCACCTTCCATAGAAATAACGATAAAGCAGAGAGACTAGCAAGGTCGCTTCTGTGAGAAAAGGGTTGTAGGGAAACTTAGAGAATCTTTTATTGCTTAGAATGTGAGATTAAAAAAAGAAAGAAAAAAAAGCTTTATATGCTTAACTTAAAGCAGCAAAGCTGTAGTGAGTTGTATGCATTTAACAAATTGAACCCAAACCAACTGATGATTTTTTGAAATCATCAACTGAAACGACAATCAGAACAGATTCAATCTGTTGACTTTGCTTTTAACATATTTGAATTTTTTTCCACCCTCTTTTCTTATT
The DNA here is from genome assembly GCA_963556195.1 of Sepiola atlantica. Classification (NCBI taxonomy): domain Eukaryota; kingdom Metazoa; phylum Mollusca; class Cephalopoda; order Sepiida; family Sepiolidae; genus Sepiola; species Sepiola atlantica. The sequence goes on from OY744521.1 coordinate 203,862,178, forward strand.
CATGAGATTTCAAGTTTAAATCGATTTTACTGATTTTATCATTTTTATCATTTTTCCTTCCTATGAACTTCTATTTATTTTGAGCTTTGAAATCAATTATCTTTCTTTCTGTGAAACTGTAATCTGTCTTTTTAAACATTTCAGAGTTGACTTCAATGTACCGATGAAAGATGGGAAAATCACAAACACTCAAAGGTAAATTTTTACTTATCTATTATATTTACCACAAAATACTGGAATTCTGTTGCTATCTAATTCTTAAGAATTCTTGAAACATTTCTAAGAAATTAGTATCTTTAATAATGTTAGTCGGCAACCGATATGCACCAAAAAGTGTCTGGTAAAAGTGCTTACTACATTTCTGACATTGAGAAGTATTTTTTCTTTTTTTCACTCTTTAGTTTTTGTATGAATACACAACACTGGCAAAGCAATGTATAATTATCTGATTTGAAGTTCAGAACAAGAAAAGGCAGTTTCTTTTCTTTTCTGTTTTTTTAAGTATCCATTGAATTTCTTTTGCAGACCATTCTGTTAACTTGGTGTTAATTGTTTTTCTTTTCTCTTCAACCACATTTATGCACTTTTATACTCACAAAACAACTGGCAAGATGAGATTATTTTCTTCCATGAGTAAATATTTATATTTTTCAATGTCTACTCACTGAAATGATTAAATATACCTGTGGTATTTTAATAGATATATTTTCTACTCGCATATAGAATAAACTTACAATAAATTGTTTTTAATAAGGTTTTGTTATACTTTTCTTTTTTTTACAAAATTAAGAAACTGCACAAAGATTCTACTTTTTTTTCTTCTAAATTTCAATATAATTCTTGCTAGTATAAAGAGTTGTCTTAGCTGAAATTGTGTGACTTCATTCTCTCATTTTAATGCAAAATGGGGTAATTTTTATTTTTAGGTTTAAATGATCTTTATGGAGTTGTTAGCTTGTTAAAACGCAAACCAATGCAAAATGATCTCTTTACTTCATGTAAAGAGATTGTTAGAGAAAGAATTTCGCATTAAGCATTATTATTGAATTTGTCTCTTCTCTGTTGTGCTGCAATTTATAATCACTTTTTCACATCAATTAGGAAACAAAATATAAGTCAACAAAAATTGTTTGTCTAAATTATTTTAATCAAATAATACGAGTTGATTGTTAGATAAAATTGAAGACTTTTAACTTTAATATTTTGTATTCCTTGTAAGTATTTTTTCGATAAATTTGTGAAAGAAACTGAAGTAATCATTTTTACTTTGTTATTTTACTTTCAGAATTGTGGCTGCCATCCCCACAGTGAAGCATGCTCTTGATAAGGGAGCTAAAAGCATTGTGCTTATGAGTCACCTCGGTCGACCCGATGGAAAGCCAAATGAAAAATACACACTGAAACCAGTTGTGGCAGAACTTGACAAACTTTTGGGAGTGTATGTATCCATTTTAACATTCTTCGTTGTTGTTAAATTACTTGTAAATCTACTGTAAAAAAATTTATATTTTTTTTATCTCTCATTTACATTTTAATTATGGTAATCCGTTTTAGTTTGCCATATTTTGGTAGCACAAATTCCGATAATTTTTATTATGGGAAAGAAATTTGCAAAATGAACTTTGATTGCTTATTTGTACTTGTGGTAACATTCACACCGGTTGAATTGAGTCAGCTTCCTCCCTGGTGTGCATTAGATCTCAAACCGTAGCAGCCCATACACAGCAGTCCTAGGCATGGTTGCATGAGATGGCTAAATACTCGATTCCACTGCTAAAGACCAACTACTCATGGATCAGAGAGCATTGCATTTGCTATGAAAAAAGTTTCTTTGGGATTTGTTTAAGGAAAGGGACTTAAATCCTACCTGGCATGAATTAGTTATAGCTCCGAAATCTTCACTTTCATACCCAACAGATGGGAGTTTGTTCAGCAAAGGTGAGCAATGTTACGCAGTCTATAGGCCAACAGGGGCACTTCCCCACTATCTAGTTCAGGCATAAGGGACTTTTGTAAGAGGCAGAGACAACACCCCCACTGTCAATAACTATGGTGATGACACAGTGAGAACACTAAAAAGCACACATGCAGATATATGTATAAAGTTTTCTGTGGATTGTTAAACAATGGGATCCAAAGAAAGCAGGAAAGTTTGGCTTCATGATTAAACGTACGACTTTATAATTATGGTTCTATATATTTATATCTTTATGATGTATGAACATTTGTAAAGGTTATGCAATTCTTCTCAGACGATTCAGAACATATTTTAAAATGGATGATAATAAATCACTCAAGAGTTTTTCTATTTCTATAATATGTTAATATCTATCGCTAAAATATGCAGAACATTCTAAAAGAAGCTAGTCATTTAAAACAACAACTTTCCAGAATGTTTCTAAATTTTTGAGATAAGAATTGATAATATGTATTATTTGATGTAACCTCCGACCTTCTTCAGGTGTATATTGACAATGGCACTTATTGGTGAATGATGGAAAGAATGTTTTTATTCTTTTTTCCAACAAACCAATGTCATGAGAATTAAAAATGTGTGATGTCTTTATGAAATGTAAAGAGTGTCGAGTTTGTTGCAAAAAAGAACAAAAACATTGTTTCTTGCATCATAATCATCACCATCACTATCAGGGTTTTTGATCACTCCTGGAGGAGGAACCCCTTCCTGGTTTCTGTCCACCTTATTGATGACTCATTCAAGGGTTTTTGCCATAGTCGCCACGCTAGGCACTGCAGGTTGGCGACGCTATTTGCCCATAGCTAGGTATCCACATACAGCGCCTGGTATTCCCAAATGATTACCCATCTAGTACTGACCAGGCTCAACGTTGCTTAACTTAGGTGATCTAATGAGAACCAGTGTGTCAACGTGATTGTCATATATAATACGTTATAATACTAAATAATAGATTCCTCAAAAATGAAGTGGATGCCATGACCGAAAATCGAAACTGAAACCTTAAGATCTTCAGTCTGATGTTTTGCGAACTGAGCTATTTAGATTTTTTTAATAATAGATCTTAAAACATTACCGTAACAAAATAAGTATAGCTTTGACATGACATCATAGATTTATTATTTACATCATGTTTCAAAACATTAATTAAAACATAAGCGATCATAAAAGTAAATAAATGAATGATTAAACATTATCAATAGCTAATAAAACGAAAGTTCTTGAAGCCTCTTTAAAAACTTAAGTAATGTAAAATAGAAAAACAAATACCTTTAGGGACCACGTTTTGAGATGCAGCCACCCGCGTTTAAGTTCAAAATTTAAAAAAAAAACTAAACTACCATAACAGAATACTAAGGTGTTGCCTTTAATTGATTCGGACTCTCTTTTTTTGAAGAAGAATGTTTTATCATTCGAAATTAATAAGAAAAATAGTAAAAAAAACAAAAAAAATTTTTTTAATGGTTTTTAATAAATACTAGACCACCCGTGACCCGTTGGGTCAGTTTGTTATATTAGCTATGGAATTCATGTATGAGCGTGACACTTGTGGCATAAAGAAAATAGGTTTTTTTTACATAACAGAAGCATTTCTATGAAAGTATATTAAAATGAAAAAAGAATATAGATAGATTTCTATGAGTCGTTCTGTTTATTATAATTGTTTTTTTTTTTATGTAATATGTGTAAAACATATGATTCAAATATTTGCTGTTTAAAAAACTACAAAAGGAAACACTATTTAATGTAATAGAAATGTGTGCATTTACCGATTCAGCTTTCTCGCGTACGTAACGAAAACAGAGGGAGTAGGAGTGTTGAAATCTATGAGAGGGAAAGTGGGAGGTGGTTTCGTTCACCGATCGCTAGTATAGCTGATATTAATAATGAGTGTTGTTTTTTTGTTTGTTTGTTTTTGTTTTTTAAAAGGGAGGAGTTTTTTTGAAACTGCGACAGACTTTACAAAGTCCTCCCGTTGAATGTTTTTAGCCGTGAAGAAAACAAAAAAACTATTTGATGAAATTAAATGAAATTGTTTATATTAAAAGCGATATGAAAATTTCCAGAATGAAAAATTTCATGCGTTCGTTAATCATAATAGAGAATAACGGAATTGGAATAACAGATTGAAGACGATGCTATTTACGCATGCGCAACCGAATGTTGAAAACCGGAAAGCTGAAAGCTGATTGCAAACATACAAGACCCATAGACTTTTAGTAGTATATAGATAGATTACGGGGTCTCCAAAAGCATTTGTTTGTCTATTTTACATTACTTATATCATAATAGCATTGGAAATTCTATTAATAGTCCAAACAATTTATTTTGCTTTAACTATGTATTGGCGTTATTTTATATATACTAGAATTTGAGCCCGTATATAAAGTAAAATTAAGTAAGAGCTCTGTTGGAAAGATTAAAAATAGACATTCACCTAAAGCCCTAGTGCAAGACTCCGGCTCTGCCGTTGAATTCTATTGAATGTCTTGATATTTATACTCGCCGCTTTCAGTATAAATATAACTTAATTTCTCCGTTATCACGTGACAATCTCCTTTGGCTTATGGGACTAAAGCGAACGCTTACAGATTCAAGATGTCTCTGTGAACCGGTTTTGCACCCTGTGACCATCCGAGAATGTTATTTCCCTGTGCTGATGAGAGCTGTAAGCTTGAAACGATGTCGTATGTAGATAAAATATTTTTAAAAAAATATAATTTAATATAATATATATATATATATATATATATATATGACATGACAAACTGTCTCAGCCCGGAGGGTTTACTCTTATAGTAAATAATTGTCTGTTTTTAATTTAATGTTTTGTTTTTTTTGTTTTAGATCTGTAAAATTTCTACCTGATTGTGTTGGCTCTGAGACCGAAAAAGCCTGTGCCAACCCTGCTCCTGGAACTGTCTTTTTGCTTGAGAATCTCCGATTTCATTTGGAAGAAGAAGGCAAAGGAGTTGATGCAAGTGGTCAGAAGGTCCGTATCAAATTAAGCCTACATTACTTGTCTCCTTCATTTTTATTACTTATATATAAATATCGGGTCTTTAGGATAACAATCTGCCATGGTATTCAGTTCTTCTTTAAAACATTCGGGAAATGTGCTAATCTATATCATAATGTCCTTGCTTCTTTGGTAATCCAACCATTATGACCTTTTCGTTTTATTTTCAAACCTAAAATGTTAGGAAGTTAATATTTGTTAGTTTTAAAACATTTATTTTAATGGCTTTGCCCGAATATAGAATGAAAAATTCTGTATAAAAACAGCCGCAGCACTTATTTAATTTATCAGCCTATTTTATATTCCCTTCTCCACTGTCATGACCCAGATGTGGATAAGCAGTATCATTCGTTTTCAAGTCTTGGCACATTTATGACTAAATTAATTTTTATTAAAAAAAAAAGTCTGAAAAATGGCTTTGTCAATCTAGGCAATGAAGGGTTATTGATTAGATAGGAACAAAATACAATAGCATCTAGGATGCACAGTGAATGCAACACAGACGAAGATATAAAACGAACGAAAACTTGATTTCATAAAAGAATCCACGCGGAAAGATGATGAGAGGAAATAGTTATATTATTGGAAAGTGATGTGTGATGTGTGTGGCACGATAAAAAAATTATTTTATCAATGTGTTGGCAGAGATACACCTTTACTTATCTTTGGGGTAATTCAGTGAATAATGTCGCTTTCAATTGCTGGTATCAGTTAAAAATCTATCCATTGATAATAGAAGAAGAGAGGTTTGTCAGTTTCTGATTTGGACTAGCAAGCAAATCCAAATTTTCGCAGAGCAGGTCTCCTGAGGTAACCATTTCAAGACAATTGCTAACTGTCGCCGCCTTATTTGAATTCTTTTAAGATTTGCCTCATCGCCCAGAATTTATATTATTTAAGTGTCAGTTTCTCAGTCTTTTAGCTTATTGTTTTAAGATATTCATTTCCGGAAGGGGGGGGGGGGGCCAGATTGAGGTGAGGGGAAAAAAAGAAAATTGATATCGGCTGTCTGCTCGCTTCTCTGCTCAAAGGGAGGGAAAGGAAGAAGGAAAGACAGAAGCATGCTGTAATCATTGTCTATCGGTCTACGCTCTCCTCTGAGTAGTAATAAAATAGAGTTTTACCTTGATCGTAACATTATCCTCATATCTATTTTTGTATGTGCTGTGTTTTTCCTAAGGGAATAATTATTCAATTTCACAGCTACCTGAATTATTGCTTCTATAGGAGGAACCAAAGATACAATTAAATAACTTTCCAAAACTTATCAAATGACTATTTTATAAATACATTGTATGGTACAAAATGACTTATAGAGTTGATGTTCTGTAAAACAAAAAAATCCTAATCCCAATTTGCGAATATTTAATTGTTAATTCAAATTTTATTTATATATTTCCCTTTTATCTATGTCTTAGTTGTTTTTCGATTCAAACTATTGGTTTGAATTGTGCCACATTTGGCAGAAAGAGTCCTTTGGATACTGATTGTAACAAAAGTAAGAATACAAATTATGATACTTAATAAATCATTAACTATTCCCATGCAGGAGCTAGAAAAAAAAAATCACCCTTTAGGCATCTCTTTGCTGATTTGTAGTTTTTTATGAATCAAATTACTTTTTATATATTTAGTGCAAAAAATTGTTTGCAATTTTTAGAAGGTTTAAAGAGGTAAACAGATTTCAGAAAATTATTAAAAATAGAACATTCAATCCGAAATTCTTGACTGTTCTAAGTCAGTTTTCTATTTTATAAATAAAAAAATCCGTAAAAACTAAATGTTTCTTAACAATTGTCCCCTTTTTTATTTTGTAAATGCTAAAATCTAAAGATTTTGTATGTTTAAAAAATTTCTTTATTCCCAAAAATGATCCATAGTTTTTTGGTTTTTTTTTTAAGCTTTTCCATTTAATTTGGAACACCATTTTTGTTGAATTAATTCTGACAATTGTTTTTAACTGAATTGTGACTTCTGAATCCAAAAATGTATCACAACTACAGGATACCTTTGCTTTGGCTCAACAACCATCAAACAAATGTACTTATTTTATAGAATGTTTAAAAAAAACTTAGATTTAATGGAAAACATTAACTCAAATTATGTGCAAATGGTTAAAGTAATTATTTATGCGATAGATTTTTTGGGGATGTTCAATTTGTGAACATTTTCGATTTATGTTCAAACAATAAAAATGCTTTGCCAGTGTTCAAAGAATTACGTCAGTAATTTAATTTTTCATACATAAATTATGATTTTTAATGACATAAAGGAAAAATACCCCCCCGCCCCCATTGACTTTTTATTATAGAATGAAGGATTTCTTTACAAATTAATTTCAGGCAGCAGAATAAGTCTGAGGTAGTTGTCTGACTTTCTATTTGCTTTGCTCTTCACTTCACCAATGGTTTTGTTCAGGGCTAGAAAAATGCACATGTTTTACTTGCTAACTTTTACATGATGGGATGGAAGTACATATATTTATTTATATATAATTTGAAATATTTCTGACAAAACAAAAATCTTGTATCAAGCAAATTGGCCTTTAATTCAAAATAACAGCTGTTTCATCATCAGTGCCATACAATCAAAACATTAGTAGAGTTTTTTTTTTTACAAAGTTTGAATCTCATAGACAGGATGAATCTTTCGAAATGCAGAAAAAACTTTAATTTTGCACATTTCACCAAAAACAATCATATGTTGCGATACACGTGCTAAAAAAAAACTTTACAAGCCGCCATCTTATTTTATATATATTATATATTAATGAAAAATATGTCCTATAAAGTTAAGGGCGACTAATAATGCAATCTTCTGCATCTTAATCACTTAAGAAGTGAACAATCGAAATAGTAGTAAGCAACAAACGCTACAATAATCAATAAAAACAATTGCATAAAAATACATTAAATATTATTACGGTGAGAAAAATCGTACATAATCCAGGCATGGTGTCATGGTCCGGAGGTAAAACACCAGACATCAATATCGAAGGTTCGATCCTTGTCCAAGTTAGCCATGCTGATTACTGCTGTGAGCCAGAAACACGTGTCCATGGATTACTTTTATGTACGTATAAAATTAATAAAAATAAGTATACTTTGGTCTTTACTATAGAATGGAGAATAACTAAACTAGCTTTTATAAATGAAGAGTAAAATAATAAAAGCAATCAGATGATTGGACAAACAATTGTGCTTATTCAAAGAGTAGGCTGAAGGGAAAAAAATCTTGGTGTAATAGAAGAAATCTGGGTGCAATTTTGGAATCAGCCAATTTTAGTGAAAAGTTGAACTCAACAGAAATGATATAAAAAAAAAAATTGTTCTCCCAGTGTTAATCAAATTATTTGTTAACTTTAAAGAATTTCTTCTGAATCCAATCTTTGGTTTCCCTGATTGGAATTGTGATTCTCATGTAATTCCTTATTGCTTCCAGTTTTATAAACCTATTTCTCGCGTGCCTTCTGACTTTCAATACTTCTTTCCACTTTTGTGTAGATAAGCATTGAAGCAATAACTTCTAAAGTGTGGATCTAATTCATCCAGAAGCGGACGTTTTCATGCTTGTCTGGATCATTATTTCAACATTCTTTCAAGCTTTCTTATTTTAAACTTTTCTCATATGATACTATTTGTTCGGGAAAGAAAATCCATGGACTTATGACCGCAGTGTATAATAATTTGAAATCTTTCTGGAATGAGTCCTTTTTTTATGTACTGATAAGTCACCACTTACCAAGGTCAGTAGCCACTCCAGAATAAGGGTTAATGAGATTGTCTTGTCGGTTGGATGATAGGTGGGATAAACAGAATTTGATTACTTAAGAAAACGGCTCAACAGATATTTATTGACTTGAAGACGACCTTGTTGTAGTCAGCTGAAAAGCAGTTGCATGGTATTGTTTCACAGATGGGAAGTTATTGGAAAGAAACTTTGTTCATGGAAATTTGATTTTAGATGCACAGAGGAAAAAAGAAAGTTATTTGCAGTGGTTGTAGCTAGAAAGTTCTTGCTATGAATGCTATACAGGGAGGACCAGAGAGTTGAGCTCATTCGAGCACTGACCATGAAAATAATGATAGAATAGAGAAAGACGAGCAACATCTTTTCTGTGAGAAAGGGGCTGTAGGGAAGAGAAGAGATCATTCCCCACTAGATTTCGAAGTCAATTTTGTACTTTGACAAGGCAAGAAAAAGTGCTCTGAGCGGCACCTCCCCAGATGTGGGAGCAATACTCCATCTTAGGGTGTATCTGGTAGAGAATTGCATCAGGAGTCAGATATTTTCTAGAATGGTAGAATGATCTAACCATTTTTCTAGCGACCTAGTGATTGGATTCACACTTCAGTGAAAGAAATCATTGACATCATCATCAATAGTATTCTTTATATTTGAACAACTTAATAGCATTTGATCTTATCAGATCAATTGTCATCATTTAGACACTAATACTGTTGGAAAAGGTATAAACCCACAATTTAACTCTTGTTATGGCTAAAATATCTACTTGTGTTCAACTAATCATTTTTCGGAATTTTTGAGATGAGGATTAATAATTTGTATTTGGATTATTAGGACTATTTTTCTCATCTTGGATGTTATTCTGACAACATTTCAGACAATGTAACTTCCGACTACCTTCAGGTTTGTCTTGTCGAACTCTGAATAAATACAAATACAAACTGTAAAAGTGTTGCTTTGTCATAAAACATGTAAATCTTCTTTTTTGTTATTTATTTCCTACAATAACATCTTACAACAGAAGTATTTGTGGACAAGCATTACAAAATGTATTTTTGAAAACAATCCACATAAGAACAAAACATAAAACGGTTGAGACTAATTTTTAAAAAGATGTAGCATCATTCTTGCACATGTTTTTAAGAAAATGGAAAAAGAAAAAAGAAATAAAACTATGTATTTAACAATGTATATATACCATACTTCTAAAAAAAAAGTTCAATCAAACCGATGGGATTTAATAAACAAAACTATGAGTTGCAACAATCTGTAATTGACTTGTTTTTGTTATTTATTTCCTAAAATACGATTCCTTGTACTGTATTGAAAAAGTATCTGATGGATAAGGGCTTTACAATATTGAAGGTAAATACAGTTCAAAATATTGTATCATCCATTTGATTATTGTATAGTTTCTATGATGTCTAATATCTGAGATGGTCAACAACCTACTCACTCTCACTCTCCTCTCCCTCATCATAGAATGACATTTGCTATATTATGCCCTCAATGTAAATCACAATTCACCCTGTCGACTGAGACTGTAGAATACACCTACTGCACTTTTGCAGAAGCCCAATCTGATCAATCGATTGGTCACACCAAACCCAAATATATAAGACAGATAGAGGTGGGTGGCTGAGGGTCAATCAGTTTGGAAGATAGGAACTTGAAATTACTGCTAAGACCAGACAGTCTGATATACTTGGATAGCAGAAACTATGGATTATTTAGACGATATTTTCATCTTGAAACAAATTAAAAACTATCCATGGCTCCAAAATAATTAACCAAGCGACCCTATATCAACATTGACTCAGAAACTGAGTATGACACTGAAAATTTATCCCAATTTATTGTACTTGAAGCAATCAATAATAAACTGCTGACTGAAATGACATCATTCTTGATTCAGAAAGTGCTCTCTGACAGAATCACACCAAAAAATGTCAAAACATTTTGAAATGGTTCCAGTTTAAGTTGACTGTGGGAGTCTTCAGCATCTCTTGAACGTCTCAAGAGAAGATGAAGAATCCCACATGGTCAATTTAAACCAAAAGATTTTTTAAATTCCGGGTGACATGATGGACGAAATCTGGGTACTTCTAATAAGTACATAAATGTATACATCAGATGCAGATAAATTACAAATAATTAAAAAAAAAAAAAAAAAATTCTATTCATGAAACCAATATAAAACCCCACCAAGCCTTCAATTCTTCAAAGGGGGCAATAAGGAAGAGATTTCCCCTATATACCATGGAAGAAATAAAGTATGAATTGAAAAATCAAGATGTCACTGATGTCGGAAGGATCACAACAAAAAAGAATGGAGAATAAATATCAACATTTCCATCCCAACTATTGACACTCTCCAAGTACCAAAAATTATAAAGATTAGATATGAAATAACAAGGATAGATCAGTAGATAGTGAACCCTCCTCAACGTTTCAGATGTCAGAGATTTGGCCACCATAAGGACAACTGTGGAAAATCCGGTACAAAAAATCTAGACCATATAAAAAGAGACTTCTCAAACAAGATCATGTGTTCAAATTGCTCTGAAAAAAATCCACATAAAATACTATTACGTACCAAGCCTCACCCTACCTATCAAAAAGACTACTTGAAAAAAATAAATCACTTTCAGCTCCTATAGGAGTAAATCTTTTTTTTTTTCAGAACTTATCATTTTATAAATGCAGTATATGACACAACATGCTCTATAGGGTTGATGTCCTGTAAAACCCCAATCTCTATCTCTTCTTTATCAGCATCTTTTCAAACTTAAGAATCTTAATGTTGAACCCAGGAAGCTGTACGAAAATTCAAATTGAACACTTTATTTAATCCACTTGGGTAGATTGTTCTTATTCTGTCAGCCATGACTGAGAAGAAGTGTTAATTTATGTTATTCTTAGTTATTATCACCTGGAGTAAAGATTGAGCATTTAACCCTTAGAAGACTCTCACTTAGTACTGATTGCTAACCAACGTTTTTAATTATTAGGCCATGGATCCATGTGAGCAATTCTAGTATGAATTTTAGGAACCTTAAACCTAATCTTGTCTAGATGTGTAGTATTACTACTTATTACTATAGAATTATTTTTTTACCATTATTCATATTGCAATTTCCTTACTGGTGTTCTAATCTACTATTTATAATTACTAGCAGGATTTGTGGAAATTTCACAGTTGTATCCTTCTGTAATATATTTTCAAAATATATTTGGTTATGTGGGTCTATTTCCAAAGCCCCTGTAGAAGTATGTGACATATTTCCATTCTATGGACGTCTGGCACGAACGCAGACCCCACAATATTATTGTACCATCTTTTGACAGAACAGATACTACACTTTGATCCTAGCTCAAAGGCCAAGAACGTGTATTTGAGTTTGTATTTCACGTTTGACACAACTGCGAAATTAAATAAAATTTTTTAAATTACTATGTTTACATTGCATCTTTGGTGATCGGGTGATCTCATCTTTTAAAAAAGAGGTGGTGGGTGATAACGTAGTATGAACATGAAATTGCCTTAGCGTATTATTATATAGATTAGTCTACTTTAAAGGATTGTCCATAAAATAACTTTTGTTGATTGTGTCTTGTTCTTTTTCTTTATTTTTTTATCACAGTTCACTCCAAACAAGGCAGGCCGCCACTGTAGACGTAAGAGGCTACTGAAAGTTAGGGTGTGAGGTTTGGGGGTCATCCTAAGTTGGGAGGTGCGCAGCGAGATGTCTGTTTACATTAGTTTAAAATTTCTGCATGTCTGTACAGTCGGAGAAGCAGGGAGCCGGGAGGGAGTTCCAGAGGCCGGCAATACAAGGAAATAAGCTATTGGAGTAGAAAGCTCTCCGGTATCTGGGGACCTCCACAGTGAATGGATGGGATTTAGCTAGTGGTCGGATTGGTTTAGTGTATTTATGTCGAGGGGGCACTAGAGCAGAAAGTTCATCAGAGCACAATCCATTGAAGTATTTGTAAAACAGGCACAAGGATGCAACATTGCAGCGATGAGACAGGGGTTGGAGCTTGGTGGATAGTGAGGGACCTATTAGCGACTCTTTTTTGGACCCTGTCTAAGAGGGAGAGACTAGTGAATTATGCACCATCCTAGATGTGACAACAATACTCCATGCATGGGCAGATGGTGGCTTTGTAGAGATACAGGATACTGTAAGGTGTGAGAAGTTTTCGGTAGAGGGAGCCCACTTTCTTTGCTGCAGCCTTGGCAATGTCTTCAATGTATTTGTTCCAATTCATGTTACCTGTGAATGTTAGACCGAGGAGTTTGAATGTTTGACTTTCAGGAGGGTGTTATTTGTCATGGCAATCGGTAGTTGAAGAGGTTTCTTGTAGTTGAATGAAAGGAGCTTTGTCTTTGCAGCATTAAATGATACCATCCATTTATGACCCCATTCCACTACAGAATGGAGATCACTTTCTAAGGATTCAGCCATTATCTCGGATATGTGTGCGTCAGTTTTGCCCACATGACAACAGTAGAGCGTGGTGTCGTCAGCAAATATACCTATCTCAGACTCAATGTCATCAGGGAGGTCGTTTATGAAAATCAGGAACAATAAAGGTCAAACGATGGATCTCTGGGGTATACCAGCATTTATGTCATGTTGCTTAGATGAATGGTCATCAAGGACAACCTGGATCTTTCTTTTGGTTAGGAAGGATCTAATTATATTTATACTTGTCTAGTAATACCATATGAGGTAATTTTTATGAGAAGCCCTTTATGCCAGACCTTGTCAAAGGCTTTGGATATATCAAGCGCTACCGCCCTAGCTTCACCTGCCTTGTCCAGTGTATGGTATATGTGTTCAGAGATGACTGTTAGGATATCCGCAGTAGATCGTGCTTGCCTAAATCCATACTGATGATCAGAAAGAAGTTTAGCATTATCCTGAATGAAGGTACTAGCAAAGAACCAGCCCCACTCATCTGTTGTAGTCATGATTCCATCAGGTGTCTCCAAAGTTGCCCCCCCCCTACCACCACCACTGCCTGATGTGAGTTTTGCTCTTCACATAATCGTAAAAGACCTTTTGAATTAGATATTTTCTTGCCAGGTCACCTGCAAAAACGCTTCTTACATTACATACTTTCGTTTTAAGCCAAATTATTTAATTATTTGCACTCCAACCTGCATTTTCCATATTTGTTCTATTTTCTATTCTATTGGTATGCCTTCCTAATTCTATGCTCCTCCATCACAGTTTACTCTGTGTTTCTGTCAATCCATGGCGATCACTTATGAATGGAATAACCCTGTGCAGGTATGTTGTTGTCAACCATACAATCAATATTTTTATAGAAATACTACCACGGTGACTCTCATATGTCCATTGCCCTCAAGCTCAACTTTCTACTCAACAATTCAACAATTCTTTACATGTGTTGCATCATGATCGCCATCTCTTCCATTCCATGGAAGGTGCTCGATTGAGCTCCAATCTTGGGTCATTCCCTGTAAGACATTCACAGCAAGATCTTGTCTTATTACCACAACGGAAAATGACTTTCCTTTCTCCCTCCACGTACCTAGTGTCAGGCGAAATTTGCATGGACAAAGCTTCTTTATAAGGGCTTTCCATCTGTGGAACACAATAGTGTGGGACTGCTTCCCTGTTGATAACAACTTGGTCGTCTTCAAATCCAATATCAATAAATTCTTGTCATAAACCTGCACTTGATTATTACTTTGTTTCTTTTTCCTTTTTTGGGGGGGGGGGGGGGTTGTCCCACTATTGTAAATATCTTTTGTAAATAAAATTGATTTTAAGCTGTTGGGAATATTTTGAGTAGGATAGTCCATAGAGTAAATGTGGTATAATGGTGACTGTTGAAGTGAAAGTAATAAACAAATGATGAAAGATAGAAAGGAACAGTACTTGAACGAATGGGTCGAACTGTGTCTAGTCAAGAGTAGGATAGACAGAATGACCACCGACTTTTTAGGGTCTTGTGCCTAACTTGTAAAATTGTACTTCTTTCAATTTTGCAAATAAATAATTCAAAGTGTAGTATCTGTTCTGTCTTCAGAGGAAGAGAAAAAACTATTTATTCTTTGTCTCATGCAGAGTGCCATATTTATGTAGCGGGATATTCCTCACATTAAAAACCAACCTTGTGTTTAAGTTTGCCCTCGTAGGGAGACAATTAAATAGGGACATCTATAAACACTTGGATTTAGATATAAGTTGTCAAATAGCAGCTCTCTATACCTCCTGATGTCCATTATATTAACAAACCACATTTCGCATTGGATTCATAGATTTCCACTCGACTCAACTTTGTACATTTATGATATTAAATTATATTTGCACAAATGTTGTGAGTTATTTTTCAGTTTTCATTCTGGTAATGTTTATTTGATTAACAAAATCCACTCTTTGATTAACTCCCTTTGAATTCTACAGTTTTTTTCTTGTTATAATGTAAGTTTTATGTGGAAAATCAGAAAGAAATTAACATTAAAATACTTACCCTTTCATTCATTTATTTTTTATATTTTTTTTACACTTACTCTTTGTATTTTATTAGTTATATAATAGGGTAGCTGTTATAATACTTTTGAACATAAGTGCAGTAGAATTACAGGTAGGTTGAGAAATGATAATCAGTTTGTGTGCAAGAAGTGTAAGACAATGGAGACGGATGAGAACTCGGATCGGATATAGAAAAAATATATTTGGATTGCAAAAATTATTGAGGTTGTTAAGAAATTTTGTTACTTCAGTGATACCGTTGGAGCACAGGGAGGAGCCGCTGTTAATGTGATAGCAAGAATTAGGAGTGAATGGAGTAAGTTTTAAGAACTTTTGCCATTACTAACCAGCAGAGCGTTACCACTGTTGAACAAGGGAAGAATCTATCAGTCATGTGTACATAGTGGGTTTATGTATGGAAGTGAAACCTGACCAATGAGAGTTTAGACATGCATTGCATGAAAGAAATGATATGAGAATGATACAATGGATGTGTAATGTGAGACAGGCTTAGATTTGATGAGCTCAGAGGAAGATTAAATCTGGACAGTATAAAGAGATGTGTGCAGAATAGTAGACTTCAATGGTATGGCCACATTGAAAGAATGAATGAGAACATTTGGGTTAGAAGATGTAAGAATAATTGAGGTAGGAGGGTCAACCCACAGGAAGACTAAGGAAAACATGGGAGAAAGTGATAAAGATGGACTTAAGGGAAAGAGGGATAAATAAAGACTTGGACAGTGATAGGTTAGTTAGTCAGTCAATTTCTAAAAGCCATCCAATACACGCCAGCATGTAAAACGGACATTAAACTGAATGATGATGATGATGAGTCTTGACTCCATAGGAAGGACTTCACTCTTATTAAGTCACATCATAGAATTTTTTAGAATTAAGGGTTTAACTTTTACAAATCAAAAATCTTGGATGTGTAGGATGTAGTTCTCCAACCGTGTTGTCAGACGAGGTTAACTCTCGAGTTGTCTGACAAACATTCGGCATGTCTCAATAATATGTACATATAATATCAAAGTGTCTTTGTATTCTTCTTCACAAAGGTTATTTTATTAGATATTCCAAACCAAAATGTTATTTTCATTATATCTAAAAACTTTTAATGTGGACACAAATCTTAGCAAAACATAAACAATGATAGCAAATTTATTTTGGTAACTCAATTAGTCACCGAATTATGACTGTTTAAAGTTTGTTAGAAATTAGAAAATTTGTTATCCTGTTTCACTCACTAAAGTTTTCAACTTGGATTTTTTTGTGTGAAATTATTGAGGTTGTTTAGAAATTTTGTTTTGATAGGAAGGCCATGGGTATGGATTCCATCAAGCCTTGCCAAAGACAGGAGTGGAGAGGAAGACTTAGATTTCGAGACTAGACAATCAGGCCCCACCCTCATCAGAGGATTAATTGTAGCCTGATTCAACAAATAAACTGGTTGATGATGATGATGAAAGACAACTTAAAACCCTATATTAAGCCCATCATATTGACGAATGGGCGTTTTTGTTTTAGATGTGCATAGAGACACACAATATATAAGTTGAAAAACGTCAACATTAAAAAATAAATTGCCCGTCACTGGAAATAGTAATCTAACTTGAAGTAACCTAGAAAAGAAAACTATTAACGACACAAGAGAAAGAATTATACATTTTTGAAGAGAAAAGATTAAATTTTATTTACATCCAAATTTATCAAAATAATGTAAAAATAATAAGTTATCGCAAGTTGAAATTGAAGAGTATTTCACTATATTTACCCATTTTTGAACACTAAACTGGTTTGTGATATTTATTAAATATTCAATTTTGCAAAGAATATGTTTATGGCTCAAAACGAACAAATACTGAGAAAAATATCAAATCGTTTAATAATTGGTGTATTTTACTACTACTACTACTATTATAGTTATTAATATTATTTTAATTAAAAGAAACATTTTGTTTTAACCAGGTGAAAGCCAAAGAAGATGATGTTAAATCGTTCCGTGCTTCCCTTTCAAAACTTGGTGATATTTATGTGAATGATGCATTTGGTACTGCCCACAGAGCTCATAGGTAATGGAGATTTTACGTTTTCATTTTGTTTTAACATGATTATAGACTACCAGAATAAATATCACTTTCTAATTTTCTTTTTTAGTTTTGTTATTTCTGTTTCTTTTAGCTTAAAAAAGATGACTCCTCAAATCAATTCAAAATTGTAACGCTCAAATTAGCTTCTATAGTTTGATTAGAATTTTTTTTTAAGTAAAAATAAATTTTGTAGGATCAATTCTGTCATTAAATCATTTTTTTTTCAACAAAAATCAGACGCTTATCAGATGGATAATGTCAATGAAACTCACTTGATGGCACTTAATCCTGTTTTTTAGAAAGAAAAAAAATGATGCAATACTTTGCCGTAAACACATATTATGCAATAACCTTCAAACAAGCTAACTTTAACTTTGTCTATCACTTCTGACCAGCTAAACTTATATCCTCAAGAAATCCTCTTTTCTGTTCATTAATTTTGATTACTGAAGAACATTGTCTCTCTACAGGTTCTGTTGCTCATCATGCTTGATCAGCAATAGTTTTAAAACTAGATTTTATCTATCTTGAAAGACAATTAGAGGCTATCAACCTGATTGTGAAGCTCCAATTTGGGAACTTTGGAAAGTGTAGTCCTCTTTGTTATTATTACTCCCTGATACAGTGATGCAGAGTTGTAGTAACTGTCAAGGTTCCATCTATAGGTTATATAGAATTTGTCCTGAGTATGATGTGAAACTCCATCCGATGGTATATCCATACATTTATGTCATGAATATAAAGCAAACACCATAAATAAATATTTGAAGATATTAAGAATATGGAGATAAACACCTTTTACCAAAATGACTGGATTCAACTTCAATTAACCTGAAAAGGGTTGATGTGCTTTAAAACAAAACAAACAAGACGCAGTATCTGGCCAATTGCTGGTGTTATTTTGGAGTTTTCCTTTTCTTCGTCTAGTTACCCTGCCAAGGCTTAAGATACCTTACTATTTCACCCATAGCTGGAAGGAGAGATGAGTTCATACCTTTCACAAGAGTATGAGTGAAAATGAGCTGAAACCAGCACAACCAGGCCACAAGTGTCACTTTCCCACACAGGATCACATTCAAACAGCTTCTATCAGTACAATCATCTTAGTGTTATCTGTTGCTCATAATGCAACATTTCAATTAACTATCAATTTATGGATGTTTATTAAGATGACAGAATATTATATTTTATTTTTTCAGTCAATGAGGAAATCACAATAATAAAATACAAATATTTTTTTTTTGTAACTTTTCATTTTTGATGAAGAGTTTTCATTTTTTTTAGTTTATTCTAAATAAACTGGTAAATGCTATGATGTCATTGCTTTTTTTTAATTTAAAAAAAAAAAAGGAATTATTTCTTCATACTAACATATTTAATAATTTCCTCAACACAATTATTTATTGCAGCTCTATGGTTGGCTGTGATTTGCCACAGAAAGTTGCTGGATTTCTTCTTAAAAAAGAACTTACCTATTTTGCCAAGGCTCTTGATAAAGCTGAACAGCCATTTTTGGCAATTTTGGGAGGGTAAGTTTATTGAAATCTTTTCATATATATTTTAAAAAAAAAAAGAATTTTATTTGCTACTCTACAAAAAAGAAAGAAATATATCACTTAAAAACTTTTTTTTTATTTAAAGTTCTTTCAGCTTATTGATACAAATGTCGCTTCGTACAATGGGAAGGTACTGTCTGGTTCATTAACCCAAAATTTACCCACAGTTATCGATAAAATAGGTGTTTAATTCCCTCTGCCTTTGGCTAGGATCAAAGTGTACTATCTGTTTTGATACTACACTTCATCTTTTCTGTTTTCAGTCAGTGAAGGAGAAATTTTTGTCCCAACCAAGAGTGCCCCTTTTTTTGGGAGATGGATTTTTCCCCATAGTAAAAACCGATCTTGTGTCTAACTTTGTCCCAGCAGTAAAAAAAAATGGATTAATTTACCATTAAACAGGCAAACAAAACTAATCATTCAAATTCATATTAAATAAATTATGAATTAACAAATAAATTTTAATCCTTTTAATATTTTTATTTGGTGCATTTTACACACAAAATTATTTTAAGACCATTTCTATATTTCTCCTGATTTCTAAAGTTTGAAAAAGTAAATGTTTTGGATTATTCGGACGATATTTTCATCTTGATTGTTATATTCACAACGTTTCGGCCACCCATGTAACCTCTGACCTTCTTCAGGCGCATCTTTTTCGAATTTGGGAATCTGTACAAAATTTCAAACTGGACCCTGAATTTAATCTAGATTGTTCTCATTCCGTCAGCCAAAGGCCAGGTGGAGGTTTTAATCTAATGTTATTCTTAGTTATGATCAACTAATAAACATTGAGTTTTCAACCCTTAGAAGACAACCCCTTAAAATTGATTGTTAACCAACGCTATTAACCATTAGGCCATGTATCTATGTGAATAATTTTAGTATAGATTTTGAAGGCCTGAAACCTAATTTTGTCTACATATGACTATGGAATTTCTATTATTTTTTCATTAACTGTTACTTGTATTAAAATTTTCTTACTGGTCTTCTAATTAATTATTTATAATTATTGATTCCTATATTGTATTCACTTCGATACTAGGTCTACATTGTCGCCCAATATATGGGTTGCTTCTTTGAGGCAGACGTCTGACTCTCCACTGTTCTTTCTTTCCAGAACTTATCAAATGACTATTTTATAAATACATTGTAGTATACAAAATGACGTATAAAGTTGATGTGCTGTTAAACATACAATCCTAATAATTTTTACTTCATCCCGCAAGAGCAGATAGTTTCCCTTTTCCTTCTATATGTTGTCAGTCTTATGCAACTTTTCAATTTCTCTATTTATTACGGCTTTCCGATGTACTTCTAGGCTTACTTTTAATAAATAGCATGTCTCACTTTTGTACATTTTTCCATATTTGCTTGAAATGGAATACACACTGTTCTTGATCATATTTTCTGTAGAGGCTCGACTTTGGCAAAATGTTTTCGGAGAATTGAGTCGCTCCTGAATACTTTCCTGATTTCACATGGATTACATATTCTCTGAATTTGTTTCAGACAATCCCATCACATCGTTTTCGGGTAGTGTCCTTTGATATTTGATTCAAATTTATTAGAGCTGATGCCATGCTCTCTGGATAGTTATTTCGGTGAAGGATTTCTCTTAGGTTATCCATCTCCTCTTCATAGTGTGATACTATCGCTGACCCGTCGATCAAATGTGGTACTATCGTGCCATTGGGACATCTTTGGAAGGGCTCTTATCATCCTGCCATGGTACCACATCAGCTCCCAGAGTAATGATAGTCACATTCATCTTAATGAAAGGGTTAATCTTGTTAATAGGTTTGATGAGTCTTTGGCATCATTAGGCATCATTTAATTTTCTCTAGAGAATTAATTAGCTGGGCTGGGGGCTGCCGTGCTGAAATTTGAACGCTTGTAATAAAGAAGCGAACCATCATTTTATATAAAAATATATAATTCTAATTTATTAATTTTGGAAGACATAACAACTCGAAAGTTGGCGGGATTGTTTTGAAGAAGGAACGTCAACTGAATTCTCCCTAGCGAAACGAGAGTAAAAACCCTCAGCAATTAAAGGAAAAAAAATAAGAATACATATCAAAAAGAAAGAGACAGAGAGAGAGAAAGAAAGAGAGAACAATAGTTACTCATTGTATTGTTATTAAGATCACCTTCGGTTTCGATTTTTAACCTTTAGTGAAGCCGGTGTCAGCCAACAATTGATTTGACCGTGGCCCACTCCGATGCACTGTGAACTCAACTTGTTGAAAACAAATCTCAGTTCTGAGTTGAACGGAAGGTTGATTGACGTTGCACTATTCTAATGCAAAAACGCCTTTATCTTGATTTTACTTGTCTCCCCACGAGGACAAAGAAAGTCATGTACAAGGCTTCATATGGGGAAATCCAGCCCCAAACAAAGGGGGTAACTATCCTTGTTACAATATGTATTGGTGTTGCTACATATTGTCTTTGTCCAGTGAATGTTGGCTTTTGATATGCAGATGACTTGAACCCTTCAGTGTGAGTTAACATATCTAGGAAGGATAATTTATGTTCCTTTTCCATAGTGAACTGTATAGATGGACAGATGGTGTTCACATGGTCCAGCAATGCTTGAACATTCTCCAGAGTATGAACGTGTACAGGTTCCTGTGTTCAGCATAAGTTCCTAAATTCAGATAGAAGGTTCCCAGACATTACATTGGCCGAAACGTTTTGAATATAACAAGCAAGATGAGAATAGTAGTTCAAATAATCCAAATTATCAATTCTCATCTAAAAAATTCTGAAATGTTTAGTTAATTCCTTTTATGATTCAAATGAGCATAAAACAAGATTTATGCATAAAAATATCTGCAGCAAAGATTTTTTGGTTGGGATTTTGTTGCAAACTAAGAAATTCATAATTTGATTTAATTCTAAACAACATGGAAACCAAGCATAGTGAATGTATATAATTGTCCATCCACAGAATATCAATGGTTTGAACACTGATTTATTACAGATACAATCTTTCAAATATTTTATAACATTTACTGAATGGTTGAGTTTAAATGTTTATTTTTCCTTCCAGAGCAAAAGTTGCTGATAAAATCAAACTAATTGAGAACATGTTAGACAAAGTGACCTCAATGATTATTGGAGGAGGAATGGCCTTCACTTTCTTGAAAGTTATCAACAAAATGGAGGTTTGTTGCTGTTAATCTTTAAAATATTCTTAATTCAATCAGATTTACTTAATCTTCATTAAGATTAAAATTTTTATTTATTATGTTTTTTAGATGTAATATTTTCCATTTTGAGGTTAAAGTTATAACCTTAAAAAAAAGAATTGAATGTGAAAATTATCAGAAATGCAAGGTTGTTTTGACATTTTAAAAAGTTTACTGTATATCCTCGTCTTCTGTTCATTTTATGTTACTTTTCCCTTATCCATGGATCAGATGTTTTTGATGGGTCAACTGTCTTCAAATTGCATTCGGTACGGTCTTATAGTGACATAAATCTCATTGAATGAGAAGGAGAATCCATAAAAACATGCAACATTCATTGCAAGTTAAAAATTGATATAAATATTTATGTTCAAATATACAGAGGATCAGAAGAAATTTATTAAATTATCGAATTGCTGCTTGACATAAGATAATAATATACTCTATTTTACTATACTGTAAATAATATCTGAAAACTCATTTTTGTCTCGATCATATGAATTTATGTAATGTTTTTCAATCAACATATGAAAACAACTTTCCTTTAATCTCTGTGCTTAGCGATGAAAATGCTATTTCAAATTTAAGCATGACAGACGGACAGACCACGTCTCTTATAGAGATGTATGGATGTATCTAAAAATGCTATTTCAAACTTAAGCATGATCGATTGACAGAGCCTATTATAATTATGCTTGGACACATCTAAAAATAATAGTTAAAATTAATAACAAGTACTTTTTTAAACCAAAACATGTTCTCAAAATACAGAATAGATGAAGAGTACTTCATTAAATGTTTATTTTTATTGTGATAAGATATTAGAGGCGAGAAAATACATGCAGTCATGTTTGTTTTTTTTTAAGCTACAACAGGTTGTCATCGACTACAAACTGGTCATAAAACGATTTGAACACAAGTTAAATTACAGTAAGAATATTAGATTGCAATGATATTGTAATCACCTTAAAGTCATAATTTATTTTCTTAGTTCATTATTTTTATAATAAGATTTAAGTCATATTTTATTAATATTTTCATTTCATTACCTTTAAAACCATTGCATTCCGCTGTCTTATGTAACATAATATCGAAATTAGAACCCCAGCTCGATATTTTACAAGCATTTAAGAAAATAGAAATTATCATCGAGCGAAAATGTATGTTCTATTATTTTCATCTCCTCAATTTGTAGAAATAAAAACTGCATTAAACCAACTGTCGGCAAGGCAAAATCTGATTTCACTGTAGTCCGGTTTAAGTCAAACCTGCCTCTCTACACAGCATATTCTTACGTTTGTCAGGTTTAAGTCAAACAAAGCATACTAAAGTACAATTGGTTTAATATGTGGAAAACATAAAAATAGAGTATAAAAGTCAGTATGTGAACAAAAAATTTGAAAACATCTGTGTAAAACATACGAAAATACAATGCAAAACTACAACAAATTACAAAACTTAGTGACCTGCTGAGTGGAATATAATAAAGTATAAAGTCAAGGTTATATCATTCTATGATTTAATGACAATTTTGTGACAATAACTTTTACACATGTTTCTAGAGAAGTCCACAACAACCATGGGCAATCCAGTCAGTTATAACTGACTTCCCCCCCCCCAACAGCTTGCCTGTGATTATTGCCGAATTCTTCAGAAACATGTGTAAAAGTTATTTTCTTACGAAATTGTCATTAAATCATAGAATGATATAACCTTGATTTAATAGTTTATTTATTTACAGCTCGACTGAAATTTAAAAATTTCAATTTTTAAATTTTAAATATTGAGCTTCATCTTTGCTTTTGAAATTGATTCCTATTCAAATCAATCTCAACTATATAAATTTACTTTTATACTATTATCTATATATATATATATATATATATATGTCATCCTTCTTGGGTTGAACAATAGAATAAGTGATATCACAAGCTACCGTTAGCGATAATGCAAAGCTCTTTGTAAACACAAATGAAGCATTCTTCCATAGTTTTCAATGTTTATATAAGCATTTAAATTTCACTTGCTAATGGTGCCTGCCTGATGGACGAATGGTTAGAATCGATGACTGTCAACAAAAAGGTCATATGTCCGATCTCGGCTTGAAGCAGTTGCCTGTCTAGCAACACTAAAGAGCTGTGAAACAGTCTGCCTGTGGATAACTATGTGGTCGTAAAGTTGGTTATTCGTAAGTCGCCGCTGCCCTGTATCTGCATTTAAGGGTTTTATTGAAAGGGGTTGAACTTGTGTTTTGTAAAAAAAAATCACTAATTGTTTCTTCTGTGTTTTTATGTTTGAGATATTGTTTTTACGTTCTTGCAGTATTCAAACATTTTATTGGAACATTCGTGCTAATTTTATTTATTGTTCAAATGATCTCTCTGAATTCTTTTCTCTCTTCAGATTGGAAACTCTTTGTTTGATGAAGATGGATCCAAAATTGTTGAGGGCTTGGTAGAGAAGGCTAAAAGTAAAAACGTTGAATTGGTATTGCCAGTTGACTTTGTCACTGGAGATAAATTTGCTGAGAATGCCACTGTTGGTAAAGCGACTGTGTCTGGAGGCATTCCTGCTGGACATATGGTAAGTTCCTATAGTTTTAATTTATAATTTTCACTTTATCTATGGTTCCTTCTTCCAATTTCTACATCACTATTTGTTTATCCTTCAAATTTTTTTTCTTTTATTCTTTGGGTTCCTCAGTTTTTTTCTCCAATAGTTTTGCTGATATTAACAGTAATTAAAGTGATTTAATAAAAAAAAAAAAAAAAGAATAAATTACCAAAACTTTTCTTCAAATATTTTTTTTTTAATTTACAAAGGAGGTAACTTAAATGAAAACTATTAGTTTTTAAAATTACAATAGATTTATATTAAAGATATGTAAGGTAAGTTATATATTTAAAAAGAATACTTAGAGCTAGATTAATAGCCGCCGGATTGCGGGTAGTTTTTGCTTTTAATAAAAAAAAAAGAAATTAAAAGAACATAATTAAATAAATGCATTTATTTTGTTTAGATTTTAAAGGTTTATTGTTCGTGAATGTAATTAATGAACTACACAATCAGTGATGTGAGTAAAAAATCTGTTTTTATATCTGATGTATTTTATTGAATATTATCACAACATTTTGATCAATATTTATTTTAGGGTTTGGATGTTGGCCCTGAATCTAGCAAAAAGTTTGCTGAAGTTATTGCTAAGGCGAAGACCATTGTATGGAATGGGTAAGTGAGCTTAGAAAAATATTGTGCTTTCTTATACAGTTTTTTTTTTATTGGTGATAATGGGGGGTATTTTTTTAATTTTTTATTTTTTTTTAATAAAATAATCAGTTGATTTAATAAACATTTTTACCGACTACTATCTCTACTACAATTACTGCAATTATATGCAGACACAGGAGCACGTGACTGTCTTTACTACATTCTACATTGCCGCTATTTAGATCGAGTGCCAACTCAAGCTCTCTGTTGACAGTTGAATCGCTGACCCTTGCTGTCTGTCCTTCTCTAACGCTGTCTAAGATGGTTCTGGCATGCAGCTCTGCGCCCAGAGAGAGAGAGCTCATCCATGAGATCCTTCCCCTCCCCCTTCTTTACCTGGTCGGCACAAACATGCTGATCGGCAGTTGAAGACCTGCGCAGCAACAATCAAAGGCAACCTGACAACACTATCAACCCCACAAGAATCGGGATTAGCTAGCCACATTGCGTGACCTAGCTCAGGATCAGTGAAGGTGGACTGTGATGGTCAGAGACGCTGTACTTGCCCCAGAGAAAATCAATCGACTCAACGCGACCAGAGTGATAGACGATACCAAAAAAATACAGGAGCAACAGGAGTTATGATCACACAGAAAAAAAGAAGCCTTTTTTCCAGCAAGATTTCAACGGTGACACATGTTATGATGAACTGATTTTGAGTTTTCTCTTGTTAAAAGCTCTCATTTTAACCCTCCTCCAAAAAGACAAAATATTTTCACAATTAAACAAATGAACTTTTAACCAACCAAAACTACACTGAGACTTTTCATTGTCAACACATTCTGATTGAAGTTTCTTCATTCTTTTTCTTCATGTTTTTAAGCATTGTTAATATTATTTGTGTTTAAACTGTACATATTTAACAATATTATTTAAAGCATTTCAATTTTGATTTGATTTTTTTCTCAGTCCTCCTGGTGTTTTTGAGTTTGATAACTTTGCCCATGGAACCAAATCTATGATGGATGCTGTTGTTAAAGCGACTCATGGTGGAGCTATAAGCATTATTGGTGAGTGTGTTTTTTCTTTCATAATAGTTCAGAAGGGAAACAATTTTGGCATTTGCTCTGACAAAGATCAAATAAATTTGAAAGAAAATTGGTTTCATTATGAATAAGATTATTTTCCAAGTGTCAGTTTAGTAAGAAATTTAAAAAATAAAAAAATTTAAAATTGTACACAGATGACCATTTGTGATTAAAATTGAAATTGAAATTCATTTAAGTTTAAATTCTTTGAAAAGTAAAAAGATTTTTAAAGAAAAGAAAATTTTTGTTACTATTCAGGTTTTGAAAGGTCTGCTACATTTGCAATAATTTTTATCAAAAATCTTATTTAATAAATATATTTTATACTATTTACTATGCAATAATATATTTATATATTTCAAGTTGTCATTTATCACACTAATAATGAGATTAAAATGCCTAATTCATATGTCTATATTAATAAAGTAAACTCGATTTTCCCCTGCAACTTCAGTCAGTATTGGAAAATATTCGTACACTTCCATTGCAAGTCTTTTACACTCGCCACCTACAGCACTTCCTAATGCGTGTTTCATGAACACGAAAATATTCAATCATTTCTTCGACATACAAATATTATTACATTAATTTCAAGATATCTGTTTCTCCCAAATACATCTTCCAAAAAAAGGTAGTAAACAATTTCACTGTCTTAAAATTATCTCCTCCCACGTCACTCACATACACTAGGTTCATTCTTCATGCAAGGGAAATTACTTTACAAACACTGGGTAATCTAGAATACATAACTGTTCAATAAGACTACAGATAGAAACACCTTACTTCATATTTGAACTTTTTTTCTTTACTTTCGAACCGTTAATAGTAGTGAGCTAAATTATTTTATAACTTTTCTTACAAATTCTTTCATTGCTAACTGGCTCAAACGAGGAGTTCACCTCCCTAGCCCGTGAACAGAACACATTTGACTGCTCATTATTATGCTCTTTACTTTTTAATATATTTATTTACCTCCGACAAGAATTACGTGTGACAAAAAACCCTAATCCTAAGTCTGTGTGGCAAAATACAACCTCTGTATGAATACAATTTTGTTCACATGGATTCTTTTTTCAGTAATCACTTGCAATGTCAGACTATTTATGGATAAATCTTATTTTAATCACGTAAATTACTTACATTGAAACAGCGACTTAACACTTTTTAGTATGTTCATTTACCTCCTGCAAGAAGTCCATGTGTAAAAAAGAACAACCTGTACTCAAGCAGTGGTTGTTTTTTGCAACACAGACTGAGGCTTAAAAACATTCTTTTCTATCTTACCCGGGCAGTGCCAACACCCGGGCCCTGCTAGTTAACAATAAAAGAACAATAACGTTCTAATATAGTGATCATGTTTATGCAATCGACATTGTAAGATTATCTAATTGCATATTGCTTTGTAAAAGGACATCTCATTGATTAACTATTCGTTTTTATTGCATTTTAATTCAATGTTATAAAATGTTTTTGCTAATTTAAATCCAAACTGATTATAATTTAATTTCGGATATAATAATTAACAAATTCTATCAAATACAATTTCAATGTAAATTATTAT
The DNA here is from genome assembly GCA_963556195.1 of Sepiola atlantica. Classification (NCBI taxonomy): domain Eukaryota; kingdom Metazoa; phylum Mollusca; class Cephalopoda; order Sepiida; family Sepiolidae; genus Sepiola; species Sepiola atlantica. The sequence goes on from OY744521.1 coordinate 203,890,136, forward strand.
AAAAGTTGGAAATCAGAAATTAGTTATAAATACTTATAATATTGTTTCAGGTGGGGGAGATACTGCTACTTGCTGTGCTAAGTTTAACACTGAAGACAAAGTCAGTCACGTCAGCACTGGAGGTGGAGCAAGTTTGGAATTGTTGGAAGGTGAGTCATTTAAATTAAATTTCATATTTTTATTTAAATATATAAAACTTTTTTTTGTCTAAGAGAATGGGAGGCAAAACCGTTTGTAGGATTAGCAGTTGGTCACATTGGAAAGAAAATTATTGAGAGCTTTATCTGAAAATCCTAAATTGAAAAGACGTCAAGCTTTTTAAAAACATTCAAAATGGTTTCTTTTGTGTTTGCTACTCATCTACAAATTTGTAACTTCATAATGGAATTAAACATAAATGAATAATGAAATGAATGAGATATAAGAAATTATAAATCTTGTCTAATCTTTGATTGAACTGGTGTCAAATGAGATGATGTTAATAAATGCCATCAACGAAAGTGTGGTGACAGTGCGGAAAGACCGAGGGATAAAACAGCAATGACTAGCATGCGCACTGCAAGGAAACAGCGGTCGCACGCGGGTGTGAACCTAGAACTGTTTGATTACATGAAGAGAAGAAAAACGAGGACTGATGCTGGGTACGAGAGTCTCGTGTTGTCGGGGAGAGGAGAGATGAGAACCACTGCTGAGATTGGCAGGTAACAATGGCGACTGTGTTGTTTGGATAAAGAAGGAAAAAAAAGATTCATACTTCGTTGTGAATACTGAGGGCTGGCATTTCTGTGTGTTCTGTCAACTCTAAAGGATTTACATGACTGAAATAGGAATTAACACAACTCATCTTGCGCAAAACCAAATCTTTTAAGGCTGGCAAAGTGTAATCAAGCAAACTTGTGTCATTGAAGATGCACTGAAATATTGGATCCAGAACACAAAGAAAAAAGAAGTTCTCCTGTGTATGATCTTTAAGTACAAGCGTTGGTGAGACCCAATTTAGGATCTTTGTGGATTGTGAAGTCACTCATTAGATATCATTACTACCTGAAAAATAAATCGCTTATAAAACTAAGATTATACAATACATGAAAAAAACAAAATTGCAAACAATATGAGATATGTTCCCAAACAACAAATTATATGAACATCAACCAACAGCTAGAAGTGCTATTTGGAAGTGCTATTCGATCAAAAACAAGAATTAGTATGAAGTCGAATCAAAATTGGACATACATATCTAACACACCCATACTTACAGGAGAAACTGCACCTATTGTGCTTAACTACTCAGATGACTATTTTATAAATACATTGTCTAGAACACAAAATGACTTTTCGTGTTGATCTGTGATGAAACAAACAATCCCAATACATTGAAGCTTATGAACCACCTCTACAAGTCAGATTTTAAAAACTAGTTTGATAATATTACATTAAACTAAAGTCTAGCCCAACTAATATGGCCTATGACTGTATTTTCAACCTAAAATACAAACCTTTATTCAACAAAATAAAAGGATGCAATAATACTATTTGGCCTCTGCATGGAACCCATACTATTATAGAAGCAGGAATTTCGTCCACAAAAATCCATGACATAAAACAAAGCTTCCCCAGGATACTTAAACAACCAGAGGTAATTCTAAATTTAAACAAACTAAAAAAAACAAAAAGAAACACTTGCCCTCTAACTTATCCAGAGAAATTATAATATTCAAGAAAAATATCCTAACTACTCTCACATTTACACAGATGGTTCTAAAGACAACAGCTAACTGGATTTGATGTAGTCCACAACAGCAAAATTGCCAGAAAATGCCTCCATATTTACCGCAAAAACTTTTGCAATAGATTTAGCCTTCACATTATATCCACTCCGTCCTACAAGCCATTAAAAATAGAAAATTGGATATTCCATTAATTATCAAAATTCTAAACAAATTAAACTCTACAAGCCATACCCAAAAGGTTATATTCAACTGAATAGCATGCCATACAGGAATCCATGAAAATCACAAAGCTGACTCAGTAGCCAAATCTGCACTAGACATTGTACCCAGCAAAAACTAATACACCAACCTAAAATCAACAAATTACTGACAAAAATATGGCAACAGTTAAGAAACCAAACTATTCATAACAAACAAATGCAATCCTCTGCCTATATAAGAGTCAGATATGTCCTAAGATAGAGTATTGATTTACTCCTCTCCAGGAGTTAGGCACAAGGCCAGTTTTTATCTTACTCCCACAAGTAAGATGTGACCCAAGGTCGGGTTGGGAAAGTGGGGTTTAAAAATTGCCTGGGCAGCCCTGTCGGCATTCCTCGGTAGGGGCGCCTCAGGCAGTAAGCAATAAACTTACTCCTCCCCAAAGAGGGGAGGCGAAGCCTGGGAGGGTGGACCTCCTAGAACTGCACAGGACAGACCCATAGACCGGCGTAAATCAAGCCCTGAAGGCCAAGACAATACCAGTGCAGTGGGGTGCAGTATCCATCGGAACAGATACTACACTTTGATCTTAGTCAAAAGGCCCTGCTGAGAGTACTCTTTGTTGCCTTGACAGACTACAAAATTACCTTCGTAATCTAATGGGGGATTATCTCTTCTGTTCTCTACAGAAGAGACGTTGCTAGTCTTTCTGTAATGAGCTTGAAAGAGAGAACCCCAAGATTGCTAATGTCGAGCCAGCTGTGGTTCCTCATTCGAAGTGGCAGTGGGTGGTATGCTGTATTTGCAAGCAAGACTGGATGCTTAAGTAAAGTATGAATTTTGGGAGAATATGTTTAAGGCTTCCAAAATAACAATATCTGTTTGTTGAGTTATCTCAGCGCCACTTTCTCCCCATTCAAATTAAAAGAGGCCTCTCTGTGATTAAAGCTGTTGTTAATGGCAAAAAGCACATAGTACTGGTGGATTCTGGATGTTCTCGGTCCCTTGTAACTGGATCAGTGTGCGATCCTTGGAGTTGGCAGGCATCAGATGTCCTAACAGCTGACGGTGAAATTCTCTGCAGTAGTGGCGTCAGGATTATCATGCTAGCAGTAGAAAATGTAAATCACGTAAAAGTTGATGTTCTGGTCGTAGACGGTCCACTGTTAGGCTTCGACATGCTAATTGGAATGGATGTTATTAAGATGCTGGGTGGAGTCCGCATAAATCAGTCCAGTGATACTATCTTTTTAAGGACAGAGCCATGTGCCTGCGCCATTGTTAGAATCGAGGGACCAGATTTCAGCACCGAGTTCGATGAGCAGACTAGGGCTTGGACAGCGTCATTGAAATGGTCAGGCAGTCAGACAACCAATGGACTTAAGAATAAGGTGCCTGAGTATCCCATGTCCGCTCAAGTTCTGCAGGAGTATCGCCATGAGCTGGAAATGTGGCTGAACTATGGATGACTACTTCCCTATCCTGAGGAGGAACTTGGTCCCCCAAAAGGCCTGATTCCATTAATGGCCGTATTTCAACAGAATAAGTCTAAGATGCGCCCAGTGTTCGACTTTCGTGAGTTGAATGAATACGTCAATGCTTACACGGCACATGCTGACATCTGTGCGCAAAAGTTAAGAGAGTGGAGAAAGAAAGGCTCCAACGTGTCGTTGTCTGATCTCTGAAGGGCCTATTTATAAATGCGTGTGCACAAATCCTTGTGGCCATACCAACCTGTTATCTTCAAAAGAAAGAGGTACTGCTTATCGTGCATGGGTTTTGGACTCAATGTGGCATCATCCATCATGCAAGCTATTGTTGAGGCTACACTCTTGAAAGATGACGCTATCCGGCAAGCAACTTCGACATACATTGACAACGTTTTCATCAGCGAAGATATAGCTTCCACAACTCGGGTGAGACAACATTTGGCTAACTTTGGACGAGCGAGCAAAGAACCGGAGCAGCTGCAGAATGGCTTAACAGTTCAGGAAAAGGGCAACAGGCTGAGATGGGAACGAGCGGACGAGGTCCCAAGTGTGCCGAGTGTTCTTACCCGTCAGTGTGTTCTCATTTTGTGGCAAGCTAGTCTGGTACTTCCCACTGATTAAATGGCTTAGGGTGGCTGCAGCATTCAGTAAGAGGAGAGCGGCAGACATAACAAAGGGTTGGAATGACAAGGTGACTGATATTCCTCTAACAACAATGATAAAAAAAGTTGCCACAAGAGTGCACCAAGAAGACCCTGTGTGAGGTACGTGGTGTGTTAATAGTCTTAAGCTCGACTTTTGGGTTGATGCAAGCTCTCTAGCCATCGGAGTATGATGGAGCTACTGTTGAGGATGTGAGCTGGTTACAAAAGGAAAGGGATACGCAGCACATAAACTTGATGGAGCTTGATGCTGTGCTAAAAGGTATGAAGATGACATTAATGTGGAAAGCGACTATATTGCATCTTCACACTGACTCTGCCTGTGTGCACAAATGGGTCACGGAAGGCCAGGGTGCACAACAAAGCGGCAAGTGAGATGCTAATCAGGTGGCGGCTTGATGCATTCGCAAGCCTTGTCGGAGAGTATGAACTGTCTGTAGATTCAGTCCTTTTGAGGTTCGAACATAACCGAGCAGGTAGTCTGATGAGAGTACCACAGTGATGGGTTGATCTTATTAAGACATTTGAACCTCCATACTGTGAAAGTGTTGTGTTGTCGAGCAAGTACAACTTTTACCAGATACGGTCCATCCATAACTGAAGCAGCCACCCTGGCATACGGCTGACACTGTACTTTGTCAGGAAGGTTGATCCCACAGTTTCTAAAGCGTCAGTAAGGGCTGTGCTAAGAAATTGTGAGAAGTGCCAGTCGATTGACCCACCACCCACACGTTGGCTGAGGGGGAGATTAGACGTTAGCGACACTTCGTTTTGGGTGGGAATGGATGTAACCCACTACCAAGGCAGACAATATCTAGGTGAATTGGAGTACGATTGTATTTTCATTGTGTGCATGTCCCTCTGGTAATGGCATGGTGGAGTGATGTCATCGAAGTGTAAAGCGGATTGCAGCGAGGAAACAGTGCCCCATAATGGAAGCAGTCTATTGGTATAATGTTACCCCGAAAGATGTTGCCGCTGACTGCCCCTGTCAACCTGGTTCATCGCTACCGCATCCGATTGAAGGGTATTGATGCACTTCCTCCAGAAAACCCAAACCGCAGCAGATTGGATACGTGGACGATCGTGTCTGGATGAACACCCCAATTGGACGATGCACTTCCCTTTATACATGTGGACGCGTTACAGGTGTGATCAAATAGAAGTTCTAAAATAATCTTAAATGTAGGTTACTAAGACAAATTGTTTTGATGCTCTGATAGTTACAATTTCTGAAATCCATTGTTAATCTGATTTTTCTATCAAGAATCATAAGCACTTTTTATTACCAACCAGTTAACACGAAAGTTTTTTTTTTATATATGCAACTTTTTAAGTAAAGTTATCACGATATTAGAAATAGGTTATGACTCCCTTTTAATCTTAATAAATTCATAAATGGCAGTGTTGCTTTGTATGATGATATCAGGCTCTAATGTCTTCAAAATTGATATACTCTTTGTTCAAAGAATCCAACTCAACAGTTACTGTTATAATAAAGTTTACACAAAATATTACATCTTTTTTCATTTTTTTATGTAACTTAATTATCATAGAAGAGAAGAGGCACTTGAATTGATTCTTGAGAGTTTATGTAAGTCATAACTTCAACTAACAAAAGTGTGTTTTGTTGTAGATTGTGACTTAGTCTTCTTTTCTCCTGGTGGAACATAGAGCCTCAACCGTTGTTCACCACTTTCTCCTGTGCAATTTCTTACCACAGCCTTCTTTGTAGCTTCCCAGTTTAAGTGTACGGGCTGCAACTCATTCAAAAGGCTGCATCTGCAAGGTCATATTTTTCACTTTGCTCGAAGATTCCAGTCAAGAGCCTAACGAGTTAGACTAGTTGGCTCCTTTTTGCAGGGTGTGTTAGATACATTCCCCTTATTTGGATTAACATTGTGTCTTGTTTAGCACTCTATCAAACTACCATAGCTGGAAAACCTGTTGACGACTTGTTTATGAAGGTCTGTATTTTTTTGATGGCATTGATTATGACTCTGTTCTTTTCCTTGGCCTTTTGGCAAGGAGCTAAATGTAATATCTGTTCTGATACTACATTTCATTTTTTCTGTGCTCAGTCAGTGAAGACTAGCAAGTTTTAATTTTGCCCCAATCCAAGCCTCTTTATGCTGGATTTTCCCCACATTAAAAACTGATCTTATGTCGAACTCTCCCCTTGTGGGGAGGCAAGTAAATAGGGACTCTTCAGAACCAGACAGACTTTTGTAGATTATACTCTTGTCTTTTTGTATTCTATAATAACTTGAAACTTTAATCACTTGTGTAATTTGAAAGGAAATACTTGTTCTACTAGTCCCTTCCATTGTTCGTATTTGTTTATTCAACTAAAACAATCTTTCCTTTGTTGCAGGCAAAGTTCTCCCTGGTGTTTCTGCTCTTACAGATGCTTAAGATCAATCTCTTTGTTTTTTTTTCATCAACTCTTTCTGTACAAAACACCAGAGATTGAATAGAAGTACAAACTCTTGTTTATGAAAAGAAAATGTTGCTAATGTTAGTTTATTGGCAAGTTTCAAAAAGATGTTTCTTTTTATTTGACTGGACAAATTTCATCAACTTTCAGATGGTTTTGTCATCTGTAAATTAAGAAATAATAATTAAAACTTTAAAAAAATATGCAATCCAGCTTCATATTTGTTTTTTCTGTTGTGTATGTGGGTGAACTTTTTTTTTGTATGTGTTCAGTGCACTGGTCGTGATCGTCTTCTCATTGTCTTCGTGCAATCTTGAAATACTGTATATATATATATATATATATATATATATATATATATAGTAATCTGCAAACACCCACAAGCAGCGATCAATAGGTATTCCTAATTTGAATATTTAGTTTTTAAACAGTTTCTAATAAAGTAATATTCTTGTAATTACATTTGTAATTACATCGTCACATTTTCTTAATAACCGAATCTGATTCTTGCCTGGAACCGAGAATGCAAATAGTTTTTGGAGAAGAGAGATAAGAAAAACCTGGCTGGACAATTTCAAATCTTGAACAGAGGTGCGTTGTGCCTGGAACCAAAGAAGAGATAAAGTTTATTTAGAAAAGGAAAAACCAATTTATTCTTCCAAGATATGTCCAGTGGAGGCCCGTAGAGATAAGGCTGGACCCCAGAGGCATGGGGTTGTCGTAATAATAATTGAACGATCAAATGGAGTGTTACAAAAGAGATATAGGTGAGTCAAACGGGAAAAGTCCCTCCCCACTGAAGTAATGATGTGAGGTTTATACTGAGGTTGTGGGAGCATAGAGATACCGGATGCTGCCGGGTAACCCTGCTGAAGGCCCAGCTTCGAGAAAATGAATTGCGATTTTCAGATTATTGATGTGTTTTATGAAAGTGTTGATTCTAGTCAGAAGGTGAGTTTACCCTGAGCATGTCGGACCCACCCAATTCCCAATATGTCAGAACACAGAGCATCTCGGGGACTAACTTTTGCTCGCTCCATGAAGCCATATCGATTGGACAGAGATAGAAAACGCCCAATCTCTGCTGCCTTTAAACCAGACACTATCTACCATTAATGGATAGACTTACGAAAATTTACATACTTAGACTCTTATGCCAATGTCTAAAATACAGAGCAATTTTGTTCTATGTACAAAAAGGATATTCTTTTTTTTTTTTATCAATAATATTAGTTTATTATCGATTATTTTATTTATTTTTTTATCCATCCTTACATTGTCAAGCAGGGTATGTGATCCCACAATTGACTTATGTTCTTGTTTGTTCACTAATAGGTCTTGATCAATTGTTGATGATTTTATTACCTTGTGATTGAAGTAAAAAATTATTTCTATTTTTATATAATAAATCCAGACAGCAGTTATTATGATAACGCCAATAACTTTAATGAAACATTTTAAACGACCTAAAAATTGAACTCTGGCTTTGTTTTGATGTCTAAATTGATCGTTTAAGTTTTGAAAAAAGATTTTCAAATCAAATTTGAGCTATTTGGGTATATGTGATTTACATAATAACTTTAATGAAACATTTTAAACGACCTAAAAATTGAACTCTGGCTTTGTTTTGATGTCTAAATTGATCGTTTAAGTTTTGAAAAAAGATTTTCAAATCAAATTTGAGCTATTTGGGTTTATGTGATTGACATAATAACTTTAAACTGACTTTAATAAGCAGTAAAATTAAAAGCTTTTCTCTTGAATTAATCATGGAATTTGCACAGGCCTCGCTAGTTTTTGGTAAAAGGAAACTTGTGTTGTTTTTATGGCTTTGATTTGCTTTATGGATGACACATTTATTTTTCTTCATAGCCATCCAATGCATACTAGCATGTAAAGCAAATATGATGATGACTTAACTGTGCAAAAAATATATTCTCGCATATGCATATAAACGCGTATTAGCAAAAAAACAGGCAAAATGAATTAAATATATATATATATATATATGATTATTTTTATTTACACAGACATGTACAAAATCTGCGACGCTGGCATGTTGATGTTATCGATCAACAGCTATTCTTTCCAAATATGATCTAAGGTTAAGATCGGATTCTAACTCTGTCTAATGAGATCTCAGTTTATAATAGCTGTTGATCGATAGCATCGACATGCCAATGTCGCAGATTTTGTACATGTCTGTGTAAATAAAAATAATCATATATAAAAGCTCTATTTGATATTGAGCACTTTTTATAAACCCGGTTGAAAGTTTTTGGATTACTACCCTATGGATGTTTTACTTGGATTATTATTATTGTTACTAGCAAATATATGCTCCCTCCGGTCGTATATTTTTACTAGGCTGCCTCGTCAGAAATGAACGCTCACCTGTAAACCGATGGAGCCCCAGTCATATTTCTTGGGTGGTTAGACATTGATTTTCTTTGTTTCCGACCAAGAATATTTTAAATTAAAAATAAAGAAAAAATTTCGACCCCACCCCAATTTTTTTTTTACCCTCCCCCATAAATAGAAATATTTTTTGTTAAGAAAACAAAAAAACAAAAATTTGACTTCCCCCCCCCCTATTTATTTTTTTTACCCCCTCCCTCATACATAGTAATATTTTTAGTTAAAAAAAAAAAAAAATTGACCCCTGCCCCCCCCCCCCCAAAGAAAATTTTTTTTACTCCCATACATAGTTAAAATAAAAAAAATTAGGAGGCGCCTCGGTCATATCAAAGAACCAATGTTTAAATATGCTATTGAAGGCGCCTATGTCATATCAAAGAACCAGTTTTGTTATTCTTCCAAAATGGTTACCCATTTAGTAATGGCCGAGATATTTGTTGCTTAACTTCAATTTACAACAAAACACCTTGTCTTAACAACGTAATGAAAATAAAGAATGATATGTGAAAAAAATCCTCTCACAATGACGTCACTTCCGGTAGGACCAGAAGGATGAGTCAGCAATTTATTTTTCTAAAATGGTCACCCATTTACTAATGGCTGGGATATGCCTTGCTTAACTTTAATTTACAACAAAACAATTTGTCTTAACAACGTAATGAAAATAAAGGATTATAATGTGAAAAAAAATCCTCTCAAAATGACGTTACTTCCGAAAAGATGACTTGGCAATTTTAACAGTACTTGGCATTCAAAGTATGGTTTACAAAACACGCTGGTTTCTTAATGAAATGTGTTTAATTAATTGTATGAATAATTTTTATTAATATCACCTTATCGGAAAATATTGTAAATACATATGTAAATTTGATAATAGCAGTTATAAGTGTATATTTGTAAATATGAATTTATTAGAAGTTTAAAAGAAATTAATTATGTAAATTGTAAAACCCGTCTGGTGTCTGAGCATGTTTTTAAGGAAGTTGAAAGAGTATTAGTTTAAGTAAGATTCTTAACGTTTTCTGTTCGAATTGCAGTCTCGTCTTGAAATTTCTTTCTACTTTTTTTATATGTTTACGGCGGTTTTTGTAGTACTATATATAGAAGCTGGCAAACTAAGTAAATACTGATATTACTCTGATGGAGTTTCGGCTTCAGACAGACGGACAGACAGACATATACATAATCTCCATTATTAATAGATTAATATTATTATTATATACTAGCGTTGCCTGGGAAAAATAAGGAACCGAAGAAACTCCTGCTCTCACCCTGAAACCCATATATTTTTGTTTATGGTCACGTAAACATGAGTGTTTATATATATATATATATATATATATATATATCAAAGGCAGTGTACAGCATGCTACAAGGCACATGTTACTGTAAATATATTCCCTTCCCTTATATGTTATGAGGGCACTTTAAGTCACTTTTTTTTTTCTTTTTAAGAATCAGACAGTTTTTACAATGTTTTTTAGAGCATGGAATTTGACTATTCATAATGTGTGAATTATTTTGTCTGATTTTTAGATTTTGGTATGTTTTTTGCTTCGTTTAGGCTGTTTAAGATATTATTTGGGCCATTCATTTGAAGAGTTTTTCAAATTGTTTGCTTGGTAACAAGATAATTAACATTTCTCTGCAGGTTAATTGGTAGAAAAAATGTTCATGTATTTTCTTTTTTAATTCGATGAAAAAGCTTTCAGCATTTCCTGGTTGTTGGAGATGATCTATGGCCTAAGAAATACAAATGTCGACTGTAGAATTGACTAAGCTTTGAAATTCTCTCATAAATACTGCTGGAAAAATGATGAGGTCACAATTTCCCTTCAGCTAAAGCTGGTTTTCAATGATTTTATTTGCGATCAATTTGTTTCATATCTATTGTTTTGGTATTGAATAACTAAAATATGACGTAAATCACAATATAACCGAGATATATATCTCTTCTTTTATATATTAACTAGCAAAAAAACTAACCGCCCTCTGGGCAGCTATTAATCTAGCTGTAGCTTTATCTACATAAAAACAAAGAAACAATTTTATTTTTGCATTATTGTAATTTGAAGTAAAACAATAAAAAGATGATTGTCATTGTGTTATTTGATATATTCCAATGATGAGATTTGTTTTTTATAAGCATAAAAAGGAATACACGCAAAATTGGGACGATTGTCAAGAATAAACAACAAAACCGTTATACTATAGGGGCCGTTGGATTTTCTCGCCTATTTCGCTTGGTATTCACCCAAATGTTGGATAAAATCGATTTTTGGGGTGAAATGGTACATTTTGTCCTGACAAAAAAAATCTAATTTATTTTTTAGCATATATCAAATTGAACTTTTATGCTAAATTTTTACCCGTCATCTTTTCGGCGACAGTTTGTTATTCTTAAATTCACGACTAGTATGTTTTAACCTTTTCATGTTTGCTTTTAAATTCGTTAAATTCCGTTAAAACTTGCTTTTGTAAATAGAATGTTCAAAGTTTTTTTTTGTGTGTAATAAGATGTTAAAGCAGTAAAAATATCTTTAGTCCAAGGAAAAAATATATTTAGTCCAAGGAAAAAAACAATAAAAACCAACATTGCCGCCAGCGATTAAAACTTGGAATTAAAGTTAGATTCTAAACACTTTAAAAAGTAAATGAGAATTTTATTTCAGGACCAAAAACACAATTAAGACCAATCAGTTTTATCCAAAATTTGGGCGAATACCAAGCGAAATGAGCGAAAGAAAACAGCAGTCCCTATTCTACAATTAAACCGATTAAACTTAATTAAATTAAAGAAAATATCTTAAATTTTAACTTAAAAAAGCAAGTAATTAGACTTTCTGACTAATTTGTTGTTTTTTAAGAACCGAAAGTAGATTAGATATCTTTCTTTATCTTAAAAAATCTATTATCGAATATTAAAATTGTAAATTGTTTATTTTTGTGAGAGATTTCCAATATAGACGTTTTCACCTTTTTTATTCAAATTTTTAATTTTAATAAATGTTTTTGCCCGACCTAGGAAAACTTGCTCCAGTTGATTTTTCGTGGGAGGAAAATTTGATTCGATATTTTTTCAACTCCCAAGGTCTAGGCCAGATATTTTGTATGAAATTTTAAGACATTAAATGGATCTCTGAATTTTTTATTGACAATTTATTGATACTTTTTGGCAAACTTATGAAAAATATTTTTTTAATTAATCTTTAAAAAATTAAACTTCATTGGTTTTTTTTTTTCGCCCCAAATTGTACTATTGAAAAAAAAATGGATAAATCTATTCATTTGAAAGTACTTGCACGTTTCTCTATGGTAAATAATGATATACATTATACAATATAGTAACGTTCGTAAAACAAACAAATATTAAATAATGATACGATGAATAATGTTGCCTTAGCTGTCTCTCCTCTTCCAGAGAAATGTTTTCTTTAAAAAGAAAATAATCATTAATAATGTTTAAAAGTAAAACTTTATTTACTTAAAACAAATCTAAATTCCCTTCCAAAATAAATAGAAAAAATATCTGGTCAAATTTTCCTTTCCTGAAAAAATAGGTTGTTAATGTAATGAAAATTAAAATTGTTTTAAAATATTTCAGGGATTTTTCTATTTCTATTTTATACATCAGGAAACGAAAATTTACGTATAATCCTATACTTCGTCCGACATGTTCTCCTATAACTCTCAAAATATTAGCGAGATTTTGTTAAATATTATCTTATGGTCTTACACTTAAAGTGACCTCCCCACCCATATTGACGACATCCTTTTACGCCCACCCCTATCCTTCGACCACTCATTGGCAGAATAGAACGTTTATGAAAGAAGGTACATTTTCATTATGGAACGATGAAAAAGAGCCGCTCCTTTTTTAGGAGTGGCTCCTTTTTGAAAATGAGGAGCGTGAGAGGAGCTAGCTCCAATTTTGGTTGTTGGAGCATAACGGGAGCAGCTCCAAAAGTAGTGGAGCGCGTAAAGCCCTGTATATATATTTATATGTATGTGTGTGTGTGTGTATGTATAATGAGATATTTCAGCGATTCAAAACATTTTGCAAATCAAGTTCCAAAGAGCATACACCCAGATATTATGGTTATAGTATATATACATGTACAGCATTCCTTCCTTTAAGCATATTTCATTAAATACTATAAAAAAAATTCTGTCTACATATTTTTGTCTTGATCTGTTTCAACTTTCTAATGAATTTTCTTGTTTGTGGCGGGAACTAGCCGATGTATCCACCATAATCGCTATTTACTCAAGTACTTTCTGATCTGGGGTGGTTATCACTAAAGGTCAGTGGTGTTAGGATATTTATTGGGGTGATAATGTTTTTTTTTTTTTTCCAGGGAATCACGTGTTATTTACTATATTAATAGAGTACTATGTTAGTGTAAAGGCATTTAAGGATATTGTCACTATTATTAAAATTTATTTTGTTGATAGTTTTTTTCTCTGTTTTAATGAGTAGAACTGCTAGTATATTTGTTACATTATAGAGGGCTCTATGTCGGATAGCGAGTAAATCAGCTAGTATGAATTTTGATAAGGGTTGACCTAAGTGCAGATCGTAGTGACATGAAATCGGCAAAAAATCGTTGCCACGAAAAAATAATCAGATAGGATGATATGTAAGGTTAAAACACAAAATATGAGGTCAAATAAGTAAGACAAAAAGGGAGATGAGTTGACATGATGAATGACATCACTTTTGGTCATTGGGAGGAAACAAAGGCCTTAGGTTCGTTCAGTGTGGAAGCCAAGACAGGCAGACGTTCAAATAATATTCTGTGATACTTTTAAAAAGTTGGAATCGCGAGAAGGTGAAAATCCTTGCCTCCCGAAAAGTCTTTCATTATGTCCCTCCAATTATCCCCAATAAGATAGTTAGCTAATGAATTAGAAGTTAAGTTATTCTCTCTCTCACATAAAGTATTTCTCTCCTAAAAAATAAAACCTGTAAAAACTGTAAAAGAAAGTTCCCAGTCTTCTTTCTGCGCAAGGAAAATTTTTATTTCAGCTAGCTACACTGAAGACTAATTTCCTGCATATCTAACTCACATGAAGAAAAAACTAATGACCGTTAAAATTCAGCACAAAACTGTATAAGAAGAAATAACAATAGATAACTTTAACAATTCACCTTTCTCAAGTTGAAAATCCTTCCAGTAGTTTTTAATACCCTGGAAATAGTCGTGGAAAGCATGTACAAGCAAGGTAGCAAAGATAGAGAAAAGCGTGGGAGAATGATTTGTCATGAGATTGTTTTTTCTGGAAAATTATTTTATTGTATCTTTTGGTTTTTCCTATAGAAGCTGGAAGTGATTTTTTTTTGTTTCAGGTAGTGAGTTTGGTGCATAAAGCCAAGCAAACAAGGCAGGATACAAATCTTAACGTATTGTGAAAACTGATGATCGTTAAAAGTCAGCACAAGACTGTGTATAAAAAGAAATAACAAAAAATAACTTTAACAATTCATTTTAATTTATACCAAAATCAAACCTACAAAGTCTCTGCCATTTTTTTTTCTGTCGGTCTGAGGTAAGGTCCTGTGCAGTCCACATGAAGTCCACCCAAACAAGGGGGCAAATTGCCACTGTAAACGTAAAGGGACTACTGAGAATTAGGTTGAAATTCTAGGTGATCATCCTAAATTGGGAGCTGTGCAGCGAGATGTTTGTTCATATTAGTTTTAAATTTCTATACAGTCAGGGAAATAGGGAGCAGGGAGGGAGTTCCATAGGCCGGCAGCACGAGGAGTAGAAGGATCCCCGGCATCTAAGGGCCTCCACAGTGAATGGATGGGACTTAGCTGATTGTCGGGTTGCTGATGTGTATTTACGTTCATCGGAGCACATTCCATTGCAGAACTTGTAAAATAAGCACAAAGATGCAACATTGCGGCGATGGGATAGGGGCTGGAGCTTGGTAGATAGTGAGGAACCTATCGGGTTAGAGACTCTTTTTTTGACCTAGTCGAAGAGGGAGAAACTAGTGGATGGCGCACCAGCACAGATGTGGCAACAATACTCGATGCATGGGTGATTGGTGGCTTTGTAGAGATATAGGATACTGTCAGGTGTGAGAAGTTTTTTAGCACGGTAGAGGGAGCCCACCTTCTTTGCAGCAGCCTTGGCAATATCTTCTATGTATTTGTTCCAATTCATATTACCTGTGAATGTTAGGCCTAGGAGTCTGAACGTTGGAGTTTCAGGTAGGGTGTTATTTGCAATGGTAATCGGTGGTTGAAGAGTTTCTTATAGTTGTTAAAGGAAAGATGCTTTGTCTTCCTTTTGAAAAGGGTTAGTTTATTGCTAATTGCTCAAGGCGTCCTACCGGGGAATGCCAATGAGACTACCCAGGTAATTTTTGTTCAGCCAAAGTGCTCTTCCTTGAGAGCGCTGGCTTTTCAAATCTCACTTTCCTGACCTTGTGTCTTATCTTCCCGCCGTGGGAGGGAGGTGATAAATAAAACGTTAACAATTCACCTTCAAAGTGCACAAAACTTGACTGCAACAAATGTTAGCAGCAGACCTCTCAACCACTGCTCCTAAATTTTACCCTTTGTTGAAAGAAAGAAAAAAAAAAGCTATTTCTCTTTTCAGGTACTTACTAAACATAACCTAGTTTACATAACACGTTACTTACACAAACTAACTGAGGCAATATAGAATTCTTTCCCATCTTTTTTTCTCACTCAATTATGTTTCACACGAAACGAAAATACAATTTCATGTTATATAAATAAATGTTTGTTGAATTGATTTCTGTTTTATTGATTTTTTTTTCTCTTCTGAAACATTGCCACCATATTCATTCTTATTAAATTTGAAGTCGGAATCGGGATTTTTTGTTTTACACACATCAACTCTATAAGTCATTTTGCACCATGCAATGTATTTATAAAATAGTCATTTGATAAGTTTTGGAAATTGTTTTTTGGGTTTATTCTATAGGAACTGGAAGTGATATACTTTTTCTGATAGTCTATTATTTAAGAGGTGGGTACATTTTCAAACAGCATAGTAAGGTTTGATACAGGATAGCATTTCTTGTGGGTATTCTTATATTTCCTTTTACAGTTGATTAGAATGTTTCACTGTGAGTTGTTGTTGCCAGTCCTTTGATTTCCTCTAATGCCTGGAAAGATAACAAGACTTTCGGACAACCTGTATTTAAAAAAAGAACAACAACAGTCAAGTATACTTTTGTTTGACAGGTGGTTTGATGATTACTGATGCAGACAATGGAATCAACAAATCCTATCAGATCTACACGGTGTTTGAGACAAATTTGACACTTTTGGGAAAAGAAAGAAAAAACGTCATATTTTGGCCAATAATTGATGTATTCTGAAAATTCAAAGTGCATCACTTAAAGGATTTTTTGGTGAATACAGTTCACGTGAAAAAGCAACCATAAGTCTTCATCACAGCCTTCAGGTGGGACTTGAACCTCAAGCATGTGTCTTTCGAGAGATGCTTGAATACCAGTTAGATTTTGGCAGTCAGTTCATCATTGGTTTTGCGGATAATATGGTTGATGTCTTTCTAAAACTGCTCTCAACACATAAGTTTTCAAACAGTCATTTCTGAGTTTTCCCTGAGGTGTGATACAGAACTGAGTCCTGTTGTCATACGTATGTCCTTTCTGCAGCCACCTTCATCACCTAGTGCTTGACAACACTGACTAGCAACTTCCTATAGCCATCTGAATTGAGTTCGATTCTCTTTTTAAAGATGTGGGGCAGTATGACGTGGCCTTAGCTGGAAACATACCTTAAGACCACAGTTTTAGGGAACATGCTCTTCATGATGTGTGTGACATTGTGCACACTGTAGGCTAGCCACATGTTGTTCTGCACAGTGTGCAACTGCACCTGGTAACAGCTAAAGCATCTTCAGTTTGACTGGTTGTTTGACCTTGTTGAAGAGTTTCTTGGCATTCGTAAGGCTGTTCTTTGGCTCTTGCGACTCTTGTATGAAGAATAACAGAGTTTCTCGTTCAGTGCTTTCTTCATAATCGCCACTCCGATGCCCATCTCTCTCTTTCTCTCGCCAAGATTCGCATTGCTTTGTCTGAATCTTGCCACAACTTTTTTTTTTTTTTTTTAGCTTATTGTCGAATGTCGTAGTGCAAGCACAGTTAGAAAGCCAGCTTTAAATACTACAAATGGTTCTCAAATAAAACAATATAAAAATTTATCAAATTTATCTCAAATACACTGTATTGTGTTCATTTACATGCTAACATCCTCAAATACACTGTATTGTGTTTATTTACATGCTGACATCCTCAAATACACTGTATTGTGTTAATTTACATGCTGACATCCTCAAATACACTGTATTGTGTTCATTTACATGCTAACATCCTCAAATACACTGTATTGTGTTCATTTACATGCTAACATCCTCAAATACACTGTATTGTGTTCATTTACATGCTAACATCCTCAAATACACTGTATTGTGTTCATTTACATGCTCACATCCTCAAATACACTGTATTGTGTTCATTTACATGCTAACATCCTCAAATACACTGTATTGTGTTCATTTACATGCTAACATCCTCAAATACACTGTATTGTGTTCATTTACATGTTCACATCCTCAAATACACTGTATTGTATTCATTTACATGCTAACATCCTCAAATACACTGTATTGTGTTCATTTACATGCTCACATCCTCAAATACACTGTATTGTGTTCATTTACATGCTAACATCCTCAAATACACTGTATTGTGTTCATTTACATGCTAACATCCTCAAATACACTGTATTGTGTTCATTTACATGTTCACATCCTCAAATACACTGTATTGTATTCATTTACATGCTAACATCCTCAAATACACTGTATTGTGTTCATTTACATGCTCACATCCTCAAATACACTGTATTGTATTCATTTACATGCTAACATCCTCAAATACACTGTATTGTGTTCATTTACATGCCCACATCCTCAAATAGACTGTATTGTGTTCATTTACATGCCCACATCCTCAAATACACTGTATTGTGTTCATTTACATGTTCTACATCCTCAAATACACTGTATTGTGTTCATTTACATGCTCACATCCTCAAATACACTGTATTGTATTCATTTACATGCTAACATCCTCAAATACACTGTATTGTGTTCATTTACATGTTCACATCCTCAAATACACTGTATTGTATTCATTTACATGCTAACATCCTCAAATACACTGTATTGTGTTCATTTACATGCTAACATCCTCAAATACACTGTATTGTGTTCATTTACATGCTGACATCCTCAAATACACTGTATTGTGTTCATTTACATGTTCACATCCTCAAATACACTGTATTGTGTTCATTTATATGCTAACATCCTCAAATACACTGTATTGTGTTCATTTACATGCTAACATCCTCAAATACACTGTATTGTGTTCATTTACATGTTCACATCCTCAAATACACTGTATTGTGTTCATTTACATGCTAACATCCTCAAATACACTGTATTGTGTTCATTTACATGCTAACATCCTCAAATACACTGTATTGTGTTCATTTACATGTTCACATCCTCAAATACACTGTATTGTGTTCATTTACATGCTAACATCCTCAAATACACTGTATTGTGTTCATTTACATGTTCACATCCTCAAATACACTGTATTGTGTTCATTTACATGCTAACATCCTCAAATACACTGTATTGTGTTCATTTACATGCTAACATCCTCAAATACACTGTATTGTGTTCATTTACATGCTAACATCCTCAAATACACTGTATTGTGTTCATTTACATGCTAACATCCTCAAATACACTGTATTGTGTTCATTTACATGTTCACATCCTCAAATACACTGTATTGCGTTCACTGTATTGCGTTCATTTACATGCTGACATCCTCAAATACACTGTATTGTGTTCATTTACATGCTAACATCCTCAAATACACTGTATTGTGTTCATTTACATGCTAACATCCTCAAATACACTGTATTGTGTTAATTTACATGCTAACATCCTTAGGGAAAGTTATGACAGCCCACCCCCCCTCCCAATTACCCCCCTCTCTAAGCTATGGGTGAAATAGAAGTTTTCCTTTGCTAAATCATTTATAATAAGTACAATTTCATTATTAAATAACCGAAAAGTAGTTGATATGCCATAAACAGACAACCCAAATCATTTTGTTTTACACAAACATAAACTTTTGCTAAAACAGAGCATTTCTCTTTGATAAGTTTCTCGCTTGTGACATTTTTAACAATATTCAACGAACTGTATTTGCAACTTGGTTGAAAACCACATTTATTAATTCTTCATCCAATTCCAAATTATTTTTCACTTCAGAGCTTACTAATGACAGAAAATCTTTTAATCTAATTTTAAAAAATACTAAAAATAAAGTCATAATAGGAATATACTTTAATAATTACATGATTGAATTTTGAAAATATATTACTTTTTTAATATAGGTAAAATATATATTCTTTTAATATAGGTAAAATATATATTTTTTTATTGTGAATGTATTTCAACTCTGTTTACATTTAAAAAAAAGAAATTACAAACATATTTATGCCTCTAAGAAATATTGGTTTCTTACTTGTTCATACTCAAACAAGAGAATAACCTTAATTATAAAAATATAATA
This sequence comes from Sepiola atlantica, assembly GCA_963556195.1. Lineage (NCBI taxonomy): Eukaryota > Metazoa > Mollusca > Cephalopoda > Sepiida > Sepiolidae > Sepiola > Sepiola atlantica. The sequence continues at coordinate 203,909,745 of OY744521.1, forward strand.
GGATTTATGTGCACCAAAATAAGCAGATACATTAAAGTTTCTAATGTAATGAAAGACGGACTTACCAAATATGTGTAGAGGCAATAGACATAACTGGTCTGTTTTGTGAGAAGACTGACCGCATGTCACAGAACTGGTCTGGACGAAGTAGAAGCAGTGGACAAATGATGTCGCTTCGATGATCAAATCAAAAAGGGGTGAAAAGAGGAAGAACTTCTGATTTATGCCTTTGTAGCAGTTGCATGAGTGACCTATTTCGTATCGATGTACGTTAGCTTTAACTGAGATGGTGATTCGGCTTTGCGGATGCGTAATCATTGACTCTTTACTGCATAGGTGTATGACAAGTGAATGTGTAGCGAAATTCATATGCGTCAACATATTTGGCGCCAAAGACAATATACAACGCTCCCAGTTTTTGTTCTCGCCGTCAAGGCACATACTTATCCTGATCTCGCTTTGCTTTAGCCAAGGCAGACGAGATGCCAAACTCCAGAATATTACATTATCTAACCAACATGAGCCAGCCCATTGCACCATTTCTCTTTTGTTCCTGTGTTCTCGTGAATAAATATTAACATCTATTTACTTGTGGAGGGCCTGTGGACGAGTGGTTATAGCACTTGTCTTTGGGCTGGACGACCCGGGTTCGATCCCATTCACGGCATGCGAATTTTTGGGTCTGAAAACTCCCTCTGTCCACCCAGCAGTAAATGGGTACCTGACTAAAATTCAGGGAAGGTTCAAGGCAGCGGAAGGAGAGGGATGGGCTCCGCCTTCCATATGCTGTGCCCTAGACACGGTGATTCTTAACAAATCACCACCGCTACGGCCATGGGCAGTGTGCGATGTCGGCAACGACACTCGTGCGCGTCCAGGCTATGCGACCTTTACCTTTTTTACTTGTGGAGACATTATTTATTTCAAGGAAGAATGGTGACCCTTTCTTGTGTAACATTTATATTTCAGTTGGATTCGGCCAGATGTACTAACTCTAACAAGTAGGTTTGTCATTCTGACTTTCTTCCTGATTTAAATCTTTTTGATTCACCTCGTCTCTTACCAATCTAAATCTGGTAGCCTCAACTGTCTCCAACCAGCTAAACCTTTTATATAGGTGACCACGTGGCTAAATCAACTACTGGTTGACTGCATTGTCATCACATGATTTGAGACTCCACGTATTATGAACAAGCAACCCCAACACCTCCATGGACATTTCCCAAAAAACACTTTGAAAAGAAAACTTTTAAATTTCAGGTTTCTTTTTACTTACATGATGAAAGCCAGCTTAAATTTTCAAGTGTTTTCTGTGGCAGATGAAGTAAGAACGACAAATGAAATAACCTTAACAATACTGCTACTCCAGACCAATGAAAAACTGGCAGTCTCACTCCTCGGTTTAAAAAGGGTGACTGCATGTCCACTGTCAACCATCGTCCAGTCAATCTTACTTACTGTATCAGTAAACTGATGGAATTCTGTGTCAAAGAAACACTCTCAAACTCCTCCAGCTCTCATAACTTCATACAGTCCTTGCAATTCGGATGTATTCCTGACCCAAGTTGTTGGGATCAGTTTATCAAGTTTCTTGAGGATATCACTCAAACCACTGATAACGGATCAAGGGTGGATGTTGTTTATTTTACTAGCATCCTATATCTCTACAAAGCCACCATTCAAACGTGTATAGAGTACTGTTACCACATCTGGGCTGGTGCACCAACCACTAACCTCTTCCTCATGGTCAGGATGCAAAAGAAAATTTCTAACCTAATAGGTTTTGCACTGTCTGCCAGTGCCTGTCGCAATGCTGCAGAGTTGCATTTCTGTACTTCCATGGAATGTGCTCCAATGAACTTACTGCACTTTTACCCTGTAAACGAAATTGACCCCGATTCACCCAACTAACTGCTGAATCCCACCCTTTCATTGTAGACGTTTCTAGATGCCGGAAAATTTTCTACTCTGATAGCTTCTTTCCTTGGACCACTTACCTTTGGAATTTCCTTCCTACTCCCTGTTTCCCCGATAGTACCAACATGCAGAAATTTAAATGTAATGTGAACAAACATCTTACTGCATAACTTTTCACCCAGGTAGCCCCCCCCCCCCTATAAATCTGGCCCCTACTACAGTAACCTCCTACGCTTCAGTAGGAACAAACAATCTTCGAGAAATGTGATGTCCTTTCGGTAAGAAACAGACACCAAATCTTAATTATAAGATATTTAATGATATACTACAAGTTAGTAAAAATAATTAGAAGTGTATCACTTATGAAAGATGTGATAAAAGCAACAATAATTAGAAATAAATCATAGTAACTGTAGCAGTCACATGTTTGATGTACTATTTTCTCTTGAAAATGTAATTAGACAAAGTTTAGCGCCGAGTAATTGGCCCATCGACCAATTGAATGGCTTGGTGTATGAATACAGTTTGTTGAACTAGTTCTTCAAAATGTGCCAATGCAAGTGTTTTTCTCGCTTTCAAACAGTTTGAGTCAGACTGCACAAGGAATCGAACGTGTTAAGGCTGGTCGCGTCCTACTCAAACATGGAATCAGAAGGACAGTCGACCTCAACTGAAACTTTATTTATAACAATCACCTCAACCTCACCCGGGCATTATATAATAATCAAGAAGGTTTCAATCGAAAATTTTGTGATAAAAAGCAACAAGAATAAGATTGAGAAATGTCATAAAATAAAAAGCAACAAGAATAAGATTGAGAAATGTCATAAAATAAAAAGCAACAAGAATAAGATTGAGAAATGTCATAAAATAAAAAGCAACAAGAATAAGATTGAGAAATGTCATAAAATAAAAAGCAACAAGAATAAGATTGAGAAATGTCATAAAATAAAAAGCAACAAAAATAAGATTTAGAAATGTCATAAAATAAAAAGCAACAAGAATAAGATTTAGAAATGTCATAAAATAAAAAGCAACAAGAATAAGATTGAGAAATGTCATAAAATAAAAAGCAACAAGAATAAGATTTAGAAATGTCATAAAATAAAAAGCAACAAAAATAAGATTTAGAAATGTCATAAAATAAAAAGCAACAAGAATAAGATTGAGAAATGTCATATAATAAAAAGCAACAAAAATAAGATTTAGAAATGTCATAAAATAAAAAGCAACAAGAATAAGATTGAGAAATGTCATATAATAAAAAGCAACAAGAATAAGATTTAGAAATGTCATAAAATAAAAAGCAACAAGAATAAGATTGAGAAATGTCATATAATAAAAAGCAACAAGAATAAGATTTAGAAATGTCATAAAATAAAAAGCAACAAAAATAAGATTTAGAAATGTCATAAAATAAAAAGCAACAAAAATAAGATTTAGAAATGTCATAAAATAAAAAGCAACAAAAATAAGATTTAGAAATGTCATAAAATAAAAAGCAACAAGAATAAGATTTAGAAATGTCATAAAATAAAAAGCAACAAAAATAAGATTGAGAAATGTCATAAAATAAAAAGCAACAAGAATAAGATTGAGAAATGTCATAAAATAAAAAGCAACAAGAATAAGATTGAGAAATGTCATAAAATAAAAAGCAACAAAAATAAGATTTAGAAATGTCATAAAATAAAAAGCAACAAAAATAAGATTTAGAAATGTCATAAAATAAAAAGCAACAAGAATAAGATTGAGAAATGTCATATAATAAAAAGCAACAAGAATAAGATTGAGAAATGTCATAAAATAAAAAGCAACAAGAATAAGATTGAGAAATGTCATAAAATAAAAAGCAACAAGAATAAGATTGAGAAATGTCATAAAATAAAAAGCAACAAGAATAAGATTGAGAAATGTCATAAAATAAAAAGTATCTTGATTTGAAGAAGTATTTAAACAAACAGAAGAGACGTTGCTACTTTTTCTCTACTGTATCTTTATTTCCATGGAAGGTGATAGACAGAGCTTCAATCTCTTGTTCCTCCTTGTAAGACATTCACAACCAGAACGTGTTTTTTTATCACCAGTGCAAATAATTTTCTTTCATTCTTTGTGTGTATAACATCAAACGTTGCTAGTTTTTCTCAACTTTTTTTTTTATAACAAAGTTCACCCCAAACAAGGCATGCTGCCACTGTAGATGTAAAGAGCTACTGAGAATTAGGGTGAAAGTATTAAGGTCATCCTAAATTAGGAGCTGTGCAGCAGGATGCTTGTTCACATTAGTTTTAAATTTCTGTATGTCGATACAGTCAGGGAAATGGGGAGCAGAGAGGGAGTTCCATAGGCCGGCAGCATGAGAAAAGAAGCTATTAGAGTAGAAGGCTCTCCGGCATCTGGGGACCTCCACAGTGAATGGATGGGACTTAGCTGATTGTTGGGTTGGTTGAGTGAATTTACGTCGAAGGGGCACCAGAGCAGCAAGTTCATTGGAGCACATTCCATTGAAGTACTTGTAAAACGAGCACAAAGATGCAACAGGATGGGACAGGGACTGAAGCTTGGTGGCTAGTGAGGGACCTATTAGATTAGGGACTCTTTTTTGGACCTTGTCTAAGAGAGAGATACATGGACAGATGGTGGCTTTGATATACGATACTGTCAGGTGTGAGAAGTTTTCTAGCACGGTAGAGTGAGATCGCCTTTTTTGCAGCATCCTTGGCAATGTCTTCTATGTATTTGTTCCAATTCATGTTACCTGTGAATGCTAGACCGAGGAGTTTGAACGTTTGAGGTAGGGTGTTATTTGTTATAACAATCAGCGGTTTAAGAGGTTTCTTGTAGTTGTTGAAGGAAAGGATCACTATTTCCATGGAAGGTGCTCCACTGACCTCCAAATCCAATATCAATAAACACTTGTCATAAACCGTCTTTATACGTCATCAAATTTTATTTTCAATCCTCTCATAATATTCATCATCATTCAGCTGACAATCAATCCATCCCATTTACTTTTATTTCCGAGTGTTATTTTGGCCTTTATAAGTGGTGAATCATTAATAAAAACAAAAAATAACATTGTTGAAAGAAATCAACAATTCATTTTTGAATTTTGAAACACAGCTGCTAGGCGCAAGAGTGGATAATGTAGGCTATATTTAGTTTAATTTAGCTTTATGGAAGAGGAGCAAAAAGAAATGCAAATTCAGATACCTCCAATTTTTGTGAAATCTAACAATAGGTATTAGACATCAATTAATAAATATTTCCCAAATTTCAGTTTCTTTGGAGTATTTTAAAAGGTTTTTAGGGAACATAATATGGGCACAACCTCTCATTTGAAAATTCAGATATTTAAGATTTGCATTGAATTTGATCCATAAGCAAGATTTCACTGAATTTCAATTTCCTCTTAAGAAGTCTTAAATTTTATACATTTTCTAGAATCAAAATCATGCAATGGATTTTGATCAAAATTGGAATAAGGATTCTAAACATAAGGTTTAGTAGCATTATATCTTGATTTTAAAGTTCGTAAGGTAACATAAAAGTTGTGCAAAACTATTCTGTCCGAGGAATTAATTCTTTTAGTACAATAATAATATTCAGTTCAGTGATTTTTAAGTTCAGACAACATGAAAAGCTATAGAAAAAACATTGCTGACTTTTGCGAATTAAAGATTTTATCAACTGCAAACTATTTATCACACTAAAATAGTAAAAGAGAGATCAGAGCTTTAGATCAAAACAGGTTTAATGATCTACTTTGTAGGAGAAGAGCTATTAAAAATGAATCGAGAATTATACAGTGACCTGACTGGCCACTAATTTATTTGGTTGCAAGTCAGTAATAGTCATCCTTAAATGGTTATTTTTTTTTTTTTTTTTTTAGTCCTGCCAAATCAATAAATACATCTACCTGACATTAATTTTTTCCTTTTTATTCTGAATTAGTCACACGAACTAAGTTAAATAGATTTGTATCTTTGTCTATAGAAGGCAGGAGCAACCGTTGTTCACTTGTAGGGCAAAGTTAAGTCTTCTGATATGCCCCTCATTCTGTGGAGAATTAATCATAATATGTGACTCTTTTTTGTGTATATGAAGACCAGCATTGGAGAGACATACCCTATAACATGAGGGCGTTTTGGAGATAGTCTTTTAGAGATATATCAACCTCAATGTTAATTAAGTAGACAAAAAATAAGGAAATACGAGAAGCGATTATAAAAATACAAAGGTTTTATACATAATCAAACATGCAACATTTATATATAAACTTAAAAGAAGTTAGAAAAATGTTCCGAGGTGAAATTTTTGTAATGATAAAATATTTTCTTAATTTGGGGTGTGCAGTGAATGTGATGTGTGGGTACTGGTGTCTATAACAAGACATAATGTTACATAGTTTTTAATTTCTCGTACCTTTTCTTCTTCGTCGTGGAGGGGTGTCGTCTCGATGTCGTCTAGTGGTTGAGTTCTTTCTTCGCTTCTGTACTGCCGTGAACATCGCCGTCCGCTGTGTCTACAACAAAACCCTTCATAACACGATTCAGGAGGCAACAATCTTTTTAAATTTTGCTAGTTTTATTCAGGCGTCAGTTTTCTGTCGGCCATGGAGATGTTTTACTAAACGTTGAGGGAGAGATCAAATTACTACTTTATCGTAGTTAATTCCTAGCTTAAGTCCTTAGCCATTCGAGGAGGGGGAAGAAGGAATCTCATGCCTGTATTCTCTTAGGGAATTTAATTCCCCTAATCATTTCGGACTACATAGAGAAATACGTCTGTTCGACTTGCTTCCAAAAACCAGAGTCGCAAAACTCTTTTTCCCACACAAAAGCCAGTGACGTCAAAGAACCCCTATGTGCAGGTGCACCTTGACCCTTGACCTGAGGTCTCGTCAACGTGGTGGCCTTGTCAACGTTTGTGAGCTCCGACTGTGAGAACAGGCCTATTTTGCACTCGATTGTACGGGTTCACCCGCACTAAATCGCGCAAGCCAAACCAAACGATCGCCCACACACACGTTCACTTCGACATGCGTCCGGCCTCACAGGTCCATTATCCAATAATAAGTGTGTCTGATTATAGTAGGATGAATATGTGATAGTGGCATGTAAGTGTTAAAAGCTTAATAGTATTCACAGGAATGAGGTGAGATCCAACGAGAAGAGAAGTAAAGTGTTCTTTGAATAGGACATTTAGAGAATATGCATATGTGGCTTAGTTTTATTAGATTAGGCTAATGTTCAGGATAGCTGAAGAAATGTATAAGATTATATTATTATTGCCTTCCATAACAAAAAATAAAAAGTCTGATTTTCATAAAAAAGTTCTTATATGGTTATGTAATAGTTATATTTTATAGTTTTTATTACTTCCTCGAATAAATTGCTTACTAATTAATTTTTTTTTTTTATTAGTTGTATGGGCCAAAGATCTGAGTAGCTCTCTGCAAGAGCAAGCTTTAAAATTTGTGGGATGTTATTTATTATATTCAAAGTATGGTATAAAAACATGTGTGCTAAGTCCACACCTTGAAAGAAAAACCCATAAAGTTGTATCTGCAAGAGAACAATAATACATGATTTATTCAGGGAATATACAGCAGCTTATAGATAAACATATAGGGTCCACCATAAGTAACTATATATTTTATTTTGTTTGTAACTTTGTTGACACTTAAGTATTTCTTCTATTTCATGTGTGAAAGTGGAAATCATATATTTTTATAGCTTCGTTGAACCTAAGGAACATATCCGATCTGATATTGCTCAAGTGCCGTTAGAGCTGTGCACCAAAGTATGCTGCTCAGTCCCTGAAAGATTAGCAAACAATGGCTACAATTGAGCTCCATGAAGAACACAGAGCTTTAATAAATGTTTTAATAAACCTAATGTTTTATGTTGTAAAACCTTAAGTCTACCTTTTGTTAGTTTCTATATTGTAGTTGCATATTTCTTCCATGTTGCATTTATCATATTGAAATACAGTTATTTATGACATATGGGTGACAATTGGGAATACAAGGTGCTGTATACAAATACTCCACCCAGTTGTATAAATGAGTACCAGTCTTGCTGGGAAGTATAATCTGCCACAAACTAGTGTCCTTCCTGTCATGAGGAGTGTTCAGACCATCCTTCCATGCTATAAAGGTGAGAAAGAGACTATTACTCATCCTACTACTTTATATATATATAAAATATGAAACTAAAAGTATACTTTTAGTAGATAGAACATATAGTGAAATGGTTTAAGCTCAATATACGAGATAGAACAATTATAAAGATAGATGAAAGAAGAGGGATAAATATGTACGAATGCCAAATTTATTTCAACTTCGATTGTTCAATGCAAGGTGTACTCGGTAAAAAACATGTTTATTATTCTTTCTTTAAGCCAAGGCTTTTCAAAGATTAAAATCTTATCATCACAGGAATTACATAGATAGATAAGTTGGCAGTGGAAGAGCCAAAATTCAAAATTTGAAAAAATATTAAGTAATGGAGAGTGAGAATGTGCATGTAAAAAGATAAGGGGTTATTGAGTACATCTTGCATTGAACAATCGAAGTTGAAATAAATTTGTCATTCGTACATGTTTATCCCTCTTCTTTCATCTATCTTTATATATATATATATATATATATATATATATATATATATTGTTGATGGTGTTATTCCGTTTGCTACATAATATATTGTGTTTCATTAACGTTTAAAATAAACGTCAAAAAATATATTTCGCTCTGAATTTTTATTGAGCACTCTCATGCACCCGGTTTCAACTTCCTTCGGATTTATACCCCTTGGATATTTGTAACAAGTTAATTATATATATATATATATATATATATATATATATATATATATATATATTATCTAAATTAATAAATGCGAAAATTGGGCCCATTAACGGTGAAGTCAAAGCATCTTATTTCAAATTAATTCGAGTTTACACAATAGCAGCACTTTATTTGTTTTATATACTGCTTATGTATATGTGATCTAAGTAGTAAAGTTAACTAATTTTCATATTGCTGTGTAAAAAGATACTTTATTGATTAACTATACTTGTTTATTAATTATATGATTGTTTTGATTATAATATAACAAATAGCTCAGTTTAGAAGTATTGTTTTATTTCGTGGACAAGTAAATAGAATTCAGAAATGGCAATGATGATGGGTTCTCCTTCTTGGCTATGATGGCAGGACAGTTATTTTTGGACAACTATTGTGTTCCTTTCCGGCCTATTCTTTGGAGGAATTTACTTCATTTTGAACAAGTTGCAGTCCATTTATGAATTGTAAATAAAATACTAAAGCCCCACATAAACTCACCATCATCCAGGTAAATTGATTTCTTCTTTCTTTTCTTTACAGTCATATTTAAAATATAACTAAATTTGTATCAAAATTACTAAAATGTTAATGTTTATCTATCTATATGAATAGGTGCAATATATATATATATATATATATATATATATATATATATATATATATATATAAATTTGATGAAATACAACATTTATTAATTCATCAAGTATTCAAATAAGGGATATAAAAAAAACCTTTTTCTTTTTCCTTAATCAATTGATTTTCAAAAAATAAGCTCTTTTAATCAGAGGAAAAAATCAACAAAAATTGTATTACTGGTTAGCACATATTTAAAAATATAAAAAGTTGTGAGCAAAAAAACCATCTATGTATATAAAAAAACACATATTCATGTATATATATATATATATATATATATATATATATATATAATGAGTTTCAAAAATGTAATCGTCTAAATCGGATGCTTGAAAATACCACAAGGTTGAAATAAATTATTGCATCGATGATTATGTAATTTCGTGTTACTACATTTTATTTTATATATATATATATATAATATTTATAAATAAATATTAATTATTTATTACCTACAGACATCGATGTTTCATGCTAACGCAATCTTCAGTGCAGGATGTTAATTCTCAACGGTCGGCGGGTTCGAACTCTGATCACAAATCGCCACTGATTCGTAGTCAACCCCTCGGCCATAGGGAATCAGCTAATAATTAAGGAGGAATTTAACTTTGTAAATAGCGAGTCGGCGGCTAATTTACACGAGCAGTTGAAAGTGATCAACAAACTGTGTTTGGATCTTGCATAAGTGCTTCTGTGTATATTGAAAAGAAATCAATAAAGTGATCGATCGCAAAAATTATTTATTTAAAACTATACTTCAGAGATGTACCATGGTTTCATTAAGATAGGCTGACCTTTTATTTTTGTTGAAAAGATCGTTAGAACCCAATTCAAATCATCAGCGACTCACAAATTTTTCACTTAGAAGATATTTTATTCAGTGAAGACCGAAATTAGTCCAATAAAAATAAGCTCGATGATACTTGATTACAGGGTACAGAGCATTTATATGTGTTTTTAAGAAATCATTCATCACAACAAAAGACTATTTCCTTTCAAAGTTTATTTATTTTTCAGATTTTTCAAAGTTAAAGAATTTTTCTCTACACGTGTTTCTCTTCTCAAGCAGGTTTTTGCTTGGCAGTTCATCAGGGGAATTATATACCTGGAATAAGGACCCCAACAACTGACAATACCCGATGTGGTGTTGCCCTAATTGAGGCCATTTAAGAAAAAAAAGAAACAAACCTCTTAAGAAAGTAGTTCAAGAAATTTTCACAGTATAGTTGCTACTATGCATACCCACAAGAAATTAGTCCCAATGCAGTCCAAAGGAATCGGGAACAATGTGTGAGAATACACCTCTTCATCAGGCAGCACAACGATGAAGGTATCCCCCCCCCCCAAACAAAAACAAAACGGTCAACACACAATCCACAAGTTAGCGTTCCAAGCCACTGATAGTGTGGGCATTCCGCATTTATTCCATCAAAAAAGTCAGTATTAACGTCCGTTAGCAATATATGTGGTCGTACGAACCTTTTTCTAGGGCTGATCTGCTCCCACTCGATATAAACATAGAACGAGGCAAATGATCATAATCCCGCAGAAATACCCTTTAAGAAAACTCCATAAATACTAGATAGAAAATATTCATCCATAATACTGTCTCTAAAAATTTAGTTTCTATTTTAAAATTAATCTTTTTAAAATTAATTTTCTAACGGCTGGGACGGCTTTTTACATTCTGGGAAAATATTTTTTACTTAATTAGAGGTTGAAATTCATTTACAGGAGACCAAACCAGACCCGTTGTTTCTGTATGAAACTGGCATTGTCCTGTCAGTTTCTATAGATGACTTCATGATCCCAGGTTATTCGAACATGTCCTCAAAACCTGACCCCTAACACTACCATGGTCATGAAATTTGCGCTTACATCAGAGACGGTTTTCCATGTGGTAGAGCACTTCCAAAGAAGAATCTGTTTCGCCCTATATGTGTTTCCATGTTGCACTTGCTCACAGCACCACTTTCATCTTTGCCCTCTATCGTCCCCTCACTGGTGTTACTATTGTTGAGCAAATTTCCGACAAAATAAAAATAGACAATATCCTACTAGCATTCATGTCTGTGGCGACTTTAATGTTCACAATACTGAGTGGTCAGTTCACTCAAACAAAACGGATGATAAAGGAAGGTTTTGTCATGACTTTTCTCTTGCATATGAGCTTACCCAAATTGTTGACAAGCCCACACGCGTACCTGATGTTGGACATTTTACAAACCTTTTTGATCTTTTTCTTACAATTGCCCTGTCCTGTCTCGACTGAGATCCTCCGATCACTCAGTTGTCTCGATTAAGATTAAAACGAAGCTCAGCAATTCTTCTGATGTCCCTTTCCATCGAAAAGATTTCTGATACTCAATGGCTGATTGGGACAGCTCAAGGTCTTTCATATCTATGCAGAGGACACAACTATTTATGGCAGCACATCGAAGATCACTCTTTCTGATTCTCTCTCTCTCTCTCTCTCTCTCTCTCTCTCTCTCTTCAGACTTGGAGTACGTAGTGCAATGAGGGAAAAATGGCTTGTTACTTTTAACGCCTCCAAAACCAAGCTTCTCTTTTTTCACCACCGATGCCCAGTTGAAATGAATGGCTACAAGCAGCGGCAGGTCACGGTTTATGACTTTGAATCTGCTTAATTCATAAGCTCGGTGCTGATTGGTGCAGGCATTTAACTTGCCCAATCAGAGACCATCTCTCATGCGAGCTGACCTAAATAACTTGGATCTGAGCACCCAAATCCATGTATTTGATGATTTTAATATTAACCACAGAAATTGGCTTCGTTTCCTGAACTACACAGACCCAGCTGATAACAGTATCCATAGTTTTTTCGATTGCAAATTCCCTCTCACAAACCGTCACTTTCCTGACCCGCCTCCCAGATCATGAGGACCAGCTAGCTTCACTTCTCGACCTATTCTTGACGACAATTCCCGAAGCTTGTGTGACAGATGCCCATAGTCTACTCGGGAATGCTGATCACCTAGTGATAATGGTTGATATCCCGATAAAGCTCCGATCCCAAACTGAAGCGCCATTACTCAGAACAACGAGATATTGGGAATCTTTCAGAGATCTCATCAGAAATGCACCTTGGGTTAAAACTTTTTCTCTCTCTGCTGAACAGTGCAGAAAGGAGGTAACTGAATGTGTCAAAGTAGACATTTAAGCATTTGTTCTGACGCATAAATTTTATAGTAAGCCCCCCCCCATCTCCCAATGGTTCACTTTGACCTGTGCAGCTGCAATTGTTCATGGGCAGGAAGCATTCCACCGTTTCAGCCACCATAAGTCAACTACAAATAGACAAAAAAGTGTAATAGATGCAGCTAAGAGTAAGTATATTGAGATGATCAGAAAACACATTGAGTCAAAGAAGTTAGGAACTCATGATTTCTGGAAAATGTATAATAGTGTGGTAAACAATGGTCAGACAATAATGTTGCTTGTATGGCAACGGATAAGGCTGAACTGCTTGCCCAGCAGTTCGCCTTAAACTCCACCTTGGACTCCACAACCCACTCCCCCCTAAAATTGCTACCACGAACGGAAACTGCACTAGAGGATCTGATCATCACCCCTTCCTATGTCCAGGATATTCTAAAAAAAAACCTTGATACCTCCAATGCATGTGGACCAGATCTTATCTCTGCTATAGTAATAAAAATGCTATGCTGAGCTGGCTCCTGTCCTCTACAAACTCTATAACAACTGCTTTGCTGAATCTTGCTTCCCTTATAATTGGAAAGTTGCCTCTGGTACCAGTTTTCAAGAACTCTGGTGAAAAAACTAACTCAAGAAATTATTGGCGCATAAGTCACCTCCACTCTTCGCTAAAATCTTTGAATCATTAATCAATCTAGCGATAGTCCACCATCTTGTAAAATGCTAAACTTCTTTCTGACCAACAGTATGAATTTAGGCAATCTTGTTCAACCACTGATATCTTGTCATCTCTCAACGCATATACCATACACTAGATAAGACAGGTGAAGCTAGGGTGGTAGCACTTGATATATCCAAGGCCTTTGACAAGGTCTGGAATGAAGTTCTTCCCAGGAAAATGAATTTGTACAGTATTATTCTACAGATATTTCAGATCCTTCTTAGATAAAAGAAAGATTCATTTTTTACTTGATGGCCACACATTCAAACAACATCACATTAATGCAGGTATGCCCCAGGGGTCGATACTTGGACTCTTATTATTCCTGATCTTCATAAACGCCGTCTGATGCAATTGTACCCGAGATGGGCATATTTGCTGACGACTCTATGCTCTATTCTCGACATGTGGTCAAATCGAACACACACATATTCAAGGTAATAGCTGAATCCTTAGCAAATTACTTCCATTCTGTAGTTGAATGGGTACATAAATGGATGGTCACATTTAATGCCACCAAGACAAAGCTCCTTTCCTTTAACAATTATAAGAAACCTTTCCAAACACTGATTGCCATAGCTGATAGCACCCTTCCCGAGAGCTTGGTGTTTAAACTCCTCGGCCTAACATTCACAGGCAACATGAATTGGAATAAATACATAGAAAATACTGCCAAGTCTGCTGTAAAGAAGGTGGGCTCCCTCTACCGGGCTAGAAAACTTCTCACAGCTGCAAGTATTCTATATCTCTATAAAGCCACCATTCACCCATGCATGGAGTATTGTTGCCGCATCTCGGCTGGTACAAAAATAGGTCTCTCACTGTCTCCTAAGATCCAGCCCCTATCCCGTCGCTGCAATGTGGTATCCCTGTGCTTGTTTTACAAGTACTTCAAGAAAATGTGCTTCGATGAACTTACTGCACATGTACCCTCTCAACGTGAAAAATCTTACCCATTCACTGTAGAACTCCCCAGATGCCAGAGACATCTTTCTACTTTACTAGCTTTTTTCTTCGGATCGCTTATCTTTGGAATTCCGTCCCTGCTCTCTGTTTCCCCGACTGTACCAACATGCATAAATTTAAATGTAATGTGAACAAATATCTTGCTACACAACTCTTCACCTAGAATGCCCCCTATAAATTTGGCCCCTAATCATAGTAGCCCCTTACATCTCAGTAGCAATATGCCTTGTTCGGGGTGAACAAAAGTTTGTCTTTAAATTGTCTTAATATTATTGTAGATCAACACCCTCTGCTAAATCACCTCCTCCCCAAAAAATAATTATTTTAGAATTTAGAGTGGGAGATCAGTTTCGCATATAAACTTACGGTAAAATGTTCCTTCATTTCCAAACAATTCTAGCGTTTTAGGGCAGTTAACCGATCTTATTTTTATTATGGGAGAAAATCCTGGGCGTTTTTAAGGGTGGTGATACATTTTAGACGATTATGTGTGGTTTTACGACTTTGCCACTCGGACTTCAGGGTTAAACGCATTTTTGGTTATCTATTTTAAAAAGCTAGAATGGCCCGGAATCCGGAGATCATTTTACGTTAAAATTATATAGAAAAATGATCCCCCACCCTTAATTCTTAAATAATTGCTTTTTTCTTCTTCTCTTTTTTCCACAGAGGGTGTTCTTCGAATTTATAGATTTCTCTTTTTCTGGCTAAGAACAGAACAGACACCTGGCATAGGCCTTCGAGCTTATATCAAATGGTAATATGCTTCTGCTCGATCCGAGTAGCACCCCCCCCCCCCTCCTGCATTGCCTCTTTCTTCTAGAAAGGTTTATTGCCGGTCGCCTGAGAAATACTGACGAGTCATGGCAGATTTTGCATCCATCTAAAGTGCCCTCTTCCCACAATAAACTGACGTCATATCTAACCTTGCTGCAGTGGGAGACGGGTAAATAAACAGACAGATATTACACTTTGATCTTATCTGGAAGGCCAAATAATTGTGAATAACAGGGTAAATCTATTAGAAGGGACAAGTTGGTAGTTTACACCGTGCGCGTTTTTTTTCCTGTGACGTCACTCTTGTTTTCATGTGGCACTCATAGGAAGTCTAACGCTGCGAAATGTTCACCTTCTTTTTTTACATCGCGTTGGAGGTCTATCGTGAGGGAATGCAAAAGATGATATAGACACCCTTTAAACCTTCACTTTCCAGAAGTGGGTCGTGTTTCATCACTAAACAAAATTATATGCCATTACTTTTTTAAACCGGGGCATTCAGGAAATCACGGGATGGATTAATCTACCGGCTTTTTTTTAGGACTTTATAATATAAAAACAATAACAACGTCGTTTAAGAAAATATATGTTTATTATTTGTTCCTTCTTCAATTTAATTGATTGATGATTCATATGACAAAAAACATGACTACAACCTACAATTTTCATCAACTAAGGTAAGAAAAGAATATAAATTTAACAAAACAAAACAAAGTATTTCACTTTAAAAAAAATCAAAGATTCATTGTTGTTTTCAGGTTTAATTTCGAAAATGGTTATTTTTTCTGTTTTTTTCTCGGTTCTTTAATACAACAGTGGCGCGTGAAAACAAAACATTTTTATTCTATTTATGAGCAGACGTGAACCATTATATTTTATTTTTTGGATAAATTGACTTTTAAGGGCACCGAGAACAAACTATTGTATAGTTAATGTTCCTGATCCAACTTTAGAATAAAAAATGTCAATGTTAAAGGTCATGAAAATACACATTCTCTCCTTTGACTCTAAATCCGGGTGGCAATACGAAAAATAAATAAAGACGAAAAGGTGCGCGCGATGTGGGTGTAATTTTCAACTACTTATTTTGGCCTTTAAACTTGAATTAATACCAAAAGGAGTACTTGTAAGGAATGGGCACCCAGAGGATTTCAGTTCTTATGGAGCCAGTTACGGAAATAACCGAAGCAGTTTACGATTTAAAAGCCACAAAAAATGTAAAAAGGCAGAAAACACTAAGGATGCGAACGGTGAGTTGCTTTCAAATCGTAAATTCCTTCGGTCATTTCCGGGTCTGACTCGGGATTCTCTGTCAATACTCGGAATTGACTCTACGAGAACCGAAATCCTCTAAGTGCCCATTCCTAATAAGTACCCCAAAGTTTTCTTTTTAAGCACTTGTAGCTCAAACAGATGATGTGTTGAATAATAATAACAAAAGGAGAATTGTTTTAATTGACGACAAAGACGTATGCGAAGATTCTTTGATACGGTAGAAGAGCATGGGAATTTTTTCCATTTGGAGCACAAATAAACCACAATACTTGACTTTTGCTTAAACTTTTATTCTAGCCATAAATGACATTCTATTTGTCAGTTTAAAGACTTCAAATTTACTTTGAAATTTCGAAGTGTCACGAAATAAACGGTACTTCTACAGAATTTGAGCCGAACTGTTTTTTTTTTTTTTTTTTTTTTTTTGGTACTTCTACAGAATTTGAGCCGAACTAAACCTAAAACTTAGTTTAGGGTTTAAAAAAACTAAGTTCTGTTCAAATTCTGTAGAATTACCAAAATAAACACATGTCAACTTTTTATTTAGTAATCTATTAATAATAGGTTAAAACGACTGATTTGTTTTTTCTATCGCGATGCTTCGAAATTCAAATTTTTAAGTCTTGAAACTGATAAATCGAAAATAGTAGGTAGAAGTCCAGAGTAGGGTCCCAAATTTGTATGACCGCCCCCCCCCCCCTAAAAAAAAAAACAAGGGAGTTAACTTAATTTGTAACTGATGATTGGTTAATTTAATGGAAAATATTTAATTCTAATTATTTCTCAAAACTGTTGGCCTTTGAATTTAAAAATTTTTTTAGAACCACTTCTCTGTCATGCTTGTATGTATTCGTGAACATAATATGCATTTTCTACGCGTTAAGAAATGAATTTGAGAGTTTATAGATCTCTCCCTTATAAAAAAAATATTGGACCTTATTCTGCAAAATTGCCCGAAAGTACAATTTGGGGTACTTGTAATGAATGGATATCCAGAGGATTTCAGTATTCCCGGAAACAGCCGAAGCAGTTTACGATTTGAAAGCCCCGAAAAATGTAAAGTGAAAGCATGCGAAGGGTTAGGTTAGGGGGGTTAATGTTTTTAGCCTCCTCAAAAAAATAAAGTTTAAAATTCTATAATAAAATGGTGGCTTTCAAATCGTAAACTGATAAGGTCATTTCCGGGACTGACTCTAGATTCTCCGTCAATACTCGAGACTGACTCCGTAAGTACTGTACTCCTCTGGATACCCATTCATTACGAGTAACCAGTTTGGTTCAATTAATAACGTAACGGCCTAGATACCATAATTAAATTTAATAAATTATATTTAAAAAAAAAAACGACATAGGAAAAAAAAAGAAAGAAAAGACTCCTGGACAATGCTGGGCTGTTTGGTGGAAATGTCACTTCATCATTTTTATAATAAACCCAATTGTCAAAAGTACAAACTTCAAAGATCACCAACAATAATAACATTCTAATGACGCCCCCCCCCCCCCCCCCCAGTAAAAGGTCACAGAGTTCGATAATAGTTTTCAATCTATTCTATTTTTATTTCTCCATGTAATTAAACTTCAAATAAAAATGATGAAGCAGCAAAAATGGTGCTTTTTATACGACATGAACGCGTGAGGAAATTGATGTTTTCCTTTGATTTGAACCAAGGTATTATTTACTCCTCTCCAGGAGTTAGGCACAAGGCCAGTTTTATCCTACTCCCACAAGTAAGATGTGACCCAAGGTCAGGTCGGAAAGTGGGGGTTGAAAAGCCAGCACCCGAGAGGTGAGCACTCTGACCATCAAAAATTGCCTGGGCAGCCCCGTCGGCATTCCCCGATAGGGGCGCCTCAGGCAGTAAGCAATAAACTTACTCCTCCCCAAAGAGGGGAGGCGAAGCAAGCCCCGAAGGCCAAGACAATACCAGTCTATAGGGTGTAGTATCCATCGGAACAGATACTACACTTTGATCTTAGCCAAAAGGCCAAAAAAATGAAAAGGTGATCCTTAAGTATCGCCTTGGTTTGAACCGAAATAATGACCCGTGATACTTGACTGTTTTCCGGTTAATTTCTATTTCAGTCACGTAAATTATTTTGAGTGAAATGGGTTCCAGCATTAAACACAAACTTATTTTTATTTAAACCATATTTTTGTAATAATAATAAAAAAAACAAACGATTATAATGTTGCAGTCATCCTAAAGCTGAATAGTCATTCAGCTTTAGGATGACTGCGACTGAAACATTATTTTAACCAAATTGGTTCTAGTTTTATAACAATTTGGTCCAATTAATAATTTAATGACAAAACAATGCCGTATTGGTCATTAAATTATTAATTGAGCAATTTTTTTTTTATAAAACTAAAACTTATTTGGTTAAAATAATGTTTCAATGGCAGTCATCTTAAAGCTAAAAAGTTCAAGATTACTAAAATAACATTAAAAACAATAAATTATAGCGGGTGTATCGTAGACGTGAAACGCTCAAATGAAAAGTCATCCAGAAAAATATAGTCGCCAACTCAAATTCATAAGTTTCTAGGTACAGGACAGGGAACACACATACACAAATATATATAAATCTTCTAAATGAATAAATGCGAAAAAGATTTCCACCTATCCTAACTAAACAGATTCTGCCTATTTAATTTTATTATACAACATAATAGTTTGAAATACTGTATATCATACACCTACAGTTCCATGATTCGTTTTTTTTTTGCACTTTGTAGGATTCCATGAAAGCTACATTTTGACATATAAATATTGAAATTTGGCCCAGTAGAAAAAAAGATACATTAAAATGTGTAAGGAAAAAAAATAGTTTTCTTTTATATTTTAAAAGCAATTTATATTTTTCTTTATTTTATATGATAAAAAAAAATGCATGAGGAATCTAATGGTGTTGGTCGCATTCTACAAAAATTTGTAGTAAAAAAAAATACAAGGTATAATGTCATGTCTATTGTTTTATATATATATATATATATATATATATATATATATATATATATACAGGGTGATTGAAAAGTAACTCTCCATTATTAAGTGCTCGTAATTTATTACAAGAAATGAATATAAGAAAGTGTATAGCATGGGGTTTTATTCAAAATTCGATATGAGTGCCACCAGCTTCTAAAGCTACCTGGAAACTGCATCAACTGATTTCACAAGGAACTTTTTTTCTTTTTTTTTTTTTTTTTACTAGTCAACACTTATCAAGACTAAAAAGCCACTCGAAGATTAGGGTCAACAAGATGGATAGATTGACAGATGAATGGTGATGAATACTATGAGAGCTTTGAAAACAGCAGCCGACCCAGAAAACAGCATTTTTACTCCATTGTCAAAAACATCACTTGTGGAATGTGAGGACTAAAGGAAAAAATAACGCATAATTCATAATCCTTGCTTCCCCATTTCATTTCTTGTAAGAATTATAGTTCAGTAACAATTTACAAGTATAGAGTGTTACTTTCCAATCACCCTGTACATACATATATATAGGGTAACCTGGAGTATTAAGCACCATGGGGCATCAGGCACCAGCAACTAGGTAACCTTCACAAACCTCTCTAGCATTATCATGGAACTTGTAGGGAAATCAACACCAAGCTTGTCTGATCACTGACGAATCACAGGCCTTGTTTCTCACGAGTAGCAGTAGTCTTTTTCTGCCAAGTTGAGAAGCTGTTTTCTCTCGACATTTGCAGACATTTTGAAACTATCTTCACAACTTTATGCTTCAGAAGGGCAACTGCACAAAACTTTGTTTCTCTGCGAAACCATTGAGCGTGCCAACTGTTCCTTTGCTGCTGAAGCACTGGGATATATCAGAGGTAACTACTAATACATTTTTACACTTGATTTAATTCAGATTTTCATTTTTCAGAGCTGGAAAGTGTGTCATGGTGGTCTGCATCCACAGCCTATATAAAATGTGATCATGATTTCAACACAAATTTTCAAAACTGCTGCAAATTCAACTTGCCATGTTTTTGTATGCTTTTAGTAAGTTCATTGCTTTGTGTTGGTTCTCATTTAAGCATAATGCATGTAATTATGTGTAATTTATTTCTTTAAAAAATATTTTGATTTTTGAAAAAAGGTGGTGCTTAATGCCCCACATCTGTATTTTTATGAAGGAAAAGAGTTGAAAATCCCTTAAGTGATTTAAGTAATAAGAAACATGATTATATTAGTTAAGTTTAATCTGTTTTTATTGTTTAGGAAGTTATATAAAACCAGACATTTGTAATATCAAGTCAACATTTATTGATACTAATACTTGGGTACTCAGATGCTTAATGCCCTGTTAAAAATTTGTTTGTCCACAGATGGTAAGCAACTATCAGAAGAAAACTGAGAGTGGAAGGAGGAATCTGAGTGTCAGAGGAAATGGTTGCTGCATATGAGGCTGTCATGAAGAAGCAGATGTCTGCCAATCAAGCAGCCTAGTATTTTAAATTGAACAAGAAGTCATTGAACGTCTATAGAAATCCCTATAAACGCACATGTTGGGAAGCAAACAATATTGTCTTCTGCTAATAAAAATGAGCTTGCTAAGTGCATCAAGCTGATAGCGGGATGCAGCTGGGGATTCACGTCTGGGGAGGTCAGATCAGATACTGTAATGAAGTTTATTCAGACCCACAGCATAAAGACCCTTTTGTGAATGGTCGTCCAGAGTATGACTGGCTACAAGGGTTTTTACGCTGTCATTCAGATATAGTGCCTCATAAGACTGAGCACCTCCAACACTGTTCGTGCAAAGGCAGAAGACACTGAATTCATTGCCCACTTGTTTGAGCTTCTTGATAAAATTCTCATAGAGGAGGATATAAAAGATATGCCTGTCCAGTTATTCAACATAGATGAAACAGGCTTTGTAACAGACCTCAAAACAGGCACCGTTTTAGCAGAAAAGAAATCAAAGATAGTCAATCAGAGTATTGGTGGTTCTGGAAGGGAGCAGATAACAGTTAACTGTGCAGCAAGATACTTCCACCCTATGTTGTCTACAACGGGAAAAACCTCTACCAGGTGTGGACCTGAAGGTGCTGCCTATACAGTCAGTTCAAAAGGATGGATTGAGGCCCTGCTTTTTTGTACTGGTTTGGAAATATTTTCTTGAACCACACATGTGATATCAGTGGCAAGGCTTCTTCATTTTGATGGTCATGCATCACATTTCACTTTGGCCCTTGTAAAAAAAGGCAAGATCAAACAATGTTGTGCTGCTGCGATGCCTGGCTCACATGACACATCACCTGCAGCCACTTGATCGTGCCATGTTCAGACCTGTGAAACTGAAGTGGCAGTTCCTCCTCAAGTTTGCCCGAACACAAACAGGACCAGTGGGAAAGAAGAACTTTCCCATGATGCTTAAGGCTCTCATAGATGAATCCTTCAAGTCAGAGATCATCAAAGCAGGATTCAGTTGCACAGGCATCTGTCCTTTCGATGCCCAAATGGTCGCTGTGGAAAGTCAGCCTCATGCCACTGCTTTAACAGAGCCCTCCACATCTTCCTTCACACAAGCTGTTCCAGTGTCTGCAGTGCCCCCCCCCCCATACTTCAGGACTCTCATCCTCAGACATGCTTGTTTCCTTGTTGACTTCATCTGATTCATTGAAAGACTTCTTTCTCAAACAGATGACTCCCCACTTTCAATCTGCAACAAGAGGGAGATCAGCTAGAACACAGCAATTCCGATATGGGGAGAGCCTCACAGCAAATGAAAGTATCACCTGACTCATGGAGGCATCTGCTGCTAAGGAGGTTGCTACAGCATCCAGAGGATGTGGGAAAAGAAAAGGTAAAAGAACACCAGTACAGAAGACACCATCACCACCACTATCAAGAAGCCCACGGTCAACATCATGGGATTCTGACACTGAGGAATGTTGCAGATGTGCTAGAGGGGATGGCATTTACTGGATTCAGTGTGGCATTAACTGTGATTCCTGGTATCATATACACTACAGTGTACCAGCATCAACATTTCACTTGAAGACCTCCAAAATGAGGAATGGCTGTGTGATTTTTGCATACAGTAGCGTCGGTGCTTAATGCCCCAGAGATGGTGCCTATTGCCCCAGGTGACTGAATTTTGTGGAAAGCTAACCTGATTTTTTAAACAATTAAATAATATATTTTCTTCCCTGATGAACACATGTTAACTGATATTTGTTTAAACAAAGACATCACAAATATATTTTGCCTATGATAGCCCACAGAAACTTTGAAAACGATCTTTTATGCAGATGAAACAGTCAGTGAAAAAGGTGGTGCTTAATATCCCAGTTTACCCTATACGTTGAGTATGAAAGGAAATAGTGAGTACTAAGTATGAAAGATCAAGAACGTGAGAGAGACTGAAAATACGTGTTAACAATACAAGATACTTTATTAGACTCCTTGCTATACAAAGGTCTCTCCTCGGGCAGGAGATTTCCTTATTGTCGCTGTATCAAGGGAGATAATGGGTGACGTTAGTTGGTCTTGTCTATGGTGAATGGTGATGCTTAACATGAACATCTCCCCCATCAGTTTTAATTACAAATTTTCTCCTTATCTTAAAAGCAAACATCACTTTATTTAAACTTTAAAGATATAAAAATGCATGAGGAATCTAATGGTGTTGGTTCCAGTCTATAAACAAATTTTGTACTAAAAAAGATGTAAAATATTATGAAAAGACAATGCACTAATGCTTCTGATCATGTTCAAATCAATTTATCTTTTTTATTTTAAAAGAAAACTATATTTTATTTAAACTTAAATGATAGAAACAAGCATGAGGAATTCAATACTGAAAACCGCATCCAAAAATATCAACAAGAAAAAAAGAATTTTTGTTAAAAACTTTGGGGTGATAATTTGATTCCTATATAAAAACAATTAGAAAATAATCACCGGTAAATTAACGAATAACAGAATAGTATTCTTTCATTCCTAATCCATTCCATTACTAAATTATGATCAGTGGCGGCTCGTGACTCAGATTAGTGTGGATGCTGCTTCAGGAAAGTTTTACCCGTTGTTTTAATATTGTGTAAAAAAAAAAAAAAAACAAACAAAAAATATTATACATAATTTATACATAAAACTGCCATCAAGTTTAAAAAATAAAATTTTACTTGGAATATGAGACGAGGTAAAAATAAGAGATTAATTATTTCAATTTATCTCCTTTGATCTTTTTTACATTTTTTTTTCAAATCAAACAATAACCTTATTTTTTTTTTTTTAAAGACTTTTTTCTTTAAAATTCGATGATTACGGTATTATTGTAGATTAATACTCTCCGCCACTTCCCCTTGAGCAAGATTCTTTCTATAGGCGATTACGTGTGAGTGTGAACACTCTAAAAAACATGGCAAGAAAAAAAACTATCATTTAGACTTTAGAGAGGAGGATCAGTTTCACATAATTTAACGTAAAACAATCCCTCATTTCCGGGCATTTATTAGAACAGTTAACTTTTTTTTTGTTATGTGGAATAAATGCTGTACGTTTTTTAGGGGGGGTGGGGTCTACTTTTTTAGGTGATTACTTGTGGTTTTACAACTTTGCTACTCGGACTTAGGGTTAGTGGTAAAAAAATTCAGTTAATTGTCCTAAAAAATTAGAATGTTTCGAAAATGGGATCATTTTACATTTAATTTATATTCGAAACTGATCACCCATTCTAAATTCTAAAATAATTGTTACTTTTGCCTTCTTTCCGAAAAGTTTTTTTTAGAGTGTTCACACGTAATCATATATAAAAGTAGAATCTCATTTTTAGGGGAGGAGCGGGGTGAGGGCTGATTTAGCTGAAGATGTCAATCTACAAATTTACCGATTTTACTTTTTACTTATTAAAAAAATGGTACTTTCCTGTTATTGCCTCACCACTAATTTCCTGATATTAACATTATTTTTGTTTGTTTTTCGCCTTTTAAAAAATTTAATTTTATATAAATACATTTAATTAGGAGTTCAATATATTTGTTGCTTACTACATTTGTTTAACTAGTTTTTGGAGTGGTGGGGCAATAACAATCAAATAGTATTAGTGGTGGGGCAATAACAATAAAATGGTATTAGTGGTGGGGCAATAACAATAAAATAGTATTAGTGGTGGGGCAATAACAATCAAATGGCATTAGTGGTGGGGCAATAACAATCAAATGGTATTAGTGGTAGGGCAATAACAATCAAATGGTATTAGTGGTAGGGCAATAACAATCAAATGGCATTGGTGGTGGGGCAATAACAATCAAATGGTATTAGTGGTAGGGCAATAACAATCAAATGGCATTGGTGGTGGGGCAATAACAATCAAATGGTATTAGTGGTAGGGCAATAACAATCAAATGGTATTGGTGGTGGGGCAATAACAATCAAATGGTATTGGTGGTGGGGCAATAGCAATCAAATGGTATTGGTGGTGGGGCAATAGCAATCAAATGGTATTAGTGGTGGGGCAATAACAATCAAATGGTATTAGTGGTGGGGCAATAACAATCAAATGGTATGAGTTGTGGGGCAATAACAATCAAATGGTATTGGCGGTGGGGCAATAACAATCAAATGGTATTGGCGGTGGGGCAATAACAATCAAATGGTATTGGCGGTGGGGCAATAACAATCAAATGGTATGAGTTGTGGGGCAATAACAATCAAATGGTATGAGTTGTGGGGCAATAACAATCAAATGGTATGAGTTGTGGGGCAATAACAATCAAATGGTATGAGTTGTGGGGCAATAACAATCAAATGGTATTGGCGGTGGGGCAATAACAATCAAATGGTATTGGCGGTGGGGCAATAACAATCAAATGGTATTGGCGGTGCGGCAATATCAGGAAGGTACCAAAAAAATATCAAAAGTTTTAAAAATAAATGATTTATTTTTGTATTAGGATTATTCGAGCTATAGGGACCTCCAAAGCTAACTATAGAATTGACTCCCTCTATATGTAACTTTAATATAGGTTAATATTATCATAATAACTTTTTTACCATTCAAAAGAAGAAACATAAAATAAACTGCTGATGATTGTTTAACATTTTTTTCAGCGTACAAAAATAATGAAAATGAGAAACTAAAAACGCCTTCAAACAACGTTCCTATGTCGTGACCAATTTTTATCTGTGTTTAATAAATTTAGTAAAAATATTTTTTCTACGTGATCATTATATCATTTTATGAAATCTGAACAAAATATATTATGATCAATCGAAATTTTAATGTTATATAAAGCGAAAGAGTCTTAAAAAAACACATCAGATTTACCTTTTCTTTTATTGAAGCCACTTTTTGGTAAAGTATCCGTGAATTCATAATTAAAAAGTGGAAATAAATACGATTTTATGTGTTGAATTTTTTTACTTCATTTTCTCGTTAATATAACATATGATATACTGAATTGCAAAGAAAAAAAATGTTCTAAACAAAAATTAATTTTTTAGAAATTTTAATTCATTTAAATGACTTCATGATTTAGACATTTTAAAGTTTAAACATCTATTTTGAAAAGTGTGGCTTCCCAATTTTTCAAAATATTTGAATATAATATAAACCTAACTGTTATTAATCGTAAAAGACCGACATCAGCTTCAACCGAATAATTTGTACATTTTTATAAAATGTTTATTTGCTTGAGGTAAGTCCACGTTTTGTTGAATTCCTTTGACATTGTCAAACTATGGAAGGCTTTAATATACTTTATTAACACTTTAAAGTTTAACTGTTAAAGAGAAAGTAGTCACTTTTGCAAACGCACATGTGTTATTATTCTGTTTACAAGGTTTTTTTGCTTACATTCTTTAAGCTGAAAAAAAATCTCTGTCTTTGTACGACAAAAGTATTATATACTTTTTATCAGTTTTCTTTTTTCAAATTTAAATGCTTATCCATTCAAAATTCTTTCGAATTTTAATTTTATTCGGCGAAACTGCGACATGACTTAAAACTTATTTTCACTTTGAAATAGTTTAATTATTTTTAATTGACAAATAATATTGTTAAATTAGCAATACACATGAAAAAATTTAAATTGCTTAAAATATCTCAATAATGGCATATATAGAAAGAGCTTGATGATCTAAGAAAGAATCTTTTTAAATTTTTTAAATCTGACTAAAAATAAGGAAGTTATGACTATTTTTGTGCCTCACACGATTGGATATTTTCCCCTCTTTAAGACCATATGCGTTTCGTCACATTTTTTACACTAATTTTTCAGTAAAAATGTTATATCTTTGTTAAAACACAAGATTAAGCAATGAAATTTACCATATAAGTGTATTTTTGTACAAGGAATCAGAATATGCCACTGAAAATCTCCAGAAATTAATGGTTTCCAAGTAATCTGCACTGAGTGCACATAAATATGCTGCAATACCTTAAAAATACCATGAATACATTAAAAGAAAGAAGTTAGAAAACTCAAAGTTGAATTGTAATACATTTTATGTACAAGAAACTAAAATCTAATACTAGGACTGTTTAAAAATGAATATATTGCAAGATTTCTTTAGCATTATTGTAGATTAACACCTTCTGCTAACTCACCCCCCTTACCTCCCCAAAATATGAGATTCTACTTTTTTTATTTAGGCAATTACATGTTAACACCCTGAAAAACTTGGCAGAAAGAAAGAAACAAAAACAATTATTTTAGAATTTAAAGTGGGGATCAGTTTCACATAAAATAATCCCCCATTTCAAGGCCATTCTAGCGTTTTAGGACAGTTAATTATTTTTTCTATGGGAGATAAATCCTGTGCGTTTTGTTTTTTTTTCTTTTTTTTAGACGATTATGAGGGTCTTTGTGGGAGGAGGGGGGGGGCTTACCACTTGAACTTCAGGTTAGTGGTAGGGCTAGGGGCAATTAAGTGTGAACACCCTGAAAACTTAGCAGAAAGAAAAAAAACCAATTCATTTAGAATTTCGAGTGGGGGATTAGTTTCACATATATTTAATGTAGAATAATTCACCATTTCCGGGCCATTCTAGCGTTTTAGAGCATTAATCAATTTTTTTCTATGGCAAATAAATCCTGTGCGTTTTTTTTATGGGCGTCTGCTTTTTTTTTTTTTTTTTTTAGATGATTATGTGTGGTTTTAATGGGCTTTTTTGTAGGATTAGGGCTTCCTACTCGGACTTAGGGTTAGTGATAAGGTTAAGATAGGGGTTTTGTTTTGGATGGAGGTTGCCATTCGGACTTAGTGTTAGGGTTAAGGGAGTTTTTTAGGGGTGGCTTGCCACTCATATTTAAGGTTAATGGTACGATACGTTCAAGAAGGCATTTTTAGGAGGTGGGCTTGTTAGTCGTACCTAGAGTTAATGGTAGAGTAATTATTTATTTTATAAATTTCACTAAAAGGCAAAAATGGCCGGGAAATCGGAGATCATTTTACATTAAATTTATATGCGAAACTGATCCCCCACTCTAAATTCTAAACTATTTTTTGTTGTGTTTTTTCTTTTTTTCGCCAAGACTTTAAGACGTAATCGCCTAAAAAAGTAGAATCTTAATTTTTTTTTAAATTGGCGACTAGAAAGTCATTACTACTAGAAGTTCGAAAGTTGAGTGAAAACCAGTATTTTTTAAAGTATTTTTTATAAAAGAACACAAATAGGATTAACTTTTTTAAGCACAAAAAGTATTTTTATCTTACTTTTAAAGAAGTTTATAAACGAATTTTACAAAGCTTTACAAGACGCTGCTGCTGATTGATTGTTATATCAGCATTACTAGCAGCCATTGTTGACTTTCGCTCAAAAAAAGGACAATATTTTTTAGGATAAGATAATTTAAAATTACTATTACTGAAAGACAAAACAACGTACAATTATAATTTTAATGCATAAAAAAAGATGAAAGATTAATTTATTTACTAGTTGGGTACGAAAAATGTAACAACATTTTCTATATTCATATTTTAAAATGTTTAAAATTCGTTCTAGAATGAAAATAAACAAAAATCGCATCGTGTTTATAGCTGCTATTACTGCTGCTACTACAATCAGTTTTTCAAACTATAAATCGAAAACGCTTTTTTTTTCCGGATAGGGTAATGGAATATTATAACTACCAAAAGAGAACACATATATACAATTATAATTTTAATGCATAAAAAAGTAAAATGATTGATTTACTTACTAATTGGGCGACGGAAATGTATTTTTCAAAAATGTTCAACCGACGTTGAGTTGAAGTCTTATTTTTAAAATTTCAAAAAAATTAATGAGCCGAATTACTTCGTACACTAACAAACATTAAAAGTGATGTTTCTCCTGACTAGTTTCCAAATCTTAGGACGAAATTCCACACACAGCAATGGTACGAGACTTTTAAACGAGGGGGGGGGGGTAAAAAAAAATTGCCGAAAATAGCGTTATTTTTTTTCCTTTATTTGCTCAAAACTCTTAAAAATATATAATGTATATTATTATTCATGAATGCACCTGAAAGGATATTCATTTCCTAACAAAATGATGGTATTTTGAGCACTTAAAGTGCTTTAGTTTTTAAGATATGACTATTTTAATAGAACTACCCTCAAATCTGTAATTATCCAAACAGTTTTCTAGTCGATGTGTATTGCTAGTTAAATCATTAACAAACAAACCACAATACTTTTTCATTTTTAGTTGGATTGTTATTATATATAAAATTTAGTCCTTTCAAACTATTTTTTATAATTATTTTGATAAAATTCAAGTTTTTCTCTTAAAAGTGTTCACTTTAGTTATATTTTTTTTTAGTTATTATAAATTTAGTATTAAATTTTCAATAATACAGTTATTTATTATTGTATGAAGGCATTTTTTGCAATCAAAATTGTTAAAATGTAATTTTAGTGTCGGAAATTATTTTCAAGGAAATATCAACTTAGTTGAAAATTATTCCATTATTGATAATATAAGTTATTTAACCAAAAATTATTTTTCAGTTAAAAAAGGTGCAACTCAATAAAACTTTAAAAAAAAAAAAGGTTAAAGAAATTCTTTAAAAAAGATTGTTAATTTTTTGTACAACAACATAATGTAAGAAATTTGTTTCCCTTTTGTTCATCCATACGTTTCTAACATTTCACATGATAATCTCATTTTTGTGTAAACAATGACCCCCCCGCCCCCCCCCCACCCGCTGTAGAAAAAAATCGGATTTCATAATTATATCTCAAGATAAAGAATGGGTTTCTTTCCCAGTTCGATAATTTAATCTTTAAATAAACTAACTATTTTACTTTAAAACAACTTCATGTATATGTATATATATATGTATATATATGTATATATATATATGTATATATAACTTTATTTGGGGGAGATTTAAAAACAAAGAATTAAAAACGCATTTAAGCATCTTATGTAAAGTATGCAAATAATGACATCATCGATTTTATGGTGCGCGTCGTTGTTGTCGGGCTATTATTCTCATCTTTGTTTTTATTTTCACAACGTTTCGTCCGATATAACCCCGACCTTCTTTAGGTACGATATCTTTTCGAATTTATGAACCTAAGGGTCAAACTTGGGAAACTGGACGGAATTTGTAACTAAATCTTTTATTTAATCCACGGGAGTAGATTGTTATCGTTCAGTCGGCCCTGACCCGGTAGAAGTTCTAACTAATTAATTATTATGTTATTCTAAATTATTATTATTAGTTATTATTATTAGTTATTATTATTAGTTATTAGAAAGAATTGAACCATCAACCCTTAGAAGACTCTCCCTTTAGAACTGATTATTAATACACGCTTTTATCTGGAGGTTGAAAGTTCAATCCGTACTACAGGCGATAATAGTTAAGAATAACATGATGATAATCAATTAACATTTCTAGCCAGTTATGGTTGACGGTACGAAAACAATCTACACTCATTAATTTAATAAAGTTTGAAATTCCATATAGGTTCCCGACTTCGACATAAAGATTCCCAAGTTCGAAAATATGAACCTACAGAAAGCCGGAAGGTTACATCGGTCAAAACGTTGTTAAAATAATAACCAATCAGAGAATAGTAATCCGAATAATACAAACTATCAATTTTCATCTAAAAAAAATTTTGAAGCATTTTTTTTTTATTGTTCAAACATTTTTTTAACTAACAAATTATGGTTAAATCCTGTTTTAGTCATGTAAAATGTTAAAAATGAAATTGGTCATGGCATTACTCATACAAGTTGTGCACAAGGGATGGTGTAAAAAGTTTTTTTTTTTAATTTCAATGTAAGATTTTGTTGATATCCACTCCTTCAGAGACAGTAAAAAAAATCCCAAATAGGCGATCCATGAGTTGCTATTAATGTTTCATTCATTAAATGCAGTTAAAAAATGACTTATCACTAACCGTAAGTCCGACTAGCAACATCCCCGCACATTGAGTTATTGGTAGGGTAGTGGCATTCATGTGTAGTATGGTAAACAGAATATACAAAAAAATACAAATATTGTTTCTGCACTTCATTATAGTGTAGGAAAAAAAATCCCCCTCAAATCCCTCACAAAATTGAAATACTATAGTAATATATGTTTAGTTAACACACACACACACATACATCCAGCATCAAACTATATTACCTCTAAGTGGGTGCTGATTTTAATTTAATTAATATAGGAAAAAGATCCCCCCACTCTAAAAGCTAAACAAATTAATTTTTTGTCGAAATTCCTTTTCAGATGATATTTTTTCACAGTAAAATCATTCTTTCATATCCTCCCACTCCGGGCAACGCCGGGGCACGGGTCCTGCTAGTTAATAATAATACAATACAATTGATAAAATGGAAAAACTGGAACAGCCATTTCTTAGCAACTGGACATTTTTGGTGGCAAAGTTGTATTCTTTTTAAATTTTGGTCTGAATTTGAAGCATTTCCATCAACATAACAATATTTCAGCATATTTTTATATTTCAAATAGTATTCAATAATAAAAAAAACTTTTAAAATTAAAACTAAAAAAACTTTTTAATTTCCCCCCCAAAATTTAAAAATTAAAAATCTATCATTACGGATGAATCAAGATTTAAAAAACCCCATTTCCGTTCCAGTCCATGTTTCTAGAAGTTTGATTCATTTTACAACACTGAAAAATGAAAAGAATTGAAATTGGGCAAAATAAATTTGAAATGTTATTTCTCCAATTATTGGCAAAGAAAAAATAGCAAAAAAAAGAAGTAAGATTTATACAAAATATAGAATGTTTTTTTATTTAAAATTGTTTGGTTAATTGGGCAGCCGACATAATGGGAAGGAACCAATCACTTGAGTGGACTTATTTCTCCTATATTTTAACTTATTTGTTGATAATTATTTTTAATATTCTTGCAATGCCTGGAAAAAAGTTGATTACAGGGAAAAATGCGGACACATGTAAAGAAATATTCTTAAATTAATAAACCTAGAAAAGTAAAGGACAAGACTTCTTCTTAAAACTTAAAATATTGCACCTAGTCTAAATTTGGGGAAAAATTAGTTTATAAAACTAAAAATAAACAATTAACTTATAATTTTTTTTTTCCAAATTTAGATTTTAGCTGCAATATTTTAAAGAAGTTTTATTGCCCTTTACTTTTCCATTAAAAGACAAGTTATTAAACTTGTCTTTTAATGGGTTTAAAAGACAAGTTATTAAACTTGTCTTTTAATGGGTTTAAAAGACAAGTTATTAAACTTGTCTTTTAATGGGTTTAAAAGACAAGTTATTAAACTTGTCTTTTAATGGGTTTAAAAGACAAGTTATTAAACTTGTCTTTTAATGGGTTTAAAAGACAAGTTATTAAACTTGTCTTTTAATGGGTTTAAAAGACAAGTTATTAAACTTGTCTTTTAATGGGTTTAAAAGACAAGTTATTAAACTTGTCTTTTAATGGGTTTAAAAGACAAGTTATTAAACTTGTCTTTTAATGGGTGTTTCTGTAGTGTAGTATCAGTTCTGTTCTTATAAGCCCGTCCTCTCAGGAATTACCTTCTCCTTTTTAAAGTGATGAGGTTAATCCTCCCAGATATTACATCCTCCTTTGGGGGAGGGGGTAATGTAATATCTGTTCTGTTGTCATGAAACCATCTTCCCAGAGACGACACTCACCTTTTTTGGGGAGTGGGGGGGGGGTAGTGTACTATGTATTATTTTGTCACAATATCATCCTCCCAGGCATTAACTCCTCCTTCTTTGGGGGGGGGGGAGTAGTGTTCGTTCGTCATGATACCATCCTGTCAGTCATTACCTCTTCCTTTGGAGTCAATGCATTATAAGTTCGTTAACCATGATATCATTGTCACAGCCTAGAAAAAATATGCAACCAGGGAGAGCCTGTTTTTGCTAGTATATATATATATATATATATATATATATATATTTGTGTTTTTAGACATATTTTTGAAAACGTATTTTTATATATTTTAAAACGTACATCTGTAAATATTTTGAAATACTTTAAAATTCTTGAAAATGATATCCTTGGTTTTAGCCGAAACAATTGTTTGCCTTGATTAAAAACGGTTTTTTCCTGTGAACATCTATCCTTCACCATCATTTCTCAGGGTAAAATAATTAAAACTTTGTAAAATAGCTCTAGTCACGCACTATAGAGCTATAGCTGACTTTGTTATAAAATAGTCCTGCATTTGAAATGTTGAATTAGAACACACGCATATATATATATATATATATATATATATATATAAGAAAGGGTATATACAAAACAATGGTAAGAAAATGTTTTAACCCTTTTTTTTCTTTTTTTTTAATGTCCCCCTGTCCTTAATTAAAAAAATGGATGTAGATAAATTCAATAGTCGAAATTGTTTAACATTAGACTGCTTCCTTCTATATGTCTTTCCGACACGCACGTTGTATTTGTTGACACAACAAATAGACACACAAAACATTAATCAATCATTAATAATATTTATAATAGTTTTGTCATCTTTTAAAAATCTCCACCCAGTTCGGTGGATATAGTCACCCAAAAGTGGATTATTGTATTTGCGACCAAAATCGCCACTAAAAAATAAATCACGCTTTAACGTTTTGTTTATTGATTTTTACTGGACTTTTTACTTTCACTAATCAAAATTTAGCAAATAATCTCAATTTATTAATCGTGTTCATTAACTGCTGATCATGGGTGTGTGGCTTTGGTTTCAGGTTTAAAATTCAATTTCTTCTAATGATCGAATTTCTCTATAAAACTTGTAAATGTTTTAACAGCAGCTTTATATACACTGTTTCAGTAGTAATAGTAGCGACAGCAGCAAAACAATTTCTATAAGTGCTTAATTTTCATTTGTTTATTGTTTACAAAATACTCAATTTTGATAGGTTACCGAAATCGGACTTCAACCAATCAGAAAGAGTTTCCTTGGGAGCCGATCACCTGTTTTGCACCGGCTACTTAAACAACAATCCAAAGATAGACAGACAGCCTAAATCTTCCATATATAAATAAATTTCAATTAATATCTGCATGAATTTTTAGTGTCATTTATTGATATTGCTTTTTCTCTACATCATATCTTGAAGGTAGTGCAAAAAGACACAATATCGTGCACATTAAGTTGAAAGCATCAAAATTACAAAATAAATCGCCTGTCACTGAAAATACTAACTTGAACTAACCTGGAAATAATATTAATAACATAAGAGAAAGAATTGTACCTTTACATCCCAATTTTATCAAAATAACCCCAAAACTAAATATCGTAAGTTGAAATTGAGTTTCACTATATTTACCCATTTCCATAAACTGCATAAGTATTCTTTATGCACATGACGACCACTTTTCCGTATCTTTTTGTTGTATCAACAAATGACACTAGTGTTGGAAAGAAATAAAGAAGGAAACGGTTAACATACAATATTTAGCTTATTTACAGTTTGTCAGGGCCCAAATATTAAAGGTAGATTAAAATAACATGTAATACATGAGGATAAACAAAGGATATAACTAGGAGAAATGAATCCTAATATGAAAAAATACAATTGTTACATGACAAGCAGAAAATTAATTTTATTTCCTCCAAAGAAATTCATACATGGTATGTATCAAATACAGTGGTAGTAATGATAAAAAGAACTTTGTATTTAGTCGTTTATGAGAGGACTGCATTTAGTAGTTGCAAAAAAAAAAAAGCAATTGTTTATTGCATATTGTAGTGATAGGTTGTAGCATATTGTAGTTGGTTAGTCTTTGCTACTATTTTGTTTTACAGCATGTCACTCCTTTTGTGTTATTGAATGTCACTCCATTTATTTTCGTAAAAAAATAATTTTATGCTTGAGGTTCATTGTTGTGACCGTGCCAGTTATTGAAGTGATGTTATGAGACATAGGACGAATGTATGCAAAGGAATTTGGATGAAAACTAATAGGTATAGATCAACAGTAATATTTATTAATATATTTACAACTTTTATAATGAGGGCATTAATTGAATAGTGTTATGTGGCACACGTTCATTAAGATCTACTCTCTGAAAATGAATGCAAGGGACGTAATTCTTCTCAAAATATCTTTGAGACAAGGGCAAGAATGTTCCCATATTTATTTTCTTCTAGAAAAATCTGTTTTCATCTAACATTCATAATATTTTTACACGTTTAACAAATTTAATCTTGTACATAGATCATTTACAGATCAATTTATTTTATGTAGTATAAACCCACCATCTTCAAAAAGACGTGATTTCCACTCTGATTTAAATAATTCCTTCATAGTATCAACATTGTAGCGTTTTCATCGCATGGGAGCAAAATCAACACATTCTAACATAAAGTGAAACACTGTGTATAGGATTTGACAAATTGCACATCATGGTAGCTCCTTCTGCTCAAGCAGGAATGAATGTGTGTCTTTTGTGTGGCCAATATATGACTTCCTACAGCCCTGTCTCCATTCTCCTAGATCGGGTTGTATTGTCAACAATTTATTGGATGTGTTACTGCTCCATATAAGGTGCCATTTTCCCTACTGTTTAAGAAGTATCTCTGGCTGGCTATTGCTGATGGCATCCCGATCTCCATGGGAAACATTTGCTTGGACAGTTATGTTGACTATCATGCTTTGTTAAGACTGCCTGCTGGTCGAGTCTGTTCTGTTGAGTTGCATTGGCTTGGCTTTTATACCGACTGACAGGCTCTGGACAGCCTGTTAGTGAAAACTGTTTTGTTTTTCTGCTTGGTCAGGATATTTTTTTCTCGTTAGTCCAGAAGTAGATGTGCGGAGCCGGCCCAAATTTAGGTCGTTTTTGTCATGAGATTGGGGACTGTCAAGAGGTAAAAAAAAAAAAGTTTTGTGTGGGTGTTTTTTTGTTTTTGTTTGTTTTTCTTTTAATTATTTAAGAAAAATACTAATGAGTCACCACTTATCAAGGCCAAAGGCACCTTGAAGATAAGGTTCAATGAGATTGATGGATTTTCAGGTGAATGATGAATAATATTATGAGAGGATTGAAAAATGATGAATGGAAGGAACAAAATTTGATTACTTGTGAGGATAAACGATTAATGGCTTAGTGGGCAAAAATAAAAGCTGAAATTTTGCTTATATCAAATGTAATCGGTATCTTTGTTTTTATTATGAAAATTTGTAGTGTCAACGAAAATACCCCCCCCCCCCCTCCAACTAGCAACAAAATCCCATCCTTTCATTGTAGACATCCCTAGATGCCGGAACAGTTTCTACTCTAATAGCTTCTTTCCTCCGACCGCTTGCTAACTAATAAAAATAATGGGCCTTGCAAACTGGTAAAGAGTTTTAAAAATGCTTCAGAAACAAATGAGACAGAAATGGACTGGGTAATCAAGTCCATCCATCAGCTCTTTCTTTCCTTGACCTGAAAACGGTACAAGTGAACAGAAAGAAGCATATATTAAAGTAACTTTGAATGAAATTATTGATTGCAATCCAGGATTTGCATTTGACCATAATGTTCTAAAATAAATCTGGTTATTGAACAAAAGTGAACTTTGGAGCAGAAAATCTGTTGAAAGTCAGTCTTTACGAATTCTACACACATTGGTAGTCCATCTAGAATTGCTGCATCGCTCATGTCTTCCCTTTGTTGTTGTTATCTGCAACTCTGCTACACGTCTGCCATCTTTCAGTGTGTCACCCAGTGGTACAGACCAGTGTTGTTGTAAAATACAACACAGCAAGAATTTACCGTTCAGTTTTTTTTTTTATTTAACCCTGACAAAAGAAAATATTTTGTGAACTATGACCCCAAATCGCTATTAATATGTACCCAAACTTTCCCCTTTTCAGGCTGGTGGTGAGGGGAGGTGTGCATTACGAGGAAGGGGGGGGGGACAAGACGTCCTCTTTCTCTGAAGTCTAGTTGAGAAGAGAGACCGGTTGAGATTTTCACTTCTTGCTCATGACGTCACAGATGCAGTAGAGTTACCTTCCTCATCTTCCCTCTCAATACACAACAGAATTATAACGAGAAAAAAAAAATGATGAGCCATAATTTTATTGATTTATTACATTTAAGTGGAAAGATGGAAAGTATCAGTATGTGTGTGTTTTAAATTGAAAAAATAGAGAAAAATTTTAAAACTGGATTTAATTTGTAGTGGCGTGAATCCTAGCTTGAATAGTTTATTGACGATGGTTGCGTCTTTGAAATTCGTCAAGACCCACGCTAGCAGTTAAGATTGTTATAAATGTTCGGAATGGATAAAAACATGAATGTTGAATGAAAGAAGAAAAACAATACAATATATTAATATACTAGTTGGCTTTGTCAGCTTGCTATCACTTGGCAAAGTTCGCTACTTTATTTATCTTTTAAATAAGACTGTAAAGAAATGAAAAGAGAGAGAGAGAGAGATAGGGGGGAGGTCAGTCAGTCAGTCATTCTCTCCCCTTTCTGAACTCTTGCTTATGCCTGATCGGTATATCTTTCTTTCTAGTCAGTTTAATTTAAATTGCCTCCCTTGAAAATTAATCAGAAAATATTTTAAGAAAGATTTTAATAATTGATCCATTTTTGTTAAACCACTTTAATTAATTACTGTTAATATCGACGAAAATATTGTGTGTGTGTGTGTGTGTGTGTGTGTGTGTGTGTATATATATATATATATATATATATATATGGGAAAGATATGACAATAAAATTACAAATGAATAAGACTAAACATTAATTATAAACTGCTTAAAAAAGCTATGCAAATTAGGCATACAAATAACGGTCATTGGGTCTTTCGTCTGTACTATATATACTATGTTGTTGTATTATGGATTTAAATAACAGTAACCCGTTTTAATGGCTAATACATGAGTGATAGATGAAAAAAACGTTCGCATTTATTCATTTAGATGTACAAATTTACAATTGATTGGAAGTTATTTTTTTGTGAGTAAATTGTTCATTTGAAAAGGTGAGTTCTCATGTTGTAGAATGTTCGAAGAAGGTAACAAGAGTTATATGTGTATCGTTATGTTTTTTGTGTTGTCAGTGTATATATGTGTGTGACAGTATGAGAGGATTGGGCATTGTGTGTGTGCTGTCTTTGTCAGTGTGTGTATGCATGTGAGCGATTCACTTCCTGAAAGGCAGAGGGAGCTAGCCGAGTGTAATATCGTGTGTTGGCTCTACTTATCTCTGGCTCCACTGAGTGGAATGCTGAAATTCTGATCCTTTTATTCTGTGTGACCGGATCAAACGAGTGAATTTACTTTTGGGTGCCAAAATGATTTTGAGCGTTCAGATGTAATAAACAGCTCTTCACGTGACCACTATTTTTACTTCTTTTTTCTTTTTTGTGGTAGTAAATATTTCTCTGGGAGCCTGTTTGAACGAATATGTAATTTCTTTTTCTTGAATGTTTTTGGGGTGTGGCTTGTGTATTTTCACACATGCCATTGGTTAACAAATAGAATTGGGATGCATGTCAATCCTATAAATTCAACCTGTGTACAGAAAATGATAATGGTGAACTAAGTTAAACTTTCAGGCAGTTTTATAACGGTAAAAACATAAGAATGCATTTAGTTTGTACTAATGAGAAAGGCAAATGAAATCCATGCTCTTATAAATTCCTCTTAGATCTCTTTCTAGTAAAACTTGATACATGTTGCTACAAAAATAAGTGGCCATTACCCGCATTACTCTGTGATGTTATACTTTCACTTACCGGTGCATGTATAAACCATTATACACCAGTGTCGTCGTCGTCGTGAACCCAGGTTCTTGCTTGTCTCTGGATACACTCACTCGGACGCTGATGTTTAGTTTTTAATAACGGTTTATTAAAAGATAGATGGATAGCTCGTCTCGTTACATTTTGCCCCCCCCCCCCCTCCATTGGTGACAGCATCTTTCCTCCTTGAAATCTCGCCAGCCAAGATACATAAAATCACGTGGTTTCGTGACTTCCGTCTGGGGCCAGCTCTGACCCTTAAAAGTGGCACTCAAACTTTTCTATTCAAACACGGCTCTCGTTACATAACAGTGAAATGCAACGAAAGATAAGAACTTCTTATATATTGTATCTGGATGCTCTTCTCTTTTGTGGTATTTGTCTGTCCATTTGGCATCATTGTTCCAAAGACATCCCTATAACAGGCCAAGCGATTATGCAACTGTGGTTTTTACTGAGGGAGGGGGCTTGTGAATTTTCTGAGATAATTGATATAACAGTTAAAAACAGGGAAAATTCCCTTACCTGTGAGATTAGTTTGATGTTTATGTGTTTTACATATCAAGTAAAAAGAACCACAATGAGCTAATTGATAAATTTGACAATTATTGATGAATTTGACAATTATTGATGAATTTGACAATTATTGATGAATTTGACAATTATTGATAAATTCCTATAAATGAAGAGACAGGTAACTTGAATAAACGTAAACAAAAAAAAATGGACATTCTTAAGATGCATCGATTTAGTCTACACGTTTAGCAATGGAAAGATTCTTACAAACTAAAATGTGACGGACGGACCAACAACCATAAACTCTTATAGAAATGTGTAGATGAATCTAAAAAATTAAAATGAATGTGGACTTTTTTTTATTTGTAATTGTTTTATTTATTTGTATTTTTTTTCTATCAATTTTAACTTTTTGTAGAATAAATGGCAAAAGCTTCCTCAGTTGAGTTTTCTCAATTAGTCAAAGTTGACCTTAAACCAATTGCGCTGATTGCTCTAAATTTGGAGATTTGACAAAAACTTTAGCAAGAATGTTTGAACAGATTGTCATTGCGTCCATTGAAGAGTGGGCAGAATCTCAAGACTTGGAGGGGAAAGCAAAAAAAATAAACTACTACAAATAATATTATTATATTATCTTTTGGAAATTTTGAGATGAGGATTGATTATTTGAATTATTCAGACTATTATTCTCATCTTGGTCTTATATTCACAACTTTCGATCGATGTAACCTCC
Source organism: Sepiola atlantica (assembly GCA_963556195.1). Classification (NCBI taxonomy): domain Eukaryota; kingdom Metazoa; phylum Mollusca; class Cephalopoda; order Sepiida; family Sepiolidae; genus Sepiola; species Sepiola atlantica. The sequence continues at coordinate 203,949,483 of OY744521.1, forward strand.
TACCCTGCATGTTTTCAGACAAGATTAGGTTTAAGGCTCCTAAAATTCATACTTGAATTGTCCACATGAACGCATGGCTTAATGATTAATAACGTTGGTTATCAATCAATTCAAAATGATAGTCTCTGGAGATTAAAGATTCAATCCTTACTACAGGCGATAATAGGATTGTTAATTTATGTTATTCTTAATAACATAAATTAACAATCCTACTCAGTCATGGCTGATGGAATGAGAATAATTTATTCCTGTGGATTAAATAAAGGGTTTAGTTAGAAATTCTGTAGAGGTTCTTAAGTTTGACTAAAATGTTCCTAATTTCGAAAAAAAATCTGTTGCTGCGGGGTTGTTTGAAATCAAAGGAAGGGGCGGTGCAAAATGGAAAATCTTTCTTCGCTTCAGAGTTTTTTTATTTTTAAGCAAATATTCTATGATAATACGTTTTATTAATAATTTAAGTGTTTGGAAGAAAACAAAAAATATGCTATAATACATTTGTTTAATTATGTTTTAATGTTTTCACATATTGTTTTTTGGTTTAATGTACTAATAAACAAATAATTTTTATATTAAAAAATACATTTTATTAATAATTTAAGCATTTGAAATAAATCAAAAGATATGCTATAATAGTAAGACATTTTATTACTTGTTTTAACATTTTTTTAATCTTAAGAAACAAATTATCAACCGATTTTTTTTTTTTCTGCTTATACAGTTTATGGACCAGGCTATTTTTTTGAGATAGGATTTTCAAGTTAAATGCAATTTTTACGGTATTCTTTGTTTATTAAATTGTTAGGTGAAAGTACAGAATAGTTAATAAAGCCTCCTCCCTCCACATGTTAAGAATAGCTTTCAAAATAATAACGTTATTTCAGCCCGGTCCGTAAACTGCATAAGTAACTTTTAAAAAAAAAAATGTTTTCACAAATTGTTTTTTGGTTTAATGTCTTTAACAAATTAAAAAAAAATATTTACACTTTCAAATGTTTTCCTATTTTCAGATGTTTTGTATCATTAATAAATGAATTTTAAAAATTTTTTTGACTCCCTTATTAATGATTAGAGTTGGGCGGTTTTGAAATTTTGGTTTCGGTATCGGTTTTTTTTCCCTTAAAACCTCGGTTTACGGTTCGGTTTTTCGTTTTTTTTAAAAAAATTTTTTTTTACTATGGAAGCTATTCATTCTCTTGTGTGATGATTAGTTATTATTCAACGTTTAGTTGAATTATGCCACTGTTTCGATAATTTTGTGACTGGATCATTCTCCATGATATGAATCATATAAGTTTTAAGGTGTTGACTGTTGTAATCAAAGTTCTGATACCTTTTCAACAGTTAACTCGTTAAAACAGTGACCAAAGATTCATGAAAGATTTCTGAAGAATAAAACTGAGTTTGAATATACATTCTATCTAATTCTTTAACCCATCAGAAGCTAAAATATAACTCAGAAATGCAAGAAATTAAAAAACGAAAATTTATTTAAACAAACAAAATAATTTTACAAATAAAATTAAGAAAAATGATGATGAAAATGAAATATTGTCAAAATTATTTGACAGATAAAAATTTTAATTTTTTAATAGGTGAAAATGTTTGCAAGACGTGTCTTGTCGCGTAAAATAAACACACCATATACTTCTCGAATTGCCGGTGTTGACTGTTGGGATGTCTGTCATTTTGTGTGCTCGAAGTTCTGTCAACTGGTGCGTGTTGGGGTTAATATTTGTTTTTAAGACAGGGTAATAAAACTTTATAGACATGCTTAAAAGACTAGTAGTACACCCGAAAACAGCGCCAAAGGAAAAGGAAGGATGGTTAAAAAAAAGTAGAGATTATTAATTCACCTAAAGTCATTTTTTAAGCTTTAAGGTAATTTTAGTCATAGAATTCATGACTTGGATTAAAGTTTAATAATTAAACTTTCGAATAAATTGTCAACTCTAAATAAATACCATATTAACAATTTAGTAAAATATAAATCGTTGCATAATCTACTTTTTGAATAACCCATTTTTGGGAGAGAAAACGGTATAGTTGAGAGATAGTTCTCTAGAAATGACAATTTATGTATGAAGTGGCTTTTAAAAAGTAAACAATGAAATGCCTAATGTTTAAAATAATTTAAAAAATCCGAATAAAGTGATACTAACATTGGCAACTACTTTTTTTCTTTTTAAATGTTTATACTTACTCACTACTTTTCGTTTATTTACTTTTACAAGTATTTTTTTTAAATTTCATTTTAATAACTTATTTTTTTAGATAACTCTGAAACAAACAAATAATTATTTTACAATTTTGAGTTGAATCAAATAGATTTTCGACATCATACGGAACGCGTTTGATGTTTTCTTTTTCATTTGAAAATAGTTTATGCTAAAAATACGATGTCATATTGTCTGTCGTATTTCTCTTTTTTTCATTTGAAAATTCAAAATGTTAATGATAAACAAACTGTAAACAAAGATTTCTTCCTACAAGTAGCAATGCACATGAAAAAATTTAAATTGCTTAAAATATCTCAAGAATGGCATATATAGAAAGAGCTTGATGATCTAAGAAAGAATCTTTTTAAATTTTTTAAATCTGACTAAAAATAAGGAAGTTATGACTAATTTTGTGCCTCACACAATTGGATATTTTCCCCTCTTTAAGACCATATGCGTTTCGTCACATTTTTTACACTAATTTTTCAGTAAAAATGTTATATCTTTGTTAAAACACAAGATTAAGCAATGAAATTTACCATATAAGTGTATTTTTGTACAAGGAATCAGAATATGCCACTGAAAATCTCCAGAAATGAATGGTTTCCAAGTAATCTGCACTAAGTGCACATAAATATACTGCAATACCTTAAAAATACCATGAATCCATTAAAAGAAAGAAGTTAGAAAACTCAAAGTTGAATTGTAATACATTTTATGTACAAGAAACTAAAATCTAATACTAGGACTGTTTAAAAATGAATATATTGCAAGATTTCTTTAGCATTATTGTAGATTAACACCTTCCGCTAACTCACCCCCTTACCTCCCCAAAATATGAGATTCTACTTTTTTTATTTAGGCAATTACATGTTAACACCCTGAAAAACTTGGCAGAAAGAAAGAAACAAAAACAATTATTTTAGAATTTAAAGTGGGGATCAGTTTCACATAAAATAATCCCCCATTTCAAGGCCATTCTAGCGTTTTAGGACAGTTAATTATTTTTTCTATGGGAGATAAATCCTGTGCGTTTTTCTTGTTTTGTTTTTTTTTCTTCTTTTTTTTTAGACGATTATGAGGGTCTTTGTGGGAGGAGGGGGGCTTACCACTTGAACTTCAGGTTAGTGGTAGGGCTAGGGGCAATTAAGTGTGAACACCCTGAAAACTTAGCAGAAAGAAAAAAAACCAATTCATTTAGAATTTCGAGTGGGGGATTAGTTTCACATATATTTAATGTAGAATAATTCACCATTTCCGGGCCATTCTAGCGTTTTAGGGCATTAATCAATTTTTTTCTATGGCAAATAAATCCTGTGCGTTTTTTTTTATGGGCGTCTGCTTTTTTTTTTTTTTTTTTAGATGATTATGTGTGGTTTTAATGGTTTTTTTTGTAGGATTAGGGCTTCCTACTCGGACTTAGGGTTAGTGATAAGGTTAAGGAAGTGGTTTTGTTTTGGATGGAGGTTGCCATTCGGACTTAGTGTTAGGGTTAAGGGAGTTTTTTAGGGGTGGCTTGCCACTCATATTTAAGGTTAATGGTACGATACGTTCAAGAAGGCATTTTTAGGAGGTGGGCTTGTTAGTCGTACCTAGAGTTAATGGTAGAGTAATTATTTATTTTATAAATTTCACTAAAAGGCAAGAATGGCCGGGAAATCGGAGATCATTTTACATTAAATTTATATGCAAAACTGATCCCCCACTCTAAATTCTAAACTATTTTTTGTTTTGTTTTTTCTTTTTTTCGCCAAGACTTTAAGACTTAATCGCCTAAAAAAGTAGAATCTTAATTTTTCTTTTAAATTGGCGACTAAAGTCATTACTACTAGAAGTTCGAAAGTTGAGTGAAAACCAGTATTTTTTAAAGTATTTTTTATAAAAGAACCAAATAGGATTAACTTTTTTAAGCACAAAAAGTATTTTTATCTTACTTTTAAAGAAGTTTATAAACGAATTTTACAAAGCTTTACAAGACGCTGCTGCTGATTGATTGTTATATCACCAATACTAGCAGCCATTGTTGACTTTCGCTCAAAAAAAGGACAATATTTTTTAGGATAAGATAATTTAAAATTACTATTACCGAAAGACAAAACAACGTACAATTATAATTAATGCATAAAAAAAGATGAAAGATTAATTTATTTACTAGTTGTGTACAAAAAATGTAAGGATATTCATTTCCTAACAAAATGATGGTATTTTGAGCTCTTAAAGTGCTTTAGTTTTTAAGATATGATTATTTTGATAGAACTACCCTCAAATATGTGATTATCCAAACAGTTTTCTGGTCGATGTGTATTGCTAAGTACATTAAATGTTTTTATCATATATTTGTTCAATCTGTCCTCTTACTAATATAACATTTTTTGGTAATATTCAATTTTATTCAAATCGGAAAATCTTTTCAACCGTGTTTCCTTGTATATGGTGGCTTACTGTAGTAAAAACACAATACCGAACGGTTACGGTTTAAAAAAAAAAAACGATTCGGTATGGAGACGAAACCGAAAAACCGGTTTTTCGGTAAAACCGCCCATCTCTATTAATGATCAGTCTCTAAGATAATTTCTATTTTCTGTTTTATTCCAAACACTTAAATTATTTATAAAACGTATTATCATAGCATATTTACTTAAAAAATAAAAACTCTGAATAATTGCTTAAACTATAATGCAAAGGAGCATTTTCTATTTTGCACCACCATTTTGTTTTAAACAATCCTGCAGCAACAGAAAGCCACAATAAAATAGAATTCCTTTAAATAACCAAAAAATGTTATTTGTAAAAAAAATCTAAACAAAAGAAACCTTTAAAAGATAACCTTTTATATAAAACATTGACTGATATTTTTAGCCTCATTAAACTAAAATTAGATTTGTTCTGAGATGTCGTCATCTGATTAATAGAAATCAATGAAGCCTGAAATGTCAAAAGTTTAAAGAATAGAAAGTCTAGACATGGAGGATTTTGCTAAAACTCTGCATAAAAAATTCCTAAATGAGACAGCAAATACCTTAATTGAGACAAATGGCGGGCAGTGGCAGCATAAAAAGTTTCATAACTAAATGTACAGATTAAATGGACATATTTTATATGCTCGACTGAGCTCCAATGTCTGGTTTCTCCTACCACAACAGAAAAAAAACCTTTCCTTTCTTCCTCTGTGTACCTAGCATCAGGTGAAACTACCACAAACAGAGCTTCTTTGCAAGGGCTTCCCGTCTCTGGCACATGTTACCTTAGGATTGCTTCCCTTCAGATTACAACATGGTCGTCTTAAAATTCAATGTCAACAGATTCCTGTTATGAACCATCTCTATTAGTAATTCGAGCTTTGTCCATCCCATAAATCTTTCCCAATCCTCTCATAAGGTTCTTTCTCTCAGCTGACAATAATTCCATCTCATTAAACCTTATCCTTGAGCGGTCTTTGGCCTTGATAACTGGTGCTCCTTTCATAAAAAAAAAAAAACATTAAAAAAATTTAGATGCATCCAAACATCTCTGTCAGCTTGTCATGCTTAAGTTTGAAATAGCATACAGACTAATTGGAAATTAGCATTTTATTTTAATTCCTTATAGCATAACCAAAATGAAAATCAGTATATTTCTTCCATTTTAAGTTTCTCTCATAAAAGATTCTGTACAAAATAAATACATGTTGAATCTTTGCAAACTTTTATTTTTTTAAGAGCATGCATACAAACCTATATAGTAAATAGTTTAATGGCTATTAATCATTCAGGTGTTTCCTTATGACACCTCAAACAAAGCTTCAATTATTAGAAACTTGTGATGGTGAAGTTGTCCTGTTTTGATTGTTGGCATTGTAAAACCTGTTGATGTATAAACCAACTGTTAGTAATTAGGCAAGAGAGACAGGGTGTTATTTATGTAAATGATAACACTAATTATTTACACGCCTGTTTCGTTTGTACACTTTTCTCCTGCTCGTTTTTTTATATGATGACTACAAAATTGAAACATTAAACTAGTATGCAGAATAGGGTTCAGTTTTTGATCTGATGGCTCAAAATTTAAACATTAAACTAGTCTGCAGAATAGGATTCGGTTTTGTATGTGATGGCTCAAAATTTAAACATTAAACTAGTCTGCAGAATAGGGTTCAGTTTTTGATCTGATGGCTCAAAATTTAAACATTAAACTAGTCTGCAGAATAGGATTCGGTTTTGTATGTGATGGCTCAAAATTTAAACATTAAACTAGTCTGCAGAATAGGGTTCAGTTTTTGATCTGATGGCTCAAAATTTAAACATTAAACTAGTCTGCAGAATAGGATTCGGTTTTGTATGTGATGGCTCAAAATTTAAACATTAAACTAGTCTGCAGAATAGGATTCGGTTTTGGATGTGATGACTCAAAATTTAAATATTAAAACCCAGCCTGCAGAATAGGATTCGGTTTTGGATGTGATGGCTCAAAATTTAAACATTAACAACCAGCCTGCAGAATAGGATTCGGTTTTGGATGTGATGGCTCAAAATTTAAACATTAAACTAGACTGAAGAATAGGATTTGGATTTGAATCTGATGGCTCAAAATTTAAACTAGTTAGCAGAATAGGATTAGATTTTGGATATGATGGCTCAAAACTGAAACTTGAAACCAGGCTGGATTCAGAACTTCTTAATTGATCAGGTTCATTACTAATTACTGGTTAAAAATAACTGCCAAATCTACAATGTCTTGTGTAAAGGCTGTTTGACAAGTGGATTTATCTTTTAAAGCTGTGTAAATACTTCTACTAAAAGATAACATTTATAAGAAAGGACTCTTTTTTTATATAAATTAATGTTTATTTTTATTTAATTGAATTCGCCTTTTTGTTATTTTTCCTTTTTTAGAAGTTAAATCCAACATAAGAAGAAAGCCAGACGGTATTACAGTTGTAGTAATGTGTGTTGGTTTGTGAAAGAAATAGAATGAGTTTGGATTTAAATAAAATGGAGAGTCATGTTAAATATTGTCATCTCATCTTCTGCTGACAGTTAAAGACATTTCGTTGGTTGAGCTATGGTGCCAATTGAAAAATTTTAATAGATGTAGTAAAATGTGAGAGATTTCTTCGATTTTCACGGATTAGCCGTCGTCTTCATCGACAGAGACAGTTATTCATCTCTCTCATTGACAATTTGGATAGCGATGTCATCAGCAGTGGTGACGATAGCAGTCACATAGATGTTGATTTTTTTTTCTCCCCTCTTTTGGTGACTGTAATAATAGAAACACTTAAAATAAAAATAAAAAACAAATAACTACATTATTTACTTTGAGATTTGGTTTACTTTTTGCAATAATTTAGGTCTAGATGAACTGTCCCTATCTTCTTTTGCTTATTCTATTTCTATTTATTTCTATTTTCTATCTATTCTCTTATTCGGTACTGGTCCAGATTAGGACCCAAGCTAAAATCAATTTGGTGTTGGTAATTTCCGGATGCTTACGTAGACAGACGGACGGACAATGCCAAAGCGCTTATCCAATCAGAATGCGAGAAAATAAGCAGACGACGAGTTAACATTTTAATTGATTGAATCGCAAAATTCACTAATTGGAAATAAAAATTGATCAAAGCGATAATGAATTCTAACGAACCGTTTTAACACTTGTTCAGTGAAAAAACAAACTTCTTCATGCAGAAAATACATTTTATAACCCTAACACCTTGTTTAGTGATATTTTTCTTCAAAAAAACAACTTTTAGTTGTACAAAAAAAAACATTTTTTCTAGTTGTACATCCAGCCTTGTTTTGGACTTTTTGGATGCAGGCAACCGACTTTTCGTCTTTTTCCGGCTGTCTACGTAAACATCCGGAAACTAGCGACGCCAAGTGGATTTTAGCTTGGGTCCTAATTTGGACCAGTACCTTCTATTCTCTCAATATAATAAAGTGAGTCGCTTTCTACAAAATCAATGTTCGATTCTGCTTAATCAGTTTCTTTTGTTGCACTTTTGTGTATGTTTTTAACAACAAAATAATGTATTTCAATTCTATTTCTTTCATAGAATATTTCATCCACCTAGAAACAAATTTCACATGGACACCATCTTAACAGGATATGGAGTGGCAGGAGATTGCTTAGCAAATATAGAATGCTTAGGATTAAAACATACAGCCAGCCCAAATGACTCGGTTGGAAGTCCATCAGACTGAGATCTAAAGGCCCCGGTTTTCAGTCATGGATATCAAATAAATACAGGAAATATCTTGCAAAACTAATTGTATTTTGTGTCTTAAATAAAGACAAACTATAAAATATATCCATTTAACGTCGGTATTGACGGCTCTCTTCAATGCGTCAAATACAAATGAAGTGAAGGTTTGACTGGTTAGCGATCACATTCAAAAGGAGGAAGCAGCATTTCTCGGCGTCTTCTCCTGTCAAACACAGCTTACAAAAGAGGACGGACAAATGGCTTTTGCATTTAGCCCGCCAAAATTAAATGTCTGTTGATTGGTCAAAGAGAATTGTTTTGACCAATCAAATTGGAATATTCAAGGGAACTAATTCATCGTTATAATGAACAAAGGGAGATAATTATATAGGATAAAGAAGGGGAGGCAACCTTTTCTTTTAATAATTCTTCAATACCATATCTTAAAACAATACGATATAAATTATTTGTATGTTTGATACTGAAGACATAAACTTATGATGCTATGAATAAGCAAAATAACATTGCTGTTCACATTTTATTCCTTTTTTTTCTTTGTGTGCTTTGTAATTAACTCCAATGATTCATTCAGGCCTTTGATTTCTCCTCCCTCCCTTTCTCCTGACTGGATTTTTTACCTAGTTATGTCCATTTCACTTTTGATTCTTTCCCACTCTTTGTTTTCTTTCGATTTCTTATTGTTCTTTCTCTTATTCTCTCTTGTTTCTGCCTGGTCTTAAGGTCTATGACTTGTTTGTGTGTCTGTATATATATTTTTTTAATTTTAACTTGTACTTTATTTTATTTATTTTTTTATTTTTCTATTTTTATTCTATTTTATTCATTCTGTATTTAAATTACTATATATTATTATTATTATTATTATTATTGATGTTATAAATGGACTAGTATAACATTATATAAGAAGTTCTGTTTCTTGTAATAAGTGAATATATATATTTAAAAAAAATAATACTAGGATTTGATGTTTATCTTGTTTGATTTCTATTTGCAATGTTATTAGGTGCACCGAAGAAGAGATTTTCTAGAATCATCTGAAGTATAATACAAAATAAAATATTCCAAATGGTTTTAGAAATGATCGTATGCCAATTATTTGTTGTTTGAATTCTTGGAACTGATATAATGTGCTAATTTTTTTAAATTTCAACTTAAAGATTGTCTCCTCTTATACTGATGATTGCAGGTTTGGCATGAAACATGTGTGTATATGGGTTAATTTGAAAATATTATTTATAAATAATTATATATATATAAGTATAAAATAAGAAAATATTGTTTCTGAATGTTGATGAACAATTTTGTTTTATGTATTTTTAGTTATTTATCAATTCCATTGTTTACCTGTAACGAAATGATGGAGTTTTTCTTGTTATTTTGTGCTAAGGAAGAGATTTTTCATCAAAAAATTTTGAAACATATGTACACATAATTTTTTTTGTTGATGTTGAATTTTTGGAACATGTTTACATAATAAATATCATACATTTTGTATTCTTCTGACTTATAATATATATGTTTATATATGGACAAGTCCTGAGTGAAGTTCGGTACAATGAAACTGTTTGATAGCATGCAACATATTAGGCCACTTACCACTACTGATGTCATAAGACATTTTTCCATGGTATTTAAAGTAGTATTAGTATATTCATTTATACCTGTATCGAGACAACCTTAATGTATGCTTATTAATTAATTTATAAAATATTAATAGGGTTTTACATAACCCCAGGTAGTGAAAGTAAGGCATGTTAAATGTACAATGAATTTTTAAAATATCAAATGACTTAGCATTAATTGCAAAAATATATCATGAGATAACTGTACATTAAAAGTATTATCATAAGGTGTTTCTTTTTATGATTTGTCATGTTTTAGATATGATAATGATTGTTTATTTTTAGTATCGACACAGATAAAAAATAAAATCTTAAAGAAAAAAAAATGTTTTGATGTACATAATTATTTTTTTTATTTGATAAAAATACTTGGTAATATTTCTAAAAATACAGAATAAAAATGTTTTTTGTTTTTTTTGGTCCATGATGTTAATTGAAAGAACTCATGTTTTTCTTACCGTCTGTTAATAATAATAATAATAAGAAGAAGAATAATATGTCCTTATTTAATCATTTTGAACTACAAAAATATACAAATGTTAGCGGAAGCGGGACTTGCATATAAGGTACTCTTCCGCCCAACTCCCTAATTGTTATTCTTCTGATTTTCTTTAAATTAGTTTTTCACAGAATTCTGCATGAAGTTATAGAACCATTTACGTGGAAAACTGACTGAGGCAGATTTATTTGGAGAAAACCCTGATTTTTCATGGCAATTTTTTGCAAATATCTAAAGTTTTCTTTAGTTTTTCTTAAAATCTGCTAAAAGTTGGAATTAATGATTATTTACATGAAATAAATACTGCATTTCCTTCCAAATTAGCAAAATTACACTTTTTTTTTCCAAATAAGTACCTGCCTCCTGATGCAATCCTCTACCTATATAAGAGTCAGATACGTCCTAAGATGGGGAGGTACTGCTACTGCTACATCTAAGGAGGTGCTGTTGCCATGACAGAGTACAAAGTGAACTTCAAAATCTAGTAGGGGGGGGGGCTGATCTCTTCTCTTTCCTACAGCCCCTTTATCACAGAAGAAACCTTGCTAATCTTTCTCTACTCTATCATAATTTCCATAGAAGGTGCTCGCCTGAGCTCCAATCTCCGGTTCCTCCTGGTAAGTAATCCGTGCCATAACTTGTCTTGCTGCCACAAAGGAAAATGACTTTTCTTTCTTTCCCCATATGCCTAGCATCAGGCAGAATTTTCATGAACAGAGTTTCTTTCCAAGGGTTTTCCATCTGTGGAACATATTATCATGAGCCTGCTTCCCTGCAGGCTACCACATAGTCGTCTTCAAATCCAATGTCAACAAATACTTGTCATAAACCACTCCCCCATAAGTAATTAAAGTTTGTTCATTCCATTAATCATTTTCAATTCTCTCATAATATTCTTCCACATTCAACTGGCAATCCATTCGTCACTCGACAAAGGAATTGGTAAAGTTTGTTTTTACTTCTATGGCTTTGGAACTATGTAGGAAATTGGTTAAGATGTATAAATCACACGATTGAGAAATGCATATTAATAAACATTTAAAGAACAAGTTGCATAAAACGTTGTTGGTATTTGCTCATCACCATTGCTTTAACGTCTGTTTAATATGTTGGCATGTGTTAAACGGCTTTTAGAAATTGACTTTCAAACTAACCTATTTCTAGCCAGGTCTTTATTTATCCCTCTCTCTCAAATCTATTTCCTTTGCTTTCACCTGCCAACGGACCCTGCTACCCCAACTGTTCTACATCTACTAACCCAAGAACCATCATCCATTCTTTCAATGTGACCAAACCAACAAAGTCTACTGTTTTGAACACATCTCCCTGTACAGTCCACATTTAATCTTTCCCTGGGGTCATCAGATCTAAGCCTGTCTTTAACACTCACATTGTATCATCCTCATATCATTTCTCTCCATGCAACACATATCCCCAGATTTCACTTCCATCCATACATCATCACACTTTGTACACATGCCTGATAGACTTTTCCCTTGGTTGATAATTGTAACCTTCTGCTGGTTAGTAATGACAGAAGTTCCCTGAACTTATTCCACTTAACTCTTGCAATTACACTAGCATCAGCTCCTCCCTGTGATCTAATCGTATCACCAAAGTAACAAAACTTCTGGACAACCTCCATAGTTTTATCGTCCAAATGAACTTTCTCCACGTCTGAGTTCTCATCCGTCTCCATTGTCATACACTTCTTGCACACACTACCTGTAATTCCACTGCACTTCTTGTGTACCCAATTCTTACAACTAAGTACCACAAAAAATTGAGTTGCTTCCAGTTTCCTTTGCACAAACCAATAGTACTTTTATTTCTTGTCACATGTCTATTCCTGTCATCATCCATAATCTGCCTTTAAAAAAACAAAAACAAAATACAAATTTCACAAGAGATGCCTTAACACCTGGTCAAATAATAACAAAAGGCACCAAATAATTAACACTTGACTGGATATTGGAGATCATTGGTTGGCCGTAATGTCAGTAAATTCTTTAAAACAAAACCACATTAGAAGGTTCACGTTAAATGTATTAGCGGTAGCTATAGTATCAAAAAGCTGTGGATGACCGAATCGGGAACTCCTTACGTAAATTTGGTCCCCTGGTGGAAGGAGTCTGATGCTGAGGAAAGCCAAAACTTTTTACAATCCCAGGAAAATATTGCTATCCGATGTATTATTTAAGTTTATCCTTATAATTGAAGGGAAAATGTTGCATATACAGAATCTATTATATGAAGGAAAGTTGTGTTAGTGTGTCTGTGTCCAGCTAAAAGTTTAAAAAAAACAAAACATGTTTTTTCACCATTCCTTTAGACAAAATATAGGCACATTTTTTTTCTTTTTAATATTGTTTCTGTTGACCTCCAAAACAGAAGGGGTTCGACATTTAGAGCGATTTAAAAAAAATTATTTATTTATTATTTATTTTTGTAAATTTTATTTTTATTGATTTAAAATTTTTTTTTCTTTTAAATGTTATGTAGTAATTTGTCAACGATTTTTTTTCTTTTTTCAAGTTAGAGAAAACGAGATAAGGGGTGATATAGGGGGAGTAGAGGAAAGAGAGAGAGGGGGATAGAGAGAAAAGTTAAAAAAATATGTTATGCATACTTTTTAGCTCTTCTGTTTTTTTTTTGTCCATGCCTCCTCCCCGGGTAACGCCAGGTAACCATGCTAGTAGATAATTTATAAATGTAATCGGTGTAGACATATAGTCTGGTGATCACACGTGTCTGAAACTACCAGTTACCATGGATTTTTGATTCCTGTGTTTACACTAATTATAGGAAAGTTGAGTAAAAAAATTAATGCAAATAGTTCAATTTTATTAAAAAGAAAGAAAAATAATTGGTATTTGCAGGCACAGAAATCTTGATTCATTCCGTTTGGATTATTCAGACTACTAGTCTTCAAGAATCAATCTTTTTGTCCTCGATCAGTAAAGGAGAAATCCGTCTAAACCGAGATAATTTTAATTTTTGTCTCAATCCAGAGTGCCCCTTTTGTAGGAGCTAGATTTTCTCCGCATTAAAAACCGACCTTGTTCCTAACTCTGCCCTCGTGGGGAGCCAAATAAATAGATAGTACTATTTTTCAATAATACAATTAATCATTCCTCATTTCCCAAATTCCCAAATCATTTTTAATTGTCATATTTGAAGCTGTTTTCACGAGCGATATTTTTTTTTTCAATTTTCGTATCTTTTTGTTTTTGCTGGGGATGGGGCATTTCAGAGACTAACTGAGAGATTTTTTTAAAGATTCTAACCGTTAAGTGCAATTGTACTCTTGCACTTGGTTCACCGGGTATATTTGCCAGGTAGTTTTTTAAATTCTTTTTAATGAGCCTGGTTGCTCCTATAATTATTGGAATGATGGAGATCTTTCTAAGATTCCAGTTTCCTTTCATGTCATACATAAGACCTTGGTATTTCGTTATCTTCTCCCTCTCAGCTCTGTTTAAGCCAGCATCATTAGGGACACTGACTTCAACGAGGGTTGCTACTTTCTCCCTCTTGTCCCATATCACTATGTCAGGTTTAACAGCTCTGGTAGGTATGTAGCTGTAGGATTAGCATAGTCATAGTGGATGGTGTATAATTTATTTTTAACTGTTCTATCTGGTATATTTTCCCAGGACTTGCTGCTACACTGGATATTCGACTTTTTACAGATGGTTGGTACATTGTGTCGCATTGTATAGTAGCCGTCCCCCAACAGATCCTTACAACTGGATGTCAGATGGCTCACTCTCTCCACTTTTGTGTGACAGAACCTGCACTCGCTGTCATTGATATTGAGTATGTTTGCTTGTGTATACTAAAAGATTCTTTTCAAAATGACATAACATTTTTAATATTCAAGTGTCAGGGTTGGGGATTATTGTCGACTCATCTCGTTGGTGGTTTTCCTCTTGATCTGTATTCAATGAAACCTAGAAAACTTCTCTCACCTGCCAGTATCCTATATTTCTACAAAGCCACCATCTGCCCATGCATAGAGTATTGTTGTCACACTGGACTGGTGAAAAGAGTTTCTAATCTAATAAGTCCCACACTGTCCACTAAGCTCCAGCACTTGTCTCTCATCGCCGCAATCTTGCATCTCTATGCTTGTTTTATAAGGACTTCAATAAAATGTGCTCAAACGAACTTGCTGCTCTGGTGCCCCCGCAATGAAAATACACCTGACCAACCTGACAATCAGCTAAATCCCGTCCCTTCAGTGTCGAGGTCCCCAGATGCTTGAGGGATTTCTACTCTAATAGCTTCTTTCCTTGAACTGCTTGCCTTTGGAATTTCCTCTCTGCAGAAATTTAAATGTAATGTGAACAAACATCTCTCTAACCAACACTTCACTTAAGATGCCACCTATAAATCTGGCCCCTAATTTACAGTAGCCCCTTACATCTCAGTGACAATGTACCTTTTTTTTGGAGTGAATAAAAGTCTGCTAGATCTGATTTCTTTATTTAGTTGGCGTCTGGTAGCCGGAAAACGTGTACACACCACGTTAATCTCTTTTCTTCTTTCTTTTTTTTGAAACTAGCATACCTTTCCTGACAGCTGAAAGACTGACCCAAAACCGTGATGAATGGCAGAATTTTGTTCTAAAGCATGTGGTGAAGCTCTATGGAGTATACACATAAGTCAATTTAATATTGATTTGAATCAGTCATCAATACATTTTATGAATGCCTGTGTTAAAGTGTAGCGTAAGAAATACTTTGCAATCATTTTCTTCAGGTGTTTGTCAAATACAGACAAGTGTTTTAATATTTTAATTTGATTTCGGAACCAGACGGTGCATCAATAAATATGTATAAAGTCTGCATCTGTGAAAAGAATTACAAATGAGATTACAGCAAACCCTAAATGATGTCTCGGCTTAGGAAGGAATGTAATGCATCCCTAAGCAGCGACAACAGATTGGAAACAATCTCCCCCCTTTCCCTCCATAGAAAAAAGTGTCAGTTAAAAATTCTGAAAACGATTACTTAACACATATCTACAGAATGAGAGTATTGTCACCACATTTGGGCTGGGGCACCAACCTCTAGCCTCTCCCTCTTGGACTGAGTTCAAAAAAGAATTTAGGTCCCGCACTGTCTGCCAAGCTTCAGTTCCTGTTACATCACTGCAGTGTTGGATCCCTGAACTTCTTTTACAAGTACTTCCACTAAATGTGTTCCGATGAACTTACTACAATTGTACTCCCTCAATGTAAATACCCGACACACCCAACTAGCAGCAAACTCCCACCCCTTCACTGTAGAAGTCCCTAGATGTTGGAAGATTTTCTACTTTGATAGCTTTTTTCCTTCGACTGCTTACCTTTGGAATTCCCTTCTTGCTCTCCGTTTCCCCGACATGTAGAAATTTAAATGTAATGTGAATAAACCCCTATAAATCTGGCTCCTATCACAGTAGCCCTTTACACTTTAGTGGCAATATGCCTTGTTTTGGGGCAAATAAAAGTAAAAAAATAATCCATGAGCATTAAATAAAGGGCTCAGTTAGAAATTCTCTTACCAACTATGACGAAAAGCACCTAAAGAAGGCTGGAGAGTACAGCGTCCGAAAAAACATCGTGAAAATGACAACAAAGAAAAAGTGTCCACAACATGTAAATAATGTAATTGACAATTCTTCATCTCAGAAATATCGTCAAAGATTACTGTAAACATGCACAGTGCTGGCATGTTTTGTGGGGTACATAGGTGCAATGCAGGCAGACGACAGACCAGTGATGGGAGAGATGTCTAGCTCAGGATTTGACCACCCAACATTTGATTTCTCCACTTAGAAAAGTCATTGCTTTTTTAAATAAGGTTTCATGCTGAGAAGTCAAACTACTTTTAAGTGGTTTGACTTCTCAGCATGAAACTTTATTTAAAAAAGCAATGACTTTTCCAAGAAGCAATGACTTTTCCGAGAAAAATTAATGTCCACTCCAGATAGTTGACCCAAGTAAGTTTTTATGTCCAGTGATAAAACAGCTTATTCTTTTTCAAGTGGACTGGCTGTGCTCTCTACTCCAAATCAGACCAGGATAGGCAGAGAGCATCAGCGTGGGCCTTTGAACCTTAAACTGATGGCCTGTTTGTGTTCGGTTGGTAGATATGTTTATCCTGTTTTGCAAGTCTGTTGGTTGATAGAGAAACCGGATGTCATTGTAACCTCAAAATCTGCTTTTAAACTTGAGCTGTTATCTTATTTGGAAAAGAAAATCCTTTGTTACAGCACTGACTGGCACGATATGATTGAGACTAAGGCCAGTGTCAAAACCAAGAATTAAATTCAGCAGAAGCCAATGAGCACACGATCGCATCCTATGCAGTGAACGCACATAAAGGCAGGTTCAACTTACTTGTAGTTATGAATTATGATAAACTTACTAAAGAAGGTTGGAGACTACGGCAGCTAAAAATGTTAACTCTAACAATTATGAGGACAATAGTTTGATATTATTTATAATCACAAAAATATATTTACTATTTTAATGATCATCATTCGGTTTAATCTCCATTTTTACATGCTGGCATGTGTTGGACGGATTTTAGAAATAAACTTCCAAACTAACCTATCTCTGACCAGGTCTTTATGTATCCCTCTTTTTCTCAAGTCCATCCTTATCACTTCTTCTCATGTTTTCAGTGGCCTTCCCCTACCAACTGACCCTGCTACCTCAACTGTTCTACATCCACTAACCCAAGAACTCTCATCCATACTTTCAATGTGGCCATACCAACAAAGTCTCGTTTTGCATGCATCTCTCCAATACTGTCAAGATTTAATCTTCCCATGAGGTTCATCAGATCTAAACCTGTCATTAACACGCACATTACACATCCATCGTGTCATTAACACTCACATTACACATCCATCGTGTCATTCTCCTATCATTTCTCTCCATGAAACCATCTTATCTGATAAACACCTTTCTAGTTTAAAAAAAAAATACTTTTATTAAAACATTAAATATTTATATTTTGGGATTTTTTAGATGAGGATTGATAATTTGTATTATTTTAATGACTATTCGCATTTTTGTTTTTATATTAAGGAGAATAGAAAGTAGACCTTGGGTTTACTTTCATCAGCTTCTTAACTTTCGCTTCCCTTATTTTGTCCTTTAGTCCTCACATTCCATAAGCAATGTCTCTGACAAAGGCGGAAGAATTGATGTTTTCTGGGTCAAAATCTATTCATCTAACACTTATCGTTGGCTAGTTTTTGACCATGAAGTAGTATTATTTATTCTTTTTTTTTTAGCTCCTTACATTAGGTGGCTTCATGCTTTGTCTGGAGCCTTTTCCATAAAAAAAATAAATAAATAACGTTTTGGCTGATATAATCACCAATCCTTTTCAGGTGCATCTTTTCAAATTCTGGAACTGGATGGAATTTCGAACTGAACCCTTTATTTTGTTCATGTGGGTAGATTGTTCTCGGTTTTTTGTCATGGCTGATGGAATATAACGACTCTGATGAGAACAGTAGTCGGAATCATGTAAATAATACAAATTCTAAAGATCTGATAATAATTATTTAGTTTTTAAGTTAAGTGTGTGATGTTGATTTTTGGCGAGGAACAAAGTGTAGTATCTGTTCTGATGCTACACTTAGTCTATTCTGTCCTCGGTCAGTGAAGGAGAAATCCTTCTAGATTGAGACAATTTTAATTTTTGTTCCAAACCAGAGTACCCCTTTTTTGGGGAGCTGGATTTTCTCCACATTTAAAACCGATCCTGTGTCTTACTTTGCCCTTGTAGGGAGGCTCATGTAATGTCAGGAATGTTTATTTTTTAGTTTTCCAGCTATTTTTTTATGAATAGTTCTATAACGAAAGACTACTAAGTTTATGAGCAAAGATGTGCAACCAGAAGTCACATATTTTTGCTAGTATCATTACTTTCTCCAAAAACGTAATCCTTGGGAGGATGTATTGTAATAACAGAACAGATACTACACTACTTACCCCCCCCCCCCAAAAAAAAAGTAATGCCTGGGTGGATGGTATCATGACAACAGAACTACACTACCCCCATAAAAGAGGAGGTAATACATTGGAAGGTGGTATCATGACAATCTCATAGTATTGCATTCCACAGACGGACAGTTCTTGGAAAGAAACTCTGCTCATGGAAGTCCCGTTTAGCTCCAGGTACACACAGGAAGAAAGGACATTTTTTTTACAGTTGTTGTAGCTAGACTAGTTCTCACTGTGAATGTTTTACAGGGGGAGGGACTAGAGATTGGAGCTCAGTCGAGCACCTGCCATGAAAATAACAGATACTACACTACCCCCACCCCATGAATTAAGCATTGAAAGATAGTACATTAGTCTGAAATAGTATACTAAACTGAATTGAGTATTAAAATGATAGTACAATGGAAGTAATAGTATAGTTTCGGCTTCAGACAGATACCAAATCTCCATTAGTAATAGATATCAATATTCAGTCTTTCTGAATGAATTCAAAAAATGTACTCACATATTCGTTTTTGTTATGATACGTCCATAGTCGGTTATTTCACCTGAAACATCAAAACGAACCAAGCTTCTTTTTTTTTTTTGTCGGACATTTTTTATTTTAAAATCCCGTTCATATTTTTCGTGTACAAAACGTTTGAACAAAATAAACTTTATTTTCTGTGCCGAGATACTTTGAAGTAATGGCAGAGCAATTTATCTAGCTTTCATTATTGATTTATTTTTTTATATATATACACATATATATATATATACACACACACACACTTGTCACAGATGTTCCACCATAGTTATAGATCACTAGGTGTTCATTTTTAAATAATTGATAAAACAAAGGATAATTGTCTTTTATGAAACTATTGATATTATGCAAATCAGATTTCTGTTAAAAAAAAATATTTAATTTAAAAAAGAAAAAAATTGGTTTTCTTTAAAGTTCTTTAATTATTATTTTATTCTTTTGGGGGGCAAAAATGAATAAGAACACTTATAGAATTTCGTGACAATTTCTGACAAGAGAAGAATTCAAAGAAAAAACAGTTGATCATTTTTCTACCTCCTCCTCCCCCCCCCCTTTGTTTTTGATTACAATACTTCATTATATTCTGACTCACACGGTTACACAACTAGATAAGCAGATAGTTTTTATATCTATATCATATGACTATAGTTATAGGTATCAATGTTATTACCTTGTCTTAACACCATGAAGATTACAGGTGAAAAAAATGTATTCATTCTTTACAGCTGTCCGGTTTTTGTGACTTACCGCACAGATTCCATTTAGCCACACAACGTTCAGGACAAATTTAACTTGAAAAAAAAAAAATCTTGCCTTGAATTTTATAAGATTTTCCAGCATTCCATATGAAAAATATTAGCTCCATTCGTGTATAGGATCTACCATCTATCATGGAGGTAAGCTTTCTAACTTGCAGTAAAAGACTCGATGAAAAAAAAAAAAAAAAAAAGACTCAATGAAATGGGTCGTGATTGGCTTTTTGGCTAAGATCACAGTGTAGTATCTGTTCCGATGGATACTGGACAAGACTGGTCCTGTGCAGTTCTAGGAGGTGCACCCTCCCAGACTTTGCCTCCCCTCTTTGGGGAGGAGTAAGTTTATTGCTTACTGTCTGAGGCGCCCCTACCGGGGAATGCCGACGGGGCTGCCCAGGCAATTTTTAAATGGCCAGAGTGCTCACCTCTCGAGCGCTGGCTTATCTAATCCCACTTTTCCGACCTTGTGTCACATCTTACCTTGTGGGAGGTAGATAAATATAAAAGACTCAATGAAAAATATTTATTATTGGTTTCCGGCGTTGCTTGGGAGTCGTTTTACTTTTATTTTTGTTTTGTTGCTTTGTTTTTAAAACTAAGCTCATTGTTGTTGTTGTTGGTTTTTTTTTTATCGTTTTTATCACCAATTTTTTTTCTTTTAATACTTTTAATTCTTTTAATAATAGGATTTTGAAAGTTACATTCAATTATTACTGTATTGTTTTGTTATGAAATTATTAATTGAACCAAACTGTTATAAAACAATAACTAATTTTGTTATTTTAATCTCTATAATTATTAGATGTAAATAACTTCCAAAACTTGTAATCTTTTAATACATGAAGATTTGCTAAGAATTTTAAAGGCAAAAATGAATTTCTATTTGACAGATTAAATACTCCTTATTCCTTTCAAATTTTGAAAAGTCGCAAAGTAATTCCTTCTTTTTTTCCTTCAACTATTAACAGATGCCGGCGTGCATTGTGGTGGATTGAATTTCATAATTTTTTAAAATAGGATTTTTAAAAAGTTACTTTTGGTACTTTATGCTATTACATTTTTATTTTCAATAAATAAGAGTTTAATAATAAATTAAAAAATAATGTGTAAGTCACGTAGAGGCGAGAAAGATATACATAGACACACACAAAATGGTCACACAATTTTATTAATATAGATTTTTTTTTATTTGACCCAAATAAATAAGACTATTTTTTATGAGACAAAAGTAAAAAAAAAAAATTTTCTTAAGGTTTTAATATGCATTTAATTTTAATGTTTTCTCATGAGATTACTCTCCTTAATTTCACTCAGGCCAGCAGAATAATGATAAAGGGATTTACTGGGGCATTTTTGGGGGTTATCGGATGAAATATTTATCCTTAAATGCTTTTTGTTTCAAATATGACACATTCCAACAAAATGCCTATTTAATATAATATTCAACGAAAATATGTCAAACTGCAACGAGTCTGTTGGCAAGTGTGAGTAGGTATTAGTATGATGTTGCATCAGCACACCCGTTAAATGCAAAGAGGTTAAACAAAGATATGGAATCCCTTTATGAAAATTTAGATACCTTCGGCCAGAGTGTTCTGACTTCAAATCCCACTTTTCCGACCTTTGAGTCACATCTTCCCGCCGTGGGAGGGAGATAAATAATCGACTCTAGTGAACGAAGTGAAAACTGAAAGCAATTGAGATATAATCAAACAAAAAAACACAAGTGCATCTTATTTTTGGTATTCCCTCTCACTTATATATGTATATATTTCTTTTGTGTTAAAAACGTGATCAGGTCGGTGGCCTAATGGTTAGGAAACCAGGGTCCATAATACGTGTATTCAGGATTCGAATTATTTCACCGGCGATGTGATTTTGTAATTCTATACTGATGAGCATAAAATAGTAAAATAAAAAATGCGAAACATATATGTCTATGGATATAAAAATATTTATTTATTAATAATTATTAAGCTTCGATTAAGTTGAGTCCTTTTGAGAGTAAATAAATTAATGCTTCATAGAAATTAGCCACATTGCATGATTTCTCTCCCTTGAGAGATAGAATCCTTTTTAGAATCACACTACTTGTGTTTACATTAATACAAGGCGCATTTAATAGAGCGATTGGGTTGGTGGCCTAATGATTACGAAACCATGGTCCATAATACGTAGGTTTGAATTGTTCGACCGGCGATGTGGTTATGTAATTCCATACTGACAAGCATAAAATAAAAAACGCAAAACATATATATATATATTATATATATATATATATATATAAACAATAGAAAGTTAGATTCCAGTAACCATGCCTTTATTCATTTTTTTAAAACCCAGTTCTTAATGGACTGTTCTGTCCTCACTTAGGCAACCAAAATACAGTTATATATCTTGGATTTTCTATGAGTGCAACTCATCAAAGAGATTTGTATTTTGGTTGTCTAAGTGACGACGAAACAGTCTTTTAAGAACTGGATCTTTTAAAAAATGAATAAAGACATGGTTACTGGAATCTAACTTTCTATTGTTTATTTATACATGCTCTGGAGTTAAAAAAATTAACATCTATTGGGCTCAAATCTCGAAAGTCTGACTATTAATAATATATATATATATATATATATAGCACAATGGCAACAGGCTAGTAGAAATAAGAACACAAATACATCATAAAGCAGAACCAATATTTCGGTTGATTCAAACAGCCTTAATCATTTGAATCGACCGAAATAAAAGTGATGTTTTATGATGTGTTTTTGTTCTGTTGCTATGCTTATCCATTATTCTATACTAAACATTTCGTTTTGTCTGAAATTTCATTTCAGGTTTTAAACTCTCTCATATATATTTTTTTTAATCTCATCCAATGTGTCCCTTTTTGTGGTAGCTGGATATCCCCCACATAAAAAAACGACATCGTGTCGAAGTTTGTCCTCGTGGAGAGGGAAGTAAATGAAGACGTGTATATATTCGAAGAAAGGGATGTGTGTTGACAGTCTCCAGTCAAATACGTGGGTGTCAACACATACCTGTACTCTTATATAAAGCCGCAGGCAATTCAAGTGTTACTGTCACAAGATAGCTGATGGCTCTGAAATTATCTATTATCCTCTTGACTTACTATGGAATGTAAGTCAAAATCGTTTTTCAAGATGTTGCCGTTTTATTTTTTTATTAATATATTTTGGAAATTTTTGTTTCATGGTTTTAAAACTAATTTGTAGAAATTTCAACTTTTGTTTTTTTTTAGATTTCGGAATAAAAGTGATGAAAAATGTTACTGTTTAAATTTTTTTAATCACAATAGTTGTGGAAAATTTAACCTTTTTTATGACATCTTAAAGAAAAAAGATTTATAAAAAACCAACCCTTAATGCTCTATTAATTAAACATGTTTTTTTTAATGTATTTTAATACTGAAATCATTGTGTACTCGGGTGCACTACTGTTGCATTGTGATGTCGTATAATCTTATTCATTTTTGTGTTGCTGGAGCCCACATGCTGTCGGCTTTGTCTCCGATCAAATTACAGGGTACCGGTCTTCTTTTTGTATAGAGGTTTTATTTGTACAAGAACATACTCAGGCATAATTCACAGAAATTAGAGAGAGATATAGCTATTCATACTTGGCTGAGAGAGAGGGGGGCATTTTCCGCCATTATGCTAGACCATTGTGTTATTTGTTCCGGCTGGGATGATCGATTTCTCACGTCTACTCGCTCTGAAGTCTGACGGGAAAAAGAGACCACAAAACACCTTGGAAATTACGTCAGATCTTAACTTCTGTTTTTTTCTCAGGGCCCGTCAATCTTTTCACCAATTTGTCAGTTTTGACAAACTCGTGTCGAATCTATGGGAAAAATATGGTCTTCTCCTAGAGACTGAAAAGAGGGTCGATTTCCCAATGTGTCATGAATTTTAACAGTGACTGAAATGTTGTGCTATTAAAAAATTTTTTTAATTAGGACTGTACCATTCTTAGCCCCTATTTGTTTTCTGGGGACCACAAAAGTGGTTGAAAGAATAATTGAGCCACAGATAAGCATAGATGAAATGCAGTTTTGTTTTATGCCTGGGCAAAGTACTACTGGTGCTATATTTATCCTGAGACAAATGCAAGAAAAGTATGTTGGTAAGAAGGACCTGTATTTTGTTTTTGTGGATCTGAAGAAAGCTTTTGACAGAGTGGCAAGAGATGTTGTTTGGTGGACTTTGCGTAAACTAGGGGCAAACGTGTGGTTAGTGAAGGTTGTTCAAGCAATATACAGAAATTATCATGTTACATAAGATGAAATAGGAAACATTTGTTCTTTCGTTGGTGAATTGTCCTAGTCTTTCTGTAAGCATCTTTCCCTCGAAAGGCTGGTTTACAATTGAAAACTCGAAAAACACAAAAGGAAATTTTACTGCTTACTTTATTTTGATGTTAACAAATTTTCTCACACTCTTCTATTTCATGTACCGTAGAGGATTCCAAGCCCCCACCTGTGACAGCCAGCGTGAAGACATCTTCACTAATTAATTACGAAACCCGTTCTGATGTTTTTCTATTTTTTAGCTATTCAAAGGTTTTTGTTTTTGTCTCTATTCAATAGTTTCTTTGCATACGTCACTAGCCTAGAAATCACTTTTGTTTATTTTTCAAATCAATATTTTGTTCGCATTCCATCAATACATTCTTTCCCAAATTCCAAAACTTGATCCTGCACAGTTTTTGTCGCAATTAGTATCCCCCCCCCCCCAGGCCAATCTCATTACAGGACACCAGCCATAAATTATGAAAGCAATAATTCTCCATTTTCGTCTGGCAATTTGATTGATACATCTTTTTCATAAGTTGTAATAGAAATATATCACATGCAATTTGGGCTTTCAATCTATTGCCTTCCTCATCAAAACATTTCAGTGCTTCCTGTTTAAAAAATGATCAATAAACAGAGGATATATGTAACTATTCTCACTAACTATTATTGTAAAACCAAGGTTATGTTCAACAAATATGCCACAAAAGACCCAATCACAGTGAATGGTGAAAATATAGAGGAAGTTGACAACTACATCTACCTAGGGAAGATGGTGAGAAGCGATGCTGATACCATCTCTGAATCAAACAGCGAATTGCACTTGGATGGATAGCCTTTTCCTAAGTACACAACATCATGAAGAGTAGAAAGTGTTCAACGAATCCATCATGACTGTTATGACATATGGTAGCGAAACATGGGCACTTAATAATACAGCAATAGAAAAGATAAGAGTGGCACAGTACAAAATGGAATGCATTATGCTCGCCATCAGTCGGGTCCTTCCCTGTAAGACATTCTCAGCAAGAACACATTTAGCTACAACCGCAGCAAAGAACTTTTTATCTCTCTTTACCAAAAACTAAACTTCCAGAACAAATTTTCTTTCCGAAAACATCTATTGAACAAGATACCACGAGACTGCTTCCTAATAGCATGGTCGTCTTCAAGTCTAATGTAAACAAATACGAGATGAGCCGCCCTCTTGGATTATCAATTCCTCTTAAATAATTTTCTACTCATCCCACCGATTGTTTCCGGTCCTCTCGTGGTGGCAGTCATCGTCCAACTGAGGATCTCTTTAATCATTATCCTCAAGTGGCCTCTACGCCTTGCAAAGCAGTGTCCCATTAGTTATAAAAATTTTTTTTAAAATTACATGTTTCTTAAATAGCACTTAAACTGCAAATCCTCCGATGTCACATGATAAAATTAACCAATCTGCCATTTACCCTGATATCATCCTGGAGTCAAACCTTGTTATCATACCCAAGTAACCTTATGGATTTGATAAATCATTCTACATTTAACTCTAAAAACATAGAGGGGCTGGAAGGAGATGAGGTTTCTTCGTTAATGTTATATATATCGGTGATGTGAGTTCTCCGCTTTTTCTTTTGTTCAGGAAAAAACAATTTTCATGCTAAATGTGAGTTCTCTGATTTTTTGTCAAAATCCACGTTTTTTCTTTTTAAATAAGAAAAGTCTAATTTCTGCCAAATCGCTAGGGCCTTACGTCCTTATTTTTTCGTTGTTATTTAACTAGATTTTCTTCCTCTTTCTCGCTTTATCTTTCTCTTTTCCTGTTTTTCCTCTCTTCCACTCGCCATCTCTTCTCGTCTTGTCTTGTCTGCCTTGACTTGCCTCCCTTTCCTCTCTTATGACAGTTCTCTCTGAAAACTGAAAATGTTAATTTTACCGTACTTCAAACGATTCATGATGCAAGTAGGGGAAGTAGAAGACTTTTGTTTTATCAAAGGATAACTTCCTGTCTTTTTCCCCTCACATGCACACTTGGGGGTCTTTTTCTTAATTTTGACTTTATCAGTTGAAAGTTGTTGTTCAGCAAAATGTCGAAAATAATTAATTTGACCATAAATGAAGCTAAATTGCAGTAGTAAATAAATTTTAATGGGATTGGTTCAAGAAGAATGTTTCTATTTCTAGTGGTAATGAACCCCCCACACCCACCCCACACACACAGGGTCATGGTCCCCTAGGTTTGAAAATAGATCTCAATTTCAGCATTTTTGGCCATTAGCTACTCACATCCTTGATATATACAGGAAGAATACTCGTCCCAGGACAGGTAAAATTAATTCCCTGAACAGAACAGTTTTGCACCATTTTATGCCCCCCCCTTACAAAGATTAAAATCTAGATATAATGCTACTAAACTTTATGTCTAGAATCCGTATTTCAATTTTGATCAAAATCCATTACATGACATCCATAACATTTTGAAATGTTAACCTTTATTGCATGATTTATTAGGACAGGATAGAATTGCATTTGGTATGGTTTTGTCGAGTCTAACATTGCAGGTAAACAAACATTGATTTTATGCTACATATATTCCAATTTTGTTTTGTTTTGACTCTAGCGAATTGGAAAAAAGAAGAACTTCTGTTGTCGGCAGTCACCTTGCCTAAAAAAATCAAACAGGTCTAAAACAGATTTAACTTTTGACATGCAATAAAAAGCATTAAAAAATATTTTTAAAAAACAAAAATTATCCAGGTTGGTAGAAAAGTAACTTTTATTGGCTATGGTAATATTTATTTGTGGTATATTTGCTTTTTTGACCCCTTTTTCGTTCTGTTAGCTATCGTTAAACATACCCAGGGGCTCTTAATGATCAAAATTGCTCAATTTTTACAATTGACAAAAAAGCCCATTTGAATTTTTGTAAAAAAAAAAAAAATAAAAATAAAAAGATTATTGTGAATATCGGTTGGCGATTAATCCTAATGTAAAAATTTGTAATTTATAAAAAGGTATGCCCTTCTACTCAATGATTCTTTGAGGGTTCGTGGCCCCCATTTTAAGCAACTATAAAATTGACGTGTAGAGTGTTGGAAATTGATCCTTTTTCAGATAAATTCGATGTTCAGAAGTAACCTATGAAATATAATGGAAGTAGCGGGGGTATAATATGATTAAAAACTAAACATGATCTTGTATATTTCACATAATATTTCCCCAAGGAGAAACGCATTCAAAGTTTCATATAATTCCCTATGCAGGCATCACGTAATACAGAAGATGTGCCAACTAAACAATTAGTAATACTGACAAAAAAGTTAGATCAAAACAAGTTTTCAGAAATAACAAAACAGAAATGAAGAAATGGCTTCAACCAACAAAATTGAAATGAAGAAAACTTTCTTACAATATGAGTTAATTATTATAATAAAAACCCATTAAAATAAAAATTGGTGATCAAAGAAAAGACAGGCCTTGAAAGATTTGGAGTCACTCCATCAAGCAATGGCATATGAAAACTGACATAAATGATAGAATCTCATGGAGAAAGTCACATGACCAACATGCAATCCACATCTGATGTGGAAAAAACATGTTCAAAAATGAAGAATATTCAGTGGCAAATTTAATGGAATAACAATTTAATGGAATAACAATTTAATGGAATAACAATTTAATGGAATAACAATTTAATGGAATAACAATTACTCTTTTGTATTGAATGAAGATCTTTTTTGCTTTTCCTCTGGAAGAAATTCTATTCCTGACATGGACACATGCTTGCTCTAAATTCACTCAATACTGATGTAACTCATTCGATTTTAGGGGATTTCTGAAGGCAACATTGTAGACACCACCACCACACATTCCAAATACTATTAACATCCGAACAAGGGGTTTGGATCCAAGTCAAAATTATGTGGCAATTGTAGAGCAAAAAGTGGGGAAAGAAGGTAATTGGAATGTGCTACTCAAATTGTAAAGTACAGATGCTAATGGTTGCAGACCTACCAGAGTCATTAAAAACAAGTATTGTTGTAGGTTTACATTGCTTGTTGATACGAATTACCAATTGCGATTGTAGAAATGTCTATCTTTTATCAGGTAAAATGCAATGTGATGTCCTCGATGTTGAACTTGGAAATTAGTTTGGAAACCTTACACATCTTATTTTAAGCATTTCCCCAAATCAGTTTGTTCCTAAGTGTGCTTTCCAAATGACATCATTTGGAACTAACATCATCTTGGAGGAAGATTTCCAAACAAACTTCAAAGTTCATTGCCAAGACATTGCATAATTTCTTCATTGCACTATACTCAATAACGAATACAGAATTTTACAGTTTTTCTTAATTGGTGATTTGCACAAACAAACAAAGATACAACAACCATTGTGGTCTACAGTTGAGTCTGATCGCAGAATCGCATGAAGTGTTACATTCTACAAAGAGCTATACCAGAAGTTTTAAATATGTTCTTGAAATGATCTCATAAACAAATTTTGAGATGATGACGTGCTACAATAACAACAAAAAGGTTTCTCTCTCCGCAAAACAACTTTCTCAGTTCACTTTCTGAGACAGGAAACACGTCCTTATGATTTCTGCAGAGTTTGCTGTGTTAGCCCACATATCACGCTGGACACACGTGATCACTGCGCATAAATGTCCTAGTCTCAGCATGCTCTCACTTTCTATCAAGCCGATGGTAGACAAAAACGAACTAAACTTTTGTTAAACTTTCTTAATCAAATGAGAATCCTCCACTCTTGTAATAAAGATCAATGTCTATTTATTTGTATATTTTTATGTATATAAATAAATATATGTACTTCTATCTCGTTACGTAAAAGTTAGCGAGTAAAACGCGTGCCTTTTTCTAGCCCTTCAGACCATTTCAAGTGGTGAGGGGAAGCGAGAAAGCTAATAGCCACCTGAAATTAATTGGGAATGAAATCCTCCACTCTATAATAAAAAAAATCAACAGTGGGTGTTTTTTATGTCATCAGAAATGATGATAATAATTTGTGTATAAAAAATTAAATTACTGACGTAATTCTATGATTTTCTATGAATATTTTAGTAATATATCCAAATAAATAGCGAATTCGAACACTGGTGAAAGATTTTTTGTTTTTTTTCATTATTTTTGATGGAGGGTGGACACTAGTGTTTTTATAATACTCACAAAACTCTTACTGATTTCTTTAATAATTAACTTGTATATCTTTGCTTTTTAATATACAAACAATTTGCCTAATTATCATTCATTTCTTTTTCTCTTTTTAATGCTGAACTAAATTATAGATGTTACTCTATTTTCTGAGTTAAATAATCCGGAAGACATTTAGCAATTGAAAAAAAGAAATGTCCATTATTTAAGTAAATAAATCAGGATTTAAAATAAAATTAAATCTGAGCTTGTTTTTTACAACTTAAAAGCTGTTTCAACTTTAGCTTATAAAATGTGCAGAGTAATTTGCTTGGCATAGTGGTTCTAGACATGGATAATGAAGTCGCCAGGTTCAAGATCAAGCTTGAACCATTATGTTCACTTTCTGGCTAATATCCTGAGGAAAAGTATAAATCCCCCAAATCCTTTGAGCTTTCGATTTAAATAGCATTATTAACTATTTTCTACTAAGGCATCGGGAGATGCATGGGGCCTAGCAGGTCCAACTGTCCAACACGCTGCATGGAAGCACAATAACGGGCTCCTTATTGGAGACTGTGGGATGATAAAATAGATTAATACCATTATCATTACCTACTAACATTATATTGAAAACTGGTGCAATTAAAAATGTTTATAACGCCAACAAGAATGTATACTTAATAAAATTGAACTATTTCAAATTTAAATGTGAAAATATATAACAAAATATAAGTTATTTGAATCATGGGCATTATGTATGGCGGTCAGTGTCTTTTAACGGTTCAACTGAAACATGTTCCTGAATGTGAAGCCATGCTATGTTTGTATTAAAAACTTTTCATCATAAACATATAGCTCTATTTATTATTGAGACCTCTATATAAACATAGTAGAGATTAGTACTGCAATTGCACACGATTAAAATACAGTTTATTATGTGACGATAAATTAAAAGTATGACGAAGTTCATATAGGTTTTATTTACAAGTTAGAAAAAAAAAATATATATATATATCACAGGTTAGTAAATTTTAAATTTAATGTAATGTCAAGGAAGTTTACTTCCTTACAATTTGAGGTAATATCGATCTTTAAACCTAGGTATTTAAATGCTTTACACAACTTTCTTTGTATACTTGATACTAGTGGGCCATTGCTTTTAGGAACGATAATTACTCCATCGTCCCTATACAAGACTATCAAATTAGGGTCTACTATTCTGCTAATTGTATATATCATATAAATTCCCACTATGTCTGCAATTTGAGCAGAGTCAAACGACCCCATCGGAACGTCAAATTTGTTAGTTTTTTTTATATCCAATTCACTCCATTGAGGACCAAAATTGATCTCCGACAAGCCAAGATTATATTTTCCTGTTCTTTTGAAATGTCCGAGAAATTTCTCGCATAATTTATACTATTAATTAATAAGTCTTTAGAAATGGAGGGGTAAAAATCTATTATGTCAAATTGAATGAAAGATGCTTGCTTCTTATTTTTCATTTCTTTAAACCAACTAATAGTGTCCCCCAAATCCTTCCATAGATTAAATTGTGTAAATCTTAACGTTTCCTTAATTACCTTTTGCATTATTTTTCTGGCTACATGACCTAATTCAGTTTTGGTTGTATTAATTAATCTCAATTGCTTGTTATGGAAGTTTTTTTTTGTGATCCTTTATCAATATATAGGCATTTTTCTTGTCTATTTTACCTACCCTATCCTCTATTTTTAGTCTTGAAGTAAATTCTTTTGTATCCTCATTGATTATATCCTCGCTATTGACAATATTTTTTCTATATGTATTCGAAATTTTATCTGTAATTAAATTGTTGTATTCGGTTGGGTCCATTTTATATATATTCGTTGTGTTATCAGCTTTAACCCACACTTTGTTGGATCTTTTTAAATGTTTGATGTCTTTAGCGAGTTCTGATTTGAAATTTGTTAGTGTGTTTTTTAAAATTTGATCGTTTTCACTATGCTAAATAAATCGGCTTCGAAAGGTTTTAGTGTCTCTATGGGTTTAGCTGTATTTTCAGTTTGAAAATTATACGTGTCTCTTTGTTCACTTCTGGTCTCCGATTTTAAATAAAAAAAATTCTTTCCACATCAATCTATTGATTAAGACTGTTATTTTTTCTGTTAGGGATAAAGTGAAACTGTGTAGGCTGAGATAGGGGATGTTCTTCATAGAGTAAGCAGGTGTAAATTTCTCCATTCTCGGTTTGATGTAATGTAGCAATCCAGTCAATTTAGTATCCAAAGTCCTGAGAGAGCTCAACTCACGCTTAGTGGGGAGCCAATGTAGTTTGTAGGTTCGAATCAGAGAGCTCTATGTCCGTTCAAACAGAGCATGAATAAGTTTTGAGGTTGAAATACACTAGATATACATTCGGATGTAATACATTATAACTTATTTCGACCTTAACTAGGTCTCCTCGGATGTGTTTCCAACCGTCATTCAAACCTAAATGAAAGAGTTTTAACACCTTTATATATCTAACAATAATTTAAACATAAAGAATAAAATAAAAATAAAAATAATTGTACCGATATTCTATTTACTGATTGGTCTCTAAAATATAGGGAGGATGGGAAGGGGTGATTATGTTAATTAATAAAGTAGGGTGGTGGCATTAGCGAAGTATAAAAATATGTGGAGTCAAAGTACAAAAATAAAATAGATTTCTTATCTTTGCAAGAAGTTAATCCTCGATTTAAAAGGTGGAATATAACTGATCATGATTAAAACCTAAATGTGTCCGTTTAAAAGTATGATTATAAAAATGTTAAAATTATGTTACAATGCGAAAGTTTTGATTAAAATTACGAATGTTATACATTTAAAAATTAAATTTATTAAGTTTCTAAAAATGAAAGTACGGAAATTACGATTAAAATTAGTACTGCAATTGCACACGATTAAAATACAGTTTATTATGTGACGATAAATTAAAAGTATGACGAAGTTCATATAGGTTTTATTTACAAGTTAGAAAAAAAAAAAAAATATATATATATATATATCACAGGTTAGTTATTTTTAATTTATGGCGGTGACCTAGTTAAGGTCGAAATAAGTTATAATATGTTCAATCCGAATGTATATCTAGTCTATTTCAACCTCAAAACTTATTCATGCTCTGTTTGAACGGACATAGAGCTCTCTGATTCAAATTCCTATCGAAACTATTCGAACCTGCAAACTATATATATATATATATATATATATATATTTATTATTAGTAGTAGTAGTAGTACATCATGTCAGTAGAAAAAAATAAACTAGAATGCTCAATTGTAGTACAAGAGCAAGGTCTGTGTTTTATTTACATATGAGGGCGTTCAATAAGTAATGCTCCTGTTGACCCACTTCCAGTGGTCTGATCCAGATGAAATTCAGATTTAGTGGAGGATCGAGCGAGAAAACCACACCCTCCCTCCTACTTTCGCTTCTTGCTTTGCTAGCAAGCCAAGACACTCACACCCCCTCTCTTTCCCGCTTTCTCTTCTCGCTTCTGCTTCGCCAGTAAGGTCCTCAGTGAGCGCATGGAGTTAAAACTTAAGGTGTTTTAGACATTTTTTTCGATTTATTTATTAAATAACTTTAATTACTGTTAATATAGACGAAACTATTGCATATAGATAGCCAACATAAGTCAATGCAATTCCAAAATAATAATAATAAACATTAATTAATTATAAATGGTTTAAAAAATAATTATGCTAATTAGACAGTCAAAAGGTTCTCTCTTAATCTTTTATCTTCACTATATATACAGAATAAAACAGTAACCCGTTTTGATGGTAATATAGAAGTGATGAATGAAAGAAACTTTCGCATTTATTGCTTTAGAAGATATATATTATACTAAATGTGAGTTAACGTTTGTTTTCCTCAGGCTTTTTTCCTATATATTTTAATAATACAAAATACATGCTAAAATATATATAATTGAGTTATGTTTGAAAACAAAATTTTGCTTTGATTGTTCTAATTAGTTTTAATTTATAATTAAGTAAACAAGTCACCCATCTCTTTCTTATCTGTCTATGTATTTCTCTCGCCCCCCCCCACTCTATGTTGATTCAATCACTATCTAACATTTCTTAATGTCTCTGTGAGCATTTAAAAAAAGTGACTTTCTTTTTCGCAGTCATCTAATTTACATATGTGTGTTTGTACACACCACAAACACGGATGTGAATTAGATATCAAAATAATAAATCTCTTTACTTCTATATAAAAATAATAAATAATAATAGTTCTATATAATAATTAATAATAAGGATAATATAGAAGTAAAGAAAGTTCTTATTTTCAGTTATGCAATTTCTTAAAAGATATCTCACAGTTTATGAATTTTCGAAATTAAAGTAGAATAAATAGTCGTGATTCAAGGGTCATGGGTTTTTGTGTGTGTTCCCTATAGAAAGAAAGGTTAAAAAAGCTACATAAAAACTATAGACAATAGAAGTGGTCCCGAATCTCTAAGTGCTCCCCATATTTTTGAAAAAGTGGGATAGGAAATATGAACTCATATTTTGCGCTTTGTAAATAATTTCTAAAGTTTATTCTCCCTTTTTTTTTTCTTTTTAATATCTCAGCGACAGAAATAAAATTATAAAATGCATCTTTGCTCGATGGTGTTTATGTAACATGCACTTGGTGGTGCATGTAAATAAGAGATTTGCTGCAGATGAGAGATGTTTATCTAAGAGAAAGTGGGGGAGAGCACAGAACAAATTGAAAATATCTCTGATTATGAGTTGGGCCACCCAGAAATTGTTTTTGTTTTAAATAAAATAAGTGCCTCATTAAGCAGGAATTCATGTTGAGAGCTACCTAAGTAATGTTCCTAGATGGTCTGCAGGTTAGCCCTTTTGAGTAGATAGTGTCTAGCCATTATCTTTAGTGGAGATCAGGGTAGTCCTTCTGAGTGGTCGAATGGGGATGACTGAGATCAAGACCGGATGTCTACGATTTCCGGTAGAAGATGCATATATTTCAAGAGATGGGAGGGGGAGAGTGGTGAGAGTTAGCGTTTTGAGCATGACACATGCAGTTTTGGTTCTCTGGGGTGTGATGGTCAGTTGGATCTGTGTACCTCTCTAAGTAAGATGGGCTCCATGGGGCTCCAAGCTAAAGGATTGTGTTCATTGGACTTATGTTTTCATTTGGTCGGGCAAAGGTCTTTCAGCTGCAAGTATGTTGTTCAGAAAACCATGACCATTTGTAACCTCCAAAGAAAGTAAATGCTTGTTAATTGTTTTTAAACTGGAGTTTGGTTTTATTTGTAGTGAGAATTCCTTTGTTTCAGCACTGACCGAATCGAACAACAATTTTGGATCGGCACAATGAGCGGGACGATCACGTCCTGTACAGTGGACGCACACATGCATGTGTACATTTATATCATCTAATATAAATAGCATTATAAAATGCATCTTTGTTCGATGGCATTTATATTGTCTCATATACTTGTAAAATATAAATCTGTTTTTTTATATTTCACTATTCAATAAATATTACTCTTTGTTTCAAAGAGATTTAGGCACTCCTCACTTTTAAGTGAATCAAACAAACAAGAGTTAACCTTACTTACTATGACATTTAGTTTTCCTAGCTTATGGTAAGGTCACTTTTTGTCTGTTTGATATACTTAACGAGTAAGGAGTGCAAAAAAAATTTTCAAACAAAGAGAGTAATATTCATTGGTTGAAGGAAATGAATAGGTAGGGAAGGGGGTAATGAAATCAAGGACTCTGATTGGTTAGAAGCTAGAGTAGGCACCAATTACCTATAAAAACAATTCTAAAATGTAAATCCATGCAATTAGCCTGATGATTACTTCCGGGAATAAAACATAAACGTTTCTGTGTAGTTTACTTGCCATAAGTATATATATATATATATATATATATATATATATATGGCAAATTTCCGCAAAAGATAACCATATAATTTTGTTTCTTTCAGTTATCAACAGAGTCTGTGTTTAGCTCTTTGCCAGCCAATTCCTCTTATAATGACTCCTCTGTAGCCAATGTGACCCTGAGTTTTACTCAGTGGAACTCATCATCTTCATCATCATCATTATCAACAACACCAACAACTGCTGAAGCAGCAACAACAACAGTAAACACTACTGCCATGCCAACTGCTACCCCAGACCTCAAGGATTTTTACATTGGTTTGTCGCTTGCCATCTCTTCAAGCATCTTCATTGGAACCAGCTTCATCTTTAAGAAACTTGGTCTGCTCAAATTGGCCAAACATTCCAGTACTCGAGCAGGTAAGTAAAGTTTTATATCACAATAGACTTAAGCATTGCTTTTATATTCATACGATTTTAGTATCGGATCAAATATATGCCAAACTTATTACCTAGTAATGAATCTAAACTCATATATATTTATATATATATTTATATATATATACAGGGTGTTTCAAAAGTTTTGGGAACATTACAAATGCGTATATCTCATGAACTATTCCAGGTAGAAAAATGAAACTGGTGCCATTTTAAAGCTTGCTTAATCAAGTTTTTGGTCATACTAATGATTTTCGTGTTATCTTTCCAGGTGCAGTAATGGCGTTCTCTAAACAAGACAAGGCATTTTGCGTCCTCCAATTTGCAAAGACTGAATCGTGGACATGTGTTCAGCGTGCATTTCGCAGGAAATTTAAAAAAGAAGCCCCTGAAAGGAAATCCATTGTCAGATGACATGCTAAATTTGTGAAAGATGGGTGTTTGTGCCCAAGTAAGCGAACAGGTCGCCCTTCAACTTCAGAAGATGCAGTTGAGCAAGTTCGGACAGCCTTTCAGCGGAGCCCCCGTAAATCAGTGAGAAGAGCCAGCAGGGAACTTCAGCTTGCTCCAGAAACTGTCTGGCGTGTCTTAAGGAAACGACTGCAAATGGTACCTTACAAGCTCAAGTTGGTCCAAAAGTTGAAGGACACTGATAAGCCACTTCGCCGTGACTTTTGCATTGCAATGCAAGAGAAGTTGGAAGATAACGCCTTTGATGACCGGTTTGTTTTTAGCGATGAAGCGACCTTCGATCTGAATGGCAAAGTTAACAAGCATAACACTCGCATATGGGGTACTGAGAATCCTCATGAACTTCTTGAGCACGAGCGAGATTCACCAAAATTGAACGTGTTTTGTGCAATTTCCAAGAAAGGTGTCTATGGACCGTTCTTCTTTGAAGAGGCAACTATCACTGGTGAATCCTATCTCAACATGCTGGAAGACTGGTTAATGGCTCAGTTGGTACAAGCAGAATCTGATGACTTCATTTTTCAACAAGATGGTGCACCACCACAGTGGAGTCTTAGAGTAAGGCAGTTTCTTAACACAAGGCTGCCCGGTAGATGGATTGGGAGATCTGGGCGAGGTGATGACGTTCTCATGCCCTGGCCTCCTAGGTCTCCAGATCTTACCCCGTGTGACTTTTTCCTTTGGGGCTTTGTCAAGCAACAAGTCTATGTGCCGCCCCTTCCAAGAGATATTGACGAACTAAAGGCTCGAGTAACGGCAGTTGTGGGAACCATTGACGTCAAGATGCTGGAACGCGTTTGGCCGGAAATGGACTATCGACTAGATGTCTGCCGTGTGACGAATGGTGCTCATATTGAGCAACTTTGAAGATTCCCCACAAAACTTGAAACTTTAACCTTTCCAACGGTACCAATTTCATTTTTCAACTCCTAATAGTTTTTGAGTTATTAAAAATCGTTATGTTCCCAAGACTTTTGAAACACCCTGTATATATATTTAGATTTTTCACTTAGAAGATAGTTTATTCAGTGAAGACCGGGATTAATATATATATATATATATATATATATATATGAGAAAGGAAGGATGAAGGTAATCCGACATAATGGGAAATGAAAAAGGAAAAACCAAAAAAGATGTTTTTTTTTTATATATTCATCAACGTTTCGTCTTTATTTGTAAGACTTGCATGACATTTTTCTTAAAATTATCATCCTGAGGAAGTCTTACAAATAAAGACGAAACGTTAATGAATATATAAAAAAAACATCCTTTTTGGTTTTTCCTTTTTCATTTCCCATATATATATATAGGATATCTTCTACTCTCTCTCTCTCTTATATAAGTCATAAATTTTTAATATCAGACCCAAATAGCAATCTGTCTACAATATTGCTGTTTGATTTGTTTTCCCCACTATGTTATTGGCATGAATATAATTTATTGTAATTCGTTTTTTTTTTTTCTGATAATATTTTCGGCCGAGTAGGAGTAATGTTTAATGAATACATAAGTAAAGTTTTCTATGACAAGAGAAAGAAACATTGCTTTTGTATTAATACCAGCTCTACTAATAACGGTTTTACTGGATCAAATGTATACCAAACTGAAGAATTTTTCTTTTCTTCCTCCATGTGTGACAATATTAAGCGGCCCTGCGAAAGGCAGGGCCTAGAATACAGCGCTAGTGTGAATTAGCCACGAGCTTATTCAAAGTCAAGTATCATCTTATGTTTCTAGTATAAACAAAGTAAGAACAAGGTTGGAAACATAGTTCGATCGCCCCAGTAAATGAACTCCCCATCTCAAATTCAATATCGATTCGAAATCATATTTTGTTTTTAATTGTTTTCGTGTTTACCTTTCTGCCATCGAGTATCAATTGCAATCTAGGTCATATCGTTCAAGTTGACCGGGAAACTTGTTGTTCTCGTCGCATGATCTTATTAGATGCTGACAAGAATTCGCCCCCCCCCCTCGTGAGGGTCGGCATTCTCAATAAAAGAGTAGAGAGTCGAGAGAAAAAGGAGTTATTAACAAAGTGAACAGATAGATGGAGAAGACACGGCCGAGAGAAGGGATCGGCGCGTGTACCCCCCCCCCCCGAACTCCTCAAACCACTTAGAATAAGAACGACTTAGAATAAGGGACGCCCAATTATAAACACTGTCATCCTACTAACACACAAAATTAACTTGATAATATCGAACGGCCTGTTTTTTTTCCTTGTTTCTTCTGATATAATTATTCTTCTAAGAGAACCAGCAAACCAATTATTTGCGGCTTATCATTCCTTTCTTCAACTGTTTATGTGAAATGACCCTCTCTTCACAGCAAGACAAGGTTGCTAGCCCACCCCAGTTGATTGCTCACTGATCTAAACAAACACAACGTGGGAGTTTGAAGTCACTGGACCGGGCGTTTCAACATCGGCAACCTTCATCAGAACGGCAACTTTTCCCGAGCAGTGCCGGGTGACCAACCGAACCCGGAACAGCCGAACTGATGACGTCACGGCTGGAGGAGTGGAGCGCATGTTCATACATGTGTTTGGTGCTAGTAGATCAGGCTGTCGGAAGATACCGGCTTCCTGACCCAAAATGCACCAAACATTGATGTTATTGTTTTTTTTTTCATTCGTTTTGCAAAACTCAATCATTTTCTGCAAAGCCAAAAACAAAAATAACAATTTTCCCCTACAAAACAACCAAACCAAACACCATGAATAAATACTTGAACATATAACGAACTTGAATCATTAAAACTTTTACCAAAATGACCAGATTCGGCATTATATAACCCGAAAAGGCTTGATATGCCATAAAACAAAATAAAACAACCAAACCAAACACCAAAAATGATATTAAAATACATAAACATTAAAAACTAATGTTTCGGCATTAAATGACCCATAAGAGGTTGATATGAGTAAAACAAACCAAACATTCCTCCATGTGCTTAGCGTAAGGTGAAATTTCCATGAACAGAGTTTCTTTCAAAGAGCTTCCCGTCTGTGCAACACATTATCACGGGACTGCTTCCCTGCAACATGGTCGTTTTCAAATCTAATATAAAAATATAATTATCATAAATCGTCTTCATAAATAATCAAATTTTGTTCATTCATCGTTTTCAGTTGTCTCATATTTTTCATCCATCATTAATCCTTATCCACAAGTTGCTTTTGGTCTCGATAAGTGGTGACTCATTAGTATTAAAAAAAAAAGACGCACTACTTGGGTTTAATGTAGAGGTATTATAATTCATAGATTCATGAAAATATTTTTTTTTTACTATTCATTTGTAATTTATACATCAATGTCAATGTCTGTGTTCTCTATAGAAAGAAAGGTTAGATAATCTACATAAAAACTAAGTTTATTTTTTTGTAAAATTTTCCAGGGAAGACAATGGAAGTGGTCCTGAAATTCTAAGTGCCTCCTCAAGGAGCTATGTGGATAGAACCCCTCTTAAAACTTCAAATATATCCTATTTTTATGAAATTTAAATCATCTAAAATTCTCTGGGAAAGACAATGAAAGGGGTCCTGAATCTCTATGTGCTCCTCAACATGCCGAATCTCTGTTCCCCCTCTAAGGGAGCTATGGGGACAGAACCCTCTTAAAACTTTAAATACGTATATATAATTTTAATTAAATTTAAACCATATGCATAAGACACTGATTTAGAGAGTTTACAAAAAGTCAGTTTCTTCCGACTATATTAAAAAGAAGAAAAAAAAGTAATATGATGTTATGAACATAGTGAAAAAGGACTTAGTGTTCATCATTAAATCCAGAGCAACATTTGGGTCTTCCTGCTAGATTTTTCCTAAGAAATTAGTTCCACTACTACTTCTAATAGTCCTGAAACTCGCCCGGGCTGAATAGACACTGCATTAGTGAGTGTAGAACTGTACCATTACGTCATTAATAAGCAGTTTGTAATGTTAAATGAGTAATTCTTTCGACCCTAACAGATTGCCGGTCATCGTCTCGTTGACAGAAACAGCTAAAGTGTTGTGTTGCTGACAAGTAGTAATAATCGTAATTTAGCAGCAGAAAAAGTTCCGATTTACCTGCCTCCCCACGACACAAAGTGGGTTCTTAATGTGGAAAAATCCAGCTTCTCGAAAAGTAGGCACTCTGGATTCAGACAAAAATTAAAATTACCTCAGTCTAAAATGAGTTCTCCTTCGCTGACCGAGGACAGAACAGATGAAATGTAGTATCAGAACAGATACTATACTTTGAATTATTTATTTTCAGAAAATATAAAAAATTTACATTAAAAGCCAATTAGGCACAAGGCCATCAAAAGTGTGAGGAATTGGGTGTCTTTGGTCTAAAGTGATAAAAATGTTTATCCTCCTCTTAACTAGAATCATTTCAGTTACCACATTTACACTAGGGGCCGTCCTACTTAAGATAGTCCAAAATTTGTTGGAAATGTTATTTTTTCATCGCTTTGATCTAAGCAAAAAGGCCAGCCGTCATTTGCTTTCTTTTTTTCTCTTGTGATGATAGCAGCAGTGCTGTTTCTCTTTCTCTTTGTTGTGGCCGTCATCGTAAAAATTGTTGTCATGGGTTGACAAAATTACAACAGAACACATTTTTTCTTTTACTTATTTTTTATTAAGTTGCTCTTAGCTTACAGTAATATCAGCTCACTGACGGGGGAAGGGTGTCTCCAAAAACACTTCTGTTTCATCTTACAGATATCAGCCAAGAGAAAGACCTACATGTCACTCCGGACTTCCTATCATGGTTCAACTTTTGAACACATTAGCTTAATTTTATAATATGTCCTCGACAATCAGTCTAACAGAGTCTGGGCCATTTTGAAGCTGGTGGCTTTTTTTAGTTCTGTTGGTCTGGTTCTGTGCAATCCTAGGAGGTTCACCCCCCCCCCTCCCTAGTCTGAGGCACCCTTACTAGGAAATGCTGACGAAGCTGCTCAGGTATCTTTGTAGGCCAGAATTCACTTCCTCTTCCACCTGACCTTGTGTCTAACCTCCTGAGGAGGTAAATAACAGCTGAATTTTATAACTTAAATTTCTAGTGGAATTTTCCATTTAATCTAACTTTACGTGGAAAATTTATTTTTTTAACGCACCCACAACCAAATATTACTATGATACCAGCTGTCTTCACCTGTGATGATTGTGGGCGATTTCCTGGGTCAAAGTTCCTTCCAGTTCACTTGGGTGATGTTGCGTAATTTAACTACAGTTTAAATCACATTAAAATCGAACTTAAATAGATTTCAGTCCGAAATACCCCTTCTCCTATATAGTTTTGAAACTTATGATCAACATAATTTCTCACAAAAAGTTATATCTGATTCACTACTTGATGCAGTCATATTCATTTTTATAGAGAACTAGAATTCCCGTCCCCGAACAGAACAGTTTTGCACCACTTTTATGCCCATTTACAAACATTAAAATCAAGATATGATGCTAGAATCCTTATTTCAATTTTGTATAAAATTCATTACATGATTTTTCATCTGGAAAATGTCTAAAACTTAAGGCTTAAAGGGTCTTAAGAAGAAATTGAAATTCAAGGAATCTTGCTTAATTGGTGTCTTAATGACTATGGATCAAATTTAATGCAAATCTGAAATATTTGAATGTTCAAATGGGAGTTTATCTCTATATAATTCCCCCTAAAAATACTTCAAAGAAATTTAAATTTGTAGAATATTTATTGATGTCTAATACCTATTGCAAAAATTTCACAAAAGTCGGATGTATCTGAATTTTCACGAAGGATTTTAATCCCCTTTGCATCAAAGTAAATATAGCCTACATCTGGACCCCTAACGCCTAGCAGCTGTGTTTCCAAATTCATAATCATCGGATAATTATTTAGAGTGTATCCTGTACATGCAAATATATAACCAAACTGTATATAGAAATGATGGAGCAATAAACTCTATTTTAATAAATAACTGTAAAACTCATGAGGATGAAACAATAACCGTTCTACTCCACCTTCAAGTATCTTTTCTTATATTTTGACAATGATTTTTAAAATAGGTTATGGTTGCCCTTTTAATTCTGTTTTAGGTAAGCGATCCGCATTTTCAACCCGAGAAGTTAAAAAGAAACATTAACCATTGATTAGAAAACAGGTACAATAATTACGTTTAGGCTTGGAAATCATTTCTTCGTGATAGTGCAATCCCTAGAATTCTGCCAAATTGTCCCTCATGTCTATCTTCACCAACCTCTTTCATACCTATGAAAATTTGACGGAGGATTCTGCCCTTATAAATGCTTTAGATCAAAGTATTTCTGATGATTTTGTTCTGTCAGTCAACTATCCCCTTTTCAGCAGAGTTCCTATCACTCTCAATGACGTTATTGTTGAGAAAGTCGAGCAGTTCAAGTATCTTGGCTCAACCTTCACAGGGGGGGGGGTACGGATGAGATTGCAATCCATATCGATCTTGCTCGCACAGTCGTCTGCCGTCTCCAAAGTAGATTGTGGTCTCGACAAGAGATAAAATTCTCAACCAAATTGAAGATATTCCAAGCACTGATATGTACAATACTGCTGTACAGTTGCAAGACCTGGGCCTTGCGCAAAGAAGATCTTCACGCACTCAAGGTTTTTGACATGTACTACCTTCTGCGCATCCTATACATCTGTCTTTCCGACCAAATCCCAAACTGCACCATCCAGGGAGACTTTACTTGTTTAGTCACGTTCTTTGATGCCGTGAAGAAGGATTTATCTGCAAGTTGATAGCTGGTTGGAAGGAGTGCAGAGGCAGCCGACTGAGGCTTGGATAATAACAGTGAGGACAGACACAGCGTTTTTGGTGTTCGACGCTGGAACCGAAAATGGCTGAAGTATGCCAAGGACTCAACTGTCGATTGGCGAAGGTGAATCGCCTTGACGCAAGATGCAGTGAACTCATTTGGAGCCGGCTCAACCCATCTCGGGTGGATGTCCTTAGAAAAATTACTTGAGTCTTTTTAGGCAGTAAGATTCATCTATTTAAAAAAAACATTTTACTAATGGGTTACTGCTTATCAAGGCCCGGAGGCCACTTGAGGATAAGGGTTAAAGAGATTGTCGTTTGGACGATGATTGCTACCACGAGACGATTAGAAACGATGAGTGGAATGGGCAGAAGATTACTTAAGAGTATTTGTTTACATTAGACTTGAAGACGACCATGCTGTAGTCGGTTGGAAAACAATCTCATGGTATTATGTTCCACAGATTGGATGTTCTAGGAAAGAAACTTTGTTCATGGAAGTTTCGTTTGGTTTTTGATACAGAGAGAGAGAGAAAGGAAACTTCTATGCTGTGGTTATAGCGAGGCAAGCTGTGAATGTTTTACCGGGAGAGACCATACATTCGAGCACCTAGTACGAAAGAGTTTCTAGGGAAAGAAGAGATGATCCTCCACTAGATTGCGAAGTCGGTTTTGTTGTACCATTAAATCCCAAAATCAGTCTGTCTTACGATTGAACCTAATTTTGCAGTACATGTGTTCTGCGGTGATGTAGAAATGAACATTATAGTGGAGTGTGAGATTCTTAATCCTGCGATTCAAATCCTCTTGTAATTTAAATAGTTTCATGCAATTAAATTTATACATGATCAGCTCCAATTGTATCGTTATTATTGGTGTGCGAATGGCCAATTACATCAAGATTCAACTGGTGTAAGGGAGATCACCTATGTCCTGAAATAGTAGTTCTTAGTACTTGACGAGTTATTTCCCTTGTATCGTTTTCCTGTTGATGTCGAGATGTAGAAGAACAAACAAACCGAATGTGACGCTGGTCGTTTATTTACTGCACGAAGAAGGAAAAGAAAAAGATAAAAAACTGAAGGTGTTATTATCAATTCGTTGCCATAGTGACAAACTTGCTGATTTGGTGCTCCCTTGGCGTAAATACATGCGAATAACCCGACAATCAGCTAAATCTCATCCCTTCACTGTGGAGGTCCCCAGATGCCGTAGGGCTTTCTACTCTAATAGCTTCTTTCCTCGAACTGCTAGCATTTGGAATTCCCTCCCTGTTTCCCTAACTGTACCAACATGCAGAAATTTAAATATCATGTGAACAGACATCTCGCTGCACAACTCCTCACTTAGGGGCCACATTTATAGGGGAGGGGGGTATCCTAATTCTCAGTAGCCCCTTACGTCTCGGTGGCAATGTGCCTTGTTTGGGATGAATTAAAATGTAAAAAAATCTTTTTTTAATTTGTCCAATGCTTTCAACTTCAAGTTCTCATCTTGGATGTTATTTTCACGTTTCAGCCGATGAAATCTCGGACCTTCTTCAGATCTTTATTGCTGAACTCGGGAATCTCGAGTTGTGTTCGTATATGAATCCTATAATTAAGCAATATAACAATTCTCTGATCTATATAGTATTAAAAAGATATACTGTTTTTGGAGTTTGTCTGGTTTTACGCAAATTTTGATTTGGAAAGGAATAGGCAGAGTACACATTACTAAGGCAGTAGTTTTGAATTTCCCGTAAGTCTAAAGGATTTTGTTTTTAACT
The DNA here is from genome assembly GCA_963556195.1 of Sepiola atlantica. Lineage (NCBI taxonomy): Eukaryota > Metazoa > Mollusca > Cephalopoda > Sepiida > Sepiolidae > Sepiola > Sepiola atlantica. The sequence continues at coordinate 203,994,100 of OY744521.1, forward strand.
GGATACATGTTTTATAAATTTAAAGAAATCAACATAACATAATTAGATAAAAAAAACATTACATAAAACTTTTTTAAAACTCAGTGACCTTTTTCTTTTATAATCCGCAAAAAGTAGGTAGACATCAGTTGTTTAAAGTGAAATTATTTTTGCTTGAAACATAATTTCTAATGTTTTTTGGCAATAAAAATAATGTGTGATCATCATAGTTATTTACTCTTTCATACAAGTAGCATTTTTTTTCTACAAATTTCACTAATATTTTCCTTCGTTCTAGCTATAAAGCCGTAGAAGCTAGGTAAAGATGGAAATTGACATACTCAGGTACTGTACCAACACCATTCAAGATTCCCAAGTTCAGCAATACAGATCTGAAGAAGTTCAGAGATTACATTGGCTGAAACGTGAAAATAACATCCAAGATGAGAACAGTAGTCCGAATAATCCAAATTATCGATCCTCATCTAAAAAATCCTTAAACATAGCCATGTCTTTTTTTTGTAGTCCAGTAAAACTTTCAGTTGTTTATCCACATCCAGTTATGAAGTCTAAAGCTCTTTTCTTTCTATTTGACTCAGTCCATATTATTAAAATGCATTAGAAATAACTGGCTTGGTAAAAAGAAAATACTTCCCAAAGTTTTCTTATAATGGTAATCATGAATGACATAATATCCAAAGTTCCTCATTTTCTACCTTACAGAAACTTCCATAGTTGCAAGAGATTAACCCTCTTAGTGCAGCTGTCGCAAAATTGCGACAAGTCTACCACCTCTAATAGCAGACGATACTACATGCAAAACTGGTTTTATTTGCAATATAAGGCAACAGCACAAATATACACAATAAATTCAGAAAATAGTAATTTTCTATAAGCGGATGGTCAACCTAATTATAAATTCAAGATGGCCGCCATCACATTATGCAAATTAGTAAAATTTTACAATTTATTTTGATAGTCCTACTTATATGCTACAAATATCATATACATTGTTTTGGGCATACAATAAAAAGTTAAGTTTACAGTCATTTTAAAATCGGTGTAAAAATAAATTTTTCTACAAAAAAAAATTCACCGCTCAGAAGGTTAAAGTTTTATATTTCAGAATTTTTTAGATAATTTGTTTTATTATTCAGACTATTATTCTCATCTTGTAAGAGTTTAGGGGTAGACTTTTTGTTAGTCAGCTCTGTAACCACTTCCTTCCCTATTGTGCTCTTGAAAGCTTGTTTGGCGTCCAGCGGATGTAATACTGGTGCTAGGCTCTCTTTTAGGCTTGGTTTGACTGATAACTGACAAATAATGAAGGTAGTTAAGTATCCTTGGTAGAGGATGAAGTCATAATGCTTTTTTGGTCGGCACTTTTCCGGGTGATAGTACAAGAGACCGAATGCAGAGATAACCCATTTAAGAGGCTTCCCCATCAGCACTCGCTAAATGTCAAGTGCCATGTTGTAGATGGATGTGTGCCCCTTGAGGTATTTCTGGCGTGGATAACAGGGTTCGTCACTATCATGCTGATATTTCGGTTTTACGTTCGATTGCGTTGTCTCTGAATTTGTCATTGTCAGCATACGTTGTTTTGAAGTGATTCTACCTTGCTCCCCCTTTTTGTTATTATGCAACGATGTCAGTGGCTTCATGCTTTGTCTGGAGTGACTTCCCTAAAAAGATGTTTTTTAAATAAAATAAAAACAATAGTCCGTATAGTTCCAATAATACAAAGTTTTCTTTTTATAGGATTTAATTTAATTTTAGTCAATGATTGTGATATTACCTTCATGATGTTAGATGACTGTGGTCAAGTTGATGGACGTGAGCTGCTTCCCACATGATGGTCCCCATTGATATAGATATTAACAGCATAGTGGTCATCTGTGGCATAGTACCGACCAATGTCATCTCCACTGAATACTACTTTCTCAGCATTTTTTGTGAGTGCACATTCACTTTTGTTCGTATAATTTATTTGATTGATATAGATTTTTGTTTCTCTCTCTTCAGGTCAAGGAGGCTATGGTTATCTACGAGAATGGATGTGGTGGGCTGGGATGTCCCTCAGTAAGTATCTTTTGGTATAGTTTCCTTTTTATTCAAGTTGATGGTTTGACTTTTAACTCCCTATACCATGTGATACCGCATTTATCGGAAATTATGCTTGTTTACCCAATGACAACATAATATTAAAGAAAAATGTCTTTCTTTATAGATATCGATTTTGCCAAGTGCTCTAATCGCCTTTTGATTGGACAGCTGTATGCCCTCTGCTGTTTTGAGGTTTCCCTTCATTTCAAGTAGGGCACATATTATTATTATTATATAAGTAATTAACAACCATACATGCTAAAGCTTTTAGTGCAATTGACAACATAATATGAAAGAACAGCGTCTTTCCAGTCATACTGTCAAGTTTCATAACAATCTGTCCCAAAGTATAATATTCAAATGAAATAAATTTTTAAATGAAAAATCTCGTTTTAGTCATTTCTTGGTAAATACCTTACATGAGTGAGGCTCTGAACATAGAATATTTTGAACAGGATGTTAAGAATTAAAAAGACGATTTGAGAAGGTATTTAATATAACTATTTTTTTCTCAATGGAGATTTAAGCAAAAAACGGTTTTAATTGAAAACAAAAAATTGTTTTGCAAACATTACTTATCAATCCTCTCTTAATAAAAATAACATTTATTATTTAAATACAACTTTAGGTGGGGGGGGGGGGGATATCCTGTGGTTACATACCACTACGGACAAAGCAATGTAACAATGAACTTGTTACACTGTAACATAGTATGTATTATTTGGATTCTTTGGACATCTTCAATGTTATTCTAACGTTTCAGCCGATATAACCTCTGACCTTCTTCAGGTGTGTCTTGTCGAACTCCAGAATCTGTACAGAATTTCAAAAAGAACCCTTCATTTAATCGATGGGGTAGCTTGCACTCGTACCGTCAACCATGATCGGGGAGAAGTCTTAAGTAATTTGTAATTGTATTCTTAGTATCGACCGTACTGAGGATTGAACCTTCAACCTCCAGAAGACTGTAACTTTGAACTGATTATTTATAAGCACTTTTATCCGTTGCACCACGGGTCCTTTCATTCGGTTGTGGCTGACGGAACAAAGGAATCTACCCTCGTGGATTAAATAAAGGGTTCTGTTCAACATTCTGTCGAGAGTTCAACAAGACGCACCTGAAGAAATGCGGAGGTTACAACGGGCAAAACGTTGTGAAACTAACATCCGAGATGAGAACAATTGTCCAAATTATCAATCCTCATCTCAAAAATTCAGAAAAATAATGTAACATAGTAATAATCAAAGGTAACTCTCATCCTTGATTCATAGTAATTTGCAATCTCTAGGTTTTGGGTCTTACGTGCATTAAAATGTAGCGAAAGCTTAAAACACAAATAATATTATTTTTTTTTGTCACTTTATACTACAATGACTGTACACTTTCCGTAAAAAATAACGGGGGGGGGGGATATTATGCTTCGCTAGTGTTCACACTTATATTCCTATAAAATAACATCATTCATTGGTGAAGTTAAAAAAAAAAAAGAAAACGTCTCAAGCTGGAAAGTTTAAGAAAATAAAAATAAAAAATGCATCAATTGGTATAGACAGAAGAGAGGAAAAAAGGGAAAGAAAACGTCTCATTATTGAAATGGTGAAGGATTTCTTTCCGAATTCATTTCAGACGGCAGAGAGGCAGGGTTTGACTTGCTATTTGCTTTTGCCCTTCCTTTAAACACTTGAGATGGTTTCGTCCTGCATTTTTATTTTTACCTGCTAAGTTTTGCGTGACAGGGTGGATATTTATATAGATACAAATACATATTGGTTTTTATTAGAGTGGACAATAATTTCATGTGTCAATATATTTGGAAAGATTAAATGAATTAAACATTCTGACAAAACGGCTAATAAATAATATTTAGTCATGAAAAAAAAAAAAACACTAATTTGTTTCATGCGTTTATATTTTTCAGTGACACTTGGGGAATTTGCCAATTTTGCAGCCTATGCATTTGCGCCTGCAACACTTGTGACACCGTTAGGAGCCCTTAGTGTTTTGGTCAGGTAAGTTTTATTCAATGTATACTGGTGTCAACTTCAGTTGATGTTTTTGTTTGGTCTGTAAGTTACAAACAGGAGACGAATAGCCATTATCAAGGTTATTACATCTAGAAAACTTTAATATACCTGTATTGACAATAAAATATGCAATATAACTGTATTTTAAATATAAAGGATTTCATTTTTTTTTTTTAATATTATCTGAAAATATTTTTTTTTTCTTTTGTAGAAACAAGAAAATTACTGCATTTTTGATCCAATTAATAAAGGATGTCTGGATTTTCGGATTAAATATTATCTAAAAATAAAATAGTAAATAATAATTTAATTCATTTAATTAACAGACCAATATTTCTACAAATATATTTTGAATTTCATCAATTACATATTTTTAGAGTTTTTTTAACAGGTGTCACATGCTGGTTTGTCTCTGATGTGTGTATAACCTTTATACACCCTTGTTGCTGGGACCTGTGTATCGTCTTGTCTCATCACCACCATCCATTGATTAACAGGAACACATAAGACTTCTTTTTGAGGGTGGATTTATTTGCATGAGGAACACATTAATAAGACATTTACAGAAATCCATGAAAGAGACATACATAAAGTTATCCACTGGGGAGAGAGAGAGAGAGAGAGAGATAGAGAGATAGAGAGAGAGATAGAGAGAGAGATAGAGAGATAGAGAGAGAGAGAGAGAGAGAGAGAGAGAGAGCGCGCGCGCGCGCGCGCGAGAGAGCGAGCGAGCGCGCGCGCATTGTTTGCTCGTTCTCCATCCCCATTGGGGTTTTAGGACGAGCACTGTTTACTGTGTCTACTTGCTTCAAAATCTGCCAGGAAAAAGGCCACATTGTACCTCAAAGGTAAATGATGTCAGATTCTTAACTTCCTTTTATTTACTGCGTTCACCTTCTGACTTCTCAGTCGTCAATCATTCTTAGTTTGTCTAACCGCTTTCTTGCCATTTTCGAATGAGGGCCTTCATCATATAATCCAGGTACCTATTTTGCCTCTTCACCTGCAAAACTTAATTATATCTTTGTGACAATAGGAGGAACACTCACCATCAGGAAAGAGAAGGAGGTGCTTTGCATGTCGTATGCAAATTTAAAAGGGGCTTCTCTTGGGTGCAGGTGTTTATGTGATTTACATATGTGGAGATCAGAGGAGATAGATGAAGAGGACAGCTGGGAAAGAGGTGAAGCGATTTTTGGATTGGAGAAAGAAAGGCAGAAAGTGAGTTGCACGATTTTTTCGTTGGAAATCAAAAGACAGTAAAAACGTTTTGGAGAAAAAGGCAGAAAGTGAGTTGCACGAAATTCGGTTCGGTTGAATTACAGTCAAAACTTTTTTTTTTTAAATTTGATTTTTCTGGCACAGTTATTTAACAATCTTTAATCTGTCCCTTACAAAAAGGTTGGTCACCTCTGGTGTAATAAATGTTATAAAACTGTAAGCGTATGGTGACAAGCAGAAATGAACGAACAACACGGGATTAAAATTGGAAAAATACTATGGTTTATTTTCCGATAAGTTATTTTGGAATTGGAGTGAATGTCAGTAGTCGTCGAGAAGTCTTGGTGGGCAGTAGTAATTTGTGAGCCGAGCGAGCAGTGGTAGAAGCAGTAATAGTTGCGGTGTAGAGAAGTCGGCACTGAAGAAGCGGTGTAGCAGTAGTGCGAATAGTTGTGTTGTTCAGCGTCGCTGATTCAATGGCGTTTAGCAGACGAAATTGTCGTGATAGTCGACGATTGTTATTTGGTACTTGAAGTTGCTGGGTTTTTTTTATCGTTGTTTGAGGAGGACCGAACGTCGCTATTCTTGTATTTTGGAATTGGAGTGAATGTCAATAACAGTCGAGAAGCCTTGGTGGGCAGTAGTAAATTGTGAGCCGAGCGAGCAGTGGTAGAAGCAGTAATAGTTGCGGTGTAGAGAAGTCGTCTGCGCTGGAGGACGCGGTGTAGCAGTAGTGCGAATAGTTGTGTTCAGCGTCGCTGATTCAATGGCGTTTAGCAGACGAAATTGTTGTGATAGTCGACGATTGTTATTTGGTACTTGAAGTTGCTGGGTTTTTCTCGTCGTTGTTTGAGGAGGACCGAACGTCGCTATTCTTGTGTTCTTGGCTGATTCCAGATTCCCCCCCCCTTCTATATCTCTCCTTCCTGTAAAAGAAAAAAAACTTCAAACTCCTTTTGTTTACTGGACCCAGCTGTTTTTATGTGAAAGTGGCGGACGTAGTTGTAGACTCTTGGCTCGCAGGGGAGAAGACCAATAATGGCCGTTGACTCCAGAAAACTGTGTTTGTTTGTGGTACTATTTTTGGCCACAGTGATCGCGGTAGTTGATCGGTCAGCCCGTAATTTCGTGGTAGTAAACATGATTATGTTTACAGACTTTTGTGCCACTGTGGCGATCACAGAACGCCTCCCAGTGCCTGGGATTCCACTTTTAAGCGGTCGGGAATCAGGTAAATAAGGCCGACTTGGATGGCGGTCGTCATGGTAACACATGCCAGACAGTATGACGGCGTCTTCAGATCAAAACGAGATCTAAAATCATAACAGCTCCCCCAGATCTCATTTTGACCTGAATTGTCCGGCACGGTTAGAGTTGCATGTGTGAAGTGTCAATAGTCTAGGGATCAGGTTTGGTCTGTATCCCGATGGCATTTGAGGGATTTCTATGTGTCTGGAGTCTTGTATATTCTGCGCGGTTGTCTGATGAATGAGTGCATTTGATCTGTGCGGTTGCTTGACAAATGAGCGCACTTGGTCTGCGCGGTTGCTTGACGAATATGCGCACTTGGTCTGCGCGGTTACTTGACGAATGAGCGCATTTGGTCTGCGCGGTTGCTTGACGAATATGCGCACTTGGTCTGCGCGGTTGCTTGACGAATGAGCGCACTTGGTCTGCGCGGTTGCTTGACGAATATGCGCACTTGGTCTGCGCGGTTGCTTGACGAATGAGCGCATTTGGTCTGCGCGGTTGCTTGACGAATATGCGCACTTGGTCTGCGCGGTTACTTGACGAATGAGCGCATTTGGTCTGCGCGGTTGCTTGACGAATATGCGCACTTGGTCTGCGCGGTTGCTTGACGAATGAGCGCACTTGTATCTGCGCGGTTGCTTGACGAATGAGCGCACTTGCTCTGCGCGGTTGCTTGATGAATGAGCGCATTTGATCTGCGCGGTTGCTTGACGAATGGGCGCATTTGGTCTGCGCGGTTGCTTGACGAATATGCGCACTTGGTCTGCGCGGTTGCTTGACGAATGAGCGCACTTGTATCTGCGCGGTTGCTTGACGAATGAGCGCACTTGTATCTGCGCGGTTGCTTGACGAATGAGCGCATTTGGTCTGCGCGGTTGCTTGACGAATATGCGCACTTGGTCTGCGCGGTTGCTTGACGAATGAGCGCACTTGTATCTGCGCGGTTGCTTGACGAATGAGCGCACTTGCTCTGCGCGGTTGCTTGACGAATGAGCGCACTTGTATCTGCGCGGTTGCTTGACGAATGAGCGCACTTGCTCTGCGCGGTTGCTTGATGAATGAGCGCACTTGCTCTGCGCGGTTGCTTGACGAATGAGCGCACTTGTATCTGCGCGGTTGCTTGACGAATGAGCGCACTTGCTCTGCGCGGTTGCTTGATGAATGAGCGCACTTGCTCTGCGCGGTTGCTTGACGAATGAGCGCACTTGTATCTGCGCGGTTGCTTGACGAATGAGCGCATTGGTGACTGCTGCACATGGGGGTCTGCGCTGTTGTCTGATGAACGAGCGCATTGGTGACTGCTGCACATGTGGGTCTGCGCGGTTGTCTGATGAATGAGTGCATTGGCGACTGCTGCACATGGGGGTCTGCGCTGGTGTTGCTGCGTGTCGTTCAAGTTGATGGGTCCTCCTGTTGATCAACGAACGTCCAGTTGTTGAGTATCCGGTCGTGCCCGTGCAGGTGCACCCGTTTTTTTTTTTTTTTTTTTTAACCGGTGTGATTTCTTCCATAATGTTGTCAGCTATGTCCGGGAATGTCTGGTGCCTGATGAACGTCCAGGAAGATGTGGCTGTCGCGTCCTGCGTTGAAGAGAGCCGGTAGATCTCGAAGGGTGATGCTGATGCTTGCCGAGCCCGACCTTTAACAACCAGTATTAAGTCGTGAGGCTTGGTGTTGCCGTTCGTGTCCGCCGAGCCTGCTGAAATGTCCAAAATCGCGGTTGATGAGGTCTGGACGATATGTCATCTTCTTTACCAGATTTTGTGTTTGAAATTGCCGATCTGTGATCTTCGATGAGGCTGAGAGGTTCATTAGGTATGAATCCCGAGTAGTCCATTCTACTTATCGCACGCTTCTGACACCAGTTGTTATAAAACTGTAAGCGTATGGTGACAAGCAGAAATGAACGAACAACACGGGATTAAAATTGGAAAAATACTATGGTTTATTTTCCGATAAGTTATTTTGGAATTGGAGTGAATGTCAGTAGTCGTCGAGAAGTCTTGGTGGGCAGTAGTAATTTGTGAGCCGAGCGAGCAGTGGTAGAAGCAGTAATAGTTGCGGTGTAGAGAAGTCGGCACTGAAGAAGCGGTGTAGCAGTAGTGCGAATAGTTGTGTTGTTCAGCGTCGCTGATTCAATGGCGTTTAGCAGACGAAATTGTCGTGATAGTCGACGATTGTTATTTGGTACTTGAAGTTGCTGGGTTTTTTTTATCGTTGTTTGAGGAGGACCGAACGTCGCTATTCTTGTATTTTGGAATTGGAGTGAATGTCAATAACAGTCGAGAAGCCTTGGTGGGCAGTAGTAAATTGTGAGCCGAGCGAGCAGTGGTAGAAGCAGTAATAGTTGCGGTGTAGAGAAGTCGTCTGCGCTGGAGGACGCGGTGTAGCAGTAGTGCGAATAGTTGTGTTCAGCGTCGCTGATTCAATGGCGTTTAGCAGACGAAATTGTTGTGATAGTCGACGATTGTTATTTGGTACTTGAAGTTGCTGGGTTTTTCTCGTCGTTGTTTGAGGAGGACCGAACGTCGCTATTCTTGTGTTCTTGGCTGATTCCAGATTTCCCCCCCCCCCTTCTATATCTCTCCTTCCTGTAAAAGAAAAAAAACTTCAAACTCCTTTTGTTTACTGGACCCAGCTGTTTTTATGTGAAAGTGGCGGACGTAGTTGTAGACTCTTGGCTCGCAGGGGAGAAGACCAATAATGGCCGTTGACTCCAGAAAACTGTGTTTGTTTGTGGTACTATTTTTGGCCACAGTGATCGCGGTAGTTGATCGGTCAGCCCGTAATTTCGTGGTAGTAAACATGATTATGTTTACAGACTTTTGTGCCACTGTGGCGATCACAGAACGCCTCCCAGTGCCTGGGATTCCACTTTTAAGCGGTCGGGAATCAGGTAAATAAGGCCGACTTGGATGGCGGTCGTCATGGTAACACATGCCAGACAGTATGACGGCGTCTTCAGATCAAAACGAGATCTAAAATCATAACATAAATAACCTGTTCATAACAAACTCTCAGTTAAATAGAAATGTAAATGTCTCTTTATATATTAACACATGTAATTACATCATCCGCTATGCGTTTAATAAGCATTACACGGGTAGTTTCTCTTTCCTCATTTATTTTTAAATAAATTATTTAAAATATTTATGATCATTTTATTTTTTTCATTTCCAAAACTGAATCATTTCCAAATTTAGAAAAGTCTAAAAAATGATGTTCTTGAGGTAGCAAAAAATAGGTTCACTTACGACCATAACGTTTTATGCTGCCACAGTGTAATAAAGAGGTAAACAACACCTGAACCTGTAATACAATCACGTATCAAATCGAGTTTAAAAATTTGAAAAAAATACAAAAAAATACTTATGAAAGTTTTTATTTTTATTTTGATAAATATTAATATTTATTGTTTTATTTATTTATTTTTGTCAGTGCTTTGTTATCTTCCCGGGTGTTAAAAGAACGTCTCAATCTTCTGGGCAAAGTTGGCTGCGGTTTGGCCATTATCGGTTCTACTATTATGGTTATCCACTCACCCAAGGAACAAGAAGTGGCCAATATGGCCGAACTTGAAGATAAGCTGAAACAACCAGGTTAGAAAACAATATCATTTTCTTCAATCATTATGGCTCGTCTCTTGTGCAGCCTCAGTATAATCAAGGTTTTGCCCACTAATTTTGGAACTGCTCTTGTTCCTGAAACTGGAGATGGTTCCCCTGTGAACATGTGTCTGCGTGCGTTCCCTAGGCTGTGATTGTCCACTTGTTGTCTCCATTCTGATACCGGTCGCAATGTTAATCATGTAGTCTTGGTCAGTGCTGCAACAGAAGGATTCTCCCTCCAAAGAAAACCACAACTCGAGTTTAAAACAAGTAACAATGCTTTATTTTGAGAGAATAGGTGTATGTTTAAATGTTGATCCATGGCTGAATCCACTCTCTTGTGCAGAACAAAACCAGAAATAGAAAGAGGTTCATGTTGTCTTATATTTAGAGGTATGTTTATTTACTCCTCTGCAGGAGTTAGGCACAAGGCCAGTTTTATCTTACTCCCACAAGTAAGATGTGACCACAGGTCGGGTTGAGTAAGTGGGGTTTGAAAAGCCAGCGCCCGAGAAAGTGAGCACTCTGGCCATTAAAAATTGCCTGGGCAGCCCCGTCGGCATTCCCCGGTAGGGGCGCCTCAGGCAGTAATCAATAAACTTACTCCTCCCCAAAGAGGGGAGGCGAAGCCTGGGAGGGTGGACCTCCTAGAACTGCACAGGACAATCCCATAGACCGGCGTAAATCAAGTCCCGAAGGACAAGACAATACCAGTCTATGGGGTGCAGTATCCATCGGAACAGATACTACACTTTGATCTTAGCCAAAAGGCCAAGAAAAAGTGTTGTATTCTGTTTATTCCTCTGTATCCAAAATCACACTGGTACAACAATTGGTAAATTATAGAACTTTTAGTGAAGTAATAAATAATTAACTCCGCCAAGGAAGTTATGTTTATGGTCGAGTTTGTTTGTCACTATGTTTGTGTAAAGCCTAGTGTCCACATCGTTTGACCAATCATCACCAAACTTGGTCAAAATGTCGGTTATGGTCTAATTTAGAACTGATTTAATTTTGGGGTATCTAGGTCAAGGTCACAGAAAAGATGAAAATCACACTTTTAGCAATAGCTTCAGTTTTGTTCATTGTAGAGACTTGCTACTTGTCCAATATTGTAGCCAATAAAGTCCTGCTTTTTATATGCTCTTGACAAGTTCGATCATGGGTGAAATTTTTATGGAATTTAAACTTCCTTATTTTTCCAAATTTGATGTATGGACCTGATGCTCTTTGACAACAGTAACCATCATGCAAAAATCCAGCTTGATCAAATAAATAGTTTTTGAGTCATCAAGGTTTCCATGGCATAACTTTGAGAATATTTGATACAATATGAAGAGGTAATGCCCGGATAAGACTGGCCCATCCTTACATTGTCAGGCAGAGGTATGCAGTGTCACTACTCACTTATGTTCTGGCTAGGCAAATGTTTTTATTTCCATTTTGGACAAACAATTCCACCATGCTTTTAAATATCTGTATATTATTCATGACAATGTCTAGCCCAATTGTTGCAACCAAACCAAACCAAACACCATGTATAAATATTTGAAGATATAAAGAACTTGAAGCATAAAAACTTTTACCAAAATGATCGAATTCGGCATTAAATAACCCGAAAAGGGTTGATATGCCGTAAAACAAAGCAACCAACCAATTTTGAAAAACACGTAAGATAATGGACAAAAAAATGCAAAAAAAAACCATCTGTTTTGTCCAATCACATTTCTATTTAAAGTTTTGGAGGCAATTTCCATTTCCTGATGACAAACCTTTGTGTAAACTGAAGGAATTTGTTTATTCCATGAATCTTTGATGAATATTATGATATATATATTAGAATATGTAATGTATATATTAGTATATTGCTGTTAACAAAATTCTAGTGTTATTCCTCTAGTGAATGTCAGTTGAAAGATCTTAGGAAATGCTTTACTAAAAAATTGCTAATATAATCTGAGTTTGATTATATTAGCAATTTTTTACAGAAATTGTTCTGTTTTTTGTTTTAATTTTCTTATATAATTTTTTTTCTTTAGAGTAAAAACCATACATTTTTGTAAACCTTTTTTTGTTTAAGTATTTTTAAAATTTCTTTTGAAATATTTTAGAGATGAAATTTTTGTTGACAATTTACTTTATAAAGGTTGATCAAACAGTTTATAACTAGTCATACCTTGTGCTTGAATAATAAGACATTAAAATCTTTGGTTTTCTTTCTTTATTCTAGGTTTCATTATCTACTCCCTTCTGGTCGTGGGTGCCACAGTTGTGCTAATATTCTACTATGCCCCTCGATATGGCAACACTAACATTCTGGTCTACATAGGAATCTGTTCCTTGCTTGGATCGTTTACCGTGATGGGCTGTAAAGGTATCGGAGTCTCCTTGAAGGAGGCTGTTACTTACCAAAGCAACGTCCTGCTGAGCTGGCTCACCTGGTTGCTGCTGATTGTCGTCATCGTTTGCATTATTGTTCAACTTAACTATTTGAATCGATCGCTGGACACGTTCAATACGTCAGTTGTCACTCCGATTTATTACGTCTTCTTTACGTCAGCTGTTATAATCGCGTCATTGGTTCTCTTTAAAGAATGGGGCAACATGAAGCCAGAAGACATCGTCGGAAACCTTTGTGGTTTTTTGGTGATCGTCTGTGGAATTTTCCTTCTAAATGCATTTAAAGACATGAATATTACTTTGGCAAATTTGCCAAGTTCGAGAAAAACTGAAAATCTTTCAACACATGATGATAAAATGATGACTTCATTGTGCCACGAGGATAGACAGACATTACTTCCAGACAAAACACGTGTCAAGGAATATAGTAATTATTGAACAGAAATTATTGAACAGTAATTATTGAACAGAAATTATTGAACAGAAAGCAACTGATTCTCTGATTGATGGACTTGCAACTCTCTCTGGATCACAAGAACCATTATTTGTAGGAAGCTTGGACTGAAAGGATACATCCATCTGAAGTTTAGAGTTGATGATGTTGCAACTGACAAATGTCTCCTTTTCAGGAAATGATGTGTAATTCTTTATTGCTAGTTTACATGTTGAAATATTGTCGACATGCTGGACTAAAAAAATAATGATACGTATTTCTGTTAGCTTTTAGCATTGTTTAAAGTGGTTTTAACTACCTATTTTCTTTTTCAGTGTATTTACAGAAAGTTCAAATTTAATGATTCGAAATTAGTTTCTCATGGCCTTTTTTTTTATTGAGATATTAATATCGGAAATCTATTTTATTCAATCTGAAAGTGAATTAACGCATTTTGATAAATTTATCGGTGCTTATTTAGAATAGGCTCCCTGCAGAAAATTATTTTCATGTAAAATCATTATTTTGTACTTACTCAGTCATAGTTTCTCACTCACGACACGAAAAAGAATTTAAAAATATCAAGCAGAACTTTAATTAGAACGATTTTTCCATTTCCATAAGGGCGATATAAAACGTTGATTCGCCGACATTTTGGGTGTGAGCGATCGATGGAATAGCCAAGGGTAATAACTCTGTTTTTATTGTTAGAATTTAAAAAAGAAAGAAACACATGCAATAATAATAAAATATATATTTATTAAATAAAAAAAATAGAAAATTAAATAATTATTTTTGATTTCTTCACCGGGGTACTTTCCACGATATAATTTTCTTGTTTTTTTTCTTATTTACATGGTAACTGGGGCCCTTAGTTAGCTATTCCATCAATCGGTCACACCCGAATAGACGTTGTACATCGCCCTTATGGAAATGGAAAAATCGTTCTAATTAAAGTTCTGCTTGATATTTTTAAATTCTTTTTCGTGCCGTGAGTGAGAAACTATGACTGAGTAAGTACAAAATAATGATTTCACATGAAAATAATTTTCTGCAGGGAGCCTATTCTAAATAAGCACCGATTTATCTCTTTACTTTGGGATAAGCAATTTTGAACCACCCTCATGGATTCTGCAATTGCACAGTTCCAATGACAAGCTTCCGTACAAAAAATGAAACTTAATTTTATAATTTCTATGAAATTCATCAAGAAAGTGAAATTATTTCTCTAAATCGCAACTTAATTTTTGTTTATAAAAGTGTAAATACTGCCAGTTTGGCTCAGATGAAAACGTATGACTGTGATGAAAAAACGAACGATTTATAGGATACACATTTTGACAAAGAGATTTCTTCAGTGTTCCATGTTTTTATCTATAATTTCTTATACATTTTTAATAAATGTTTTTTTTTTCATAGAACATGTCAAGAAAGTACAAAAGAAATGGTTCGTGTATCATTTTTATCTTGACAAACAGAAAATTTCTAATGAGAAGCAGGTTTATTTAAATATATAAATGCATAGAAATTCTTACAAACATTAAACATCTAAATTTTCTTATAGTCAAATGATCTATAATAATAATAAAAAAAAATTGTTATAATTTATCAAACTAATTAAAGAAAAAAGGTTTACATTCTCTGAATAGAATACTCACATCACATATTCAGAGCTTTCTATATAATCTTTACTAGTGGAAATTAAATCCATATATATATACAGGATGGTGCAAAAGTCTGGACCCGTAGAGATTCGTTTTATATTTACCAATCATTTATAATTTTATTTATTATCCTACCTAGATGGTGTACCACTAGCAATTCTGCAAGATACATCGTTTCAACAGGATTAGAGATCCGTCACATTTTGTAAATAATGTGTGCATGTATTTTGATAACACATTTCCAGGGAAATGAATTGGATGTCGGAGGCTAGTTGAATGTCCATCAAAAGTTCTTTGAATTTATTCTTATGGGGACATATTCATCGAGCAAATCAAGAACTTTACAAACACTAGAAGATAGTTTTCATTTCTTGTTTGATGCTATGCTTGAAAATGAGCAAATATCATGTGTCTCCTGAGTAAGAAAGTGTTTGAAAAGAGATGCGGATATCAATTCAAACACCTGTTGTATAATGTTTTATAGTAAATCGTTTGTAGGTTCAGATTTTTGCAACACTCTATAAATCTATATATAAAGCACATTTATTACGAAAGGATAAAAGTAAGTCGAGCATAGCAGTTGTTATTTATTTATCTTGGCAAATCAATATACTTTCATCAATTCTTAAAAGATAAAGGTGTAATTTCAAAAAGAATAAACAATACAACATTTCTTTGCGTGCATCTCCATAACTTATGCCATGATGACTATTCTGTCTCGGATCAAAATAGAGTGGAATTTCTACATGAAATTTAATTAAATATAAAACGAAACCAATTAACCTTTTACCCGTCACCATTGAGATTTTAACACTTGAATCTTTGTGTATGAGAATAGAAATCCTGAAAGTATGTTTATATCAGAATCTATTTTTATGATAAGGGCATATTCCCATGTGGAAACATTGTCAGGTTTTTAACAAATAGTGCATTAAGTAATTTACATTTCAAAGAAAAAAAAAAACAAATGATCGAATACTTTAAAGGTTTTTTTTTTTTTTTAAGTTTTACATATTGAATGTTCCCAAATATGAATGTTGACAGTTAAAAGGTTGTTCTTGTTTTAAGATTATTGAAAAACAAAAAAAAAAAAAAAACTTCATTTATTTAAAATATGATATATTGCAGTACTGTTTGTTTTCTTCTTTTTTTTATAAGTATTGAATTTTAAAACAAAAATTTTAATCAGACAATTCTCCATTCTATATCAACAATTTTTATAAAAAATAATCATGAAAGTGACTTTTGATCCTGGAAGAGCACGTACAGATGCTGCACTATATTTTTTCAAGAGGGCTGGTCGAAATCTAAATAATTTGAAAAACTCTTTTTATCAGTTCCTATGCAAGGACATGTGTGTTGAAGCTGCATTTCCCTTCCAGTTGTATGAATCTTCAAGAAATAAAACTATTTAACTATAATAATTAAGTAGTAAAAACAAACAAAAATTCTCACATCTAAATAAACCATGGGTTTTCTTGGCTTGTTCAATGGTTGAGATAGTTGCATATTTCTCATCAATTTCAACATTCAAGCAAAGATTATGAATAGACAGGATTTTTTTTACGTTCATTGGTGTTACACAATCTGTTTGCAATTGAATTTGTTTGTACTATTGTTTTTTGAAATTAAACACAAAAATGGTTGATATGCCATAAAACAGACAAACAAAACAAAACAAGTTTATATATATATATAAAAAAAAGTTGATCAAAGTAATTACTGGACGATCAGAGTTTTAATATTATAGATTAATAACTTTCTTTTAATGAATAAATAATCTTAAAAAAATCTCAAATCTTTCTAGGTTCAAGTAATTGAAATACTATTAGTGCACTCATGCTGTCAACAAATGATTTTGATTTTGCAAAATCATAAATTTGAATAAGGTTGAAATTACGAAAAAAATAAAACAATCCTGTCTAATTTGTACTGCAACATATATTTTAAATAAATGAAGATTTTTTGAATGATCTTAAAACAAGACTGCATACTTTTGCCTGACAACGTAAGGATGGGTCAAAATCTTATCTGGGCATTACTTCTCCACATTGTATGTAGTATTCCCGTAGTTATGCCCTGGAAACGTTGATAACTCAAAAACTATTTATCTGATCAGAATGGTGGTTACTGTTATCAAAGAGTATCAGATCCATACATGAAATTTGGAAAAATGGGAAGTTGAAATTCCGTAAAGATTTCGACCTTGACAAGGTCATAAGATGCAGGAAGTAGCGCGTTTCTACAATGAACTCAAGTTGTTGCCAAAATTGTGACTTTCACCTTTTTCTGACCTTGACCTTTGACCTAGATATCAAGCCCAAAATTAAATCGATATTTTGGTCAAGTGATGTGGATGCTAGGCTATACACCAACAAACTTGACTGTAATAAAACAAATATAAATAAAATGATAATCTATTACAGAGGATGAAGAACTAAATTTTCATAATCCTGGAAAACGTTAAGATATTTTAAAGACAAATATTTACATATTTCATATTGTTATCCTTATTTTGCTTGTTTATATTCATCCACTTTCTTCAGGTGCCTTTTGCTGTAGTTGGTAATCCTACCCACTAGAAATTTTGAATTGAACTTTTTAATTTAATCTGCTATGGTAGACAGTTCTTATTCTGCGTTCCATGTCTTCAGATATTTTGCATTGGTTAGTTAGAAAAAATTTTTTTTTTTTATTTTTATTTATTTTTTATTTCCTTTAGCAAGGATTGAACTAAGAATCTTGATATGGAATTCACTTTAGAATATTTCTTAACCAATGCTTTTATCCATGAAGGACATTTGAAGAGGGCTGGAGAGGACAAATGATGAGAATAAAAGTTCATAATCTAAAAAAATATTATTTAAAAATTCTAACATAACATAATACACTCCTGAAAAAGAAGTGATGAATGTCTGCTGAACAAGTCCAATCTCAACCCGGTTACTAATTTAATTAAGCAACTAGTGTCTATAACAATACTATCAATCAAGTATGGTCAAAAATTATTTATCATATTATAACCTGAAAAGATTTTTTTTAAGATTTGTTAATCAACTATAAATTAATTTCTACAAACTCGCTGATAAATACTTAAGTAAAGTATTTAATGACAAGTAATTTCCTAATAAAACAATTCATTTTTAATACCTGATTTTCTTTTTCAATGTAAAAAAAAAATGGCAAAAAACTTTATAATCTGAAGAAAATACGAGTTATCTTGCCTTTGAAAATTTACATTTTCTTTGTTATTTTTTTAATTTATTTATTTTTTAAAAATCACCCAGAAACTATATTAACTCAAGGAGGAATGTCTGTTTTCAAATACAATAAATAATTAAAAATGTTTGTAAAATCAAAAAATTTCCTAGAAAAACAACCGAAACATCGAAAATAGGATGATTATTGATGAAATGCAGTTAGCAAGGTTATATTTTATATCTAGTCAAGATTTTAGTAGGTGCAATGGGTCAACATATTCTACTTTTAATTGAATTGAAGCTTGCACTTTTAACGCACTAATTTTGAGGGTTTGTACTTCAATAGTTATGAACGCTTAGAATTGTTAATGTATTTTCTTAAAAAGGTGAATGGTTTAATAATTTAATTTATTTATTCATAAAAAAAAACAGTGTTTGTTATATTCACAACGTTTCATCGATGTAACCTCCAACCTTTTTCAGGTGCATCTTTTCAGAGGTTGGAGATTACATTGGCTGAAATGTTGCGAATAGTAATCTAAAAAATACAATTTATAAAGCTTCATGTAAAAACAATTATGAATAAAAGTTCTTTTTTATGACATTGCACTATTATAGATATTAGCCATCTCGCTTGTTGGAGAACCTATTCAACTATGGCAATTTTTTTAATGCCACTGTTTGTAAAGAAACATTAATTCTTCATTAATACGAATGTTAATTCCTGTTGACTATTAATGAAGCTTATAAACATTATGTGTGTTTGCGTGATAAAATATAAAAATGACAAAAATATCCTATGAAAGCATTTTAGGCTAAACGTGCTATCAGTAATTTTGTACCCCTCTCCTCCCCCCTAAATAGAGAGAAAAAAACAAATATACTTTTGATTTGATAACAACTTTATATAATTATGACTCGGGTAACATTTCCTTTCTCATTACCCCAAACTTCTTTATCTACCAATCATTCAATTTTATGTTATATAATGAGATGATATATTCCTACATCTTTCATATTATTGGCCCAGGGCTAAACTTTTATTTCTTTTCCACCCAAGTCACAAAACCTACTAGAATCCCTTTTTCTGTTATTGAACTGTCTTTTTTCATCTGCATAAGAATGTAAAAGTTAAGACACAAAATCAAATTGTGAGAAATCAATGAAATATACAATCAACTAAGTAAACAACATATTAATGATTTTGTTTTCGGTAACAGATGTTTGTAAAAGAATTCTAACAATTTTTAAAAACTTTTGCACAAACCCAAAATTTATTTTATTTGGTAAAGAAAAAATAAAGCTCAAAATTTGATCGGATAAAATATTCGCTGCCAATGATACTTCATCTTAGAAATTTTGAATAACTTTAAACAGTTTTTTTTATATTGTGTCAAAATCTTAGATATTTCTAAGCATTTGAAATATGAAATTTAATCATAGAAAACAATTATATAATAAAGAAATTTAGCAAAGACAATATTTAAAAACGCATAAATATAAAGTTTGTTTATTCACTATAGGAAAGCAAACGCTTGAGGTTAGAAATTTAAAAATAACTTTATACTATGCTGGAGGTAAAAAAAAAGGGAAGAATTGTGTGATAAAAATGCCTCAAACTTTAGATTATTATTTTGGGACAATGTTAGATTCCTATGCTCAGATTAAAAAAATGACATGTTTAATTAATGCAAGAACACTTTTCTTTGCGAATGTAAAATAAAAATAAAGTTACATTATTCCTGAGGGTCGATTAGCTATGTGTATATGCATTCCATTGTGTTTTAAAGTATAAATAGAATTAGTTTATTAGTTTCTAAAAAAACATAAAAACCTTGAATCTTCCCACTGAATTTGAAAAATACAACTAAGATTTTTGTCTTCAATTCATAAAAGATTCTCCAAATGCAAATTATCTCAATACAAACTTAAATTTTGAAATTAAATGGTTTTGTTGTTGATGTTAATTTCAATTCTAATTCTGATGGAAAAACAAAAGAAAATCTTTGGAAAAGGATTTTGTTTCTTGACCTAGGATCAAAATGTAGTATCTATTCTGTTTTATCCAATCCAGAGTGTCTATTTTTGGGGTGCTGAATATTCCCCACATAAAAAAAACACTGACCTTGTGTCTAACTTTGCCCTCATGGGGAGGCAAGTAAATAGGGACTGTTTGATATTCCTCCTCTAGTTTATTTGTAATTTGAACAAGCATCCAAAATTAAGAGATCATTGCCTTCAACTGCTGTCTTTATCATTTAAAACACGAAAAAACAACAAAAAAAACAGGTTTTGGAGATTGTTAAATGCAAATATACTAATAACTTTAGCTGTCTCCTTTCTTATGTCAAGCATACCAGTCGAAGATCCGTCCTTGACAATCAGCCCGGCACAGCTAAATAAGTGTTTGTACTAGTTAGAGATATGCCCTCGACAATTAGTTCGACAGTGACTTTGTTGCTGCCGGGTTTTTCAGCTCTAGGAGGTCCACCTTTCCAGACTTTACTTTCTCCTTGAGAAGAAGTTAGTTTATTGCTAATCGCCTGAGACTCCCCTACCGGAGAATGCTGATGGGGCTGCTCAAGCATTTTTTTGTAGGCCAGAGCATGCTAATCCTAGTGTGCTGACTTTTCAAAACCACACCTGACCTGACCTTGTGTCTAACCTCCTGGAAAGGAAGTAAATAAAATACTAATGACTTTATTTAACATTTAATAATTGTATTATTCTGTACAGAATTGTGAATAAGTTAACTTCATTTCTTGTTAATGATGATCAATTTTATCTGCAATAAAAAAAAAAAAATATCTATTGGTGAAAAATTCTTTTGGACAAAAAAAGGCATAAAGAATGTTTCTCATTCAAGTCTAGTCCCACAAAACAATGTTAATTCATATTTTATCATTGTTTCTCTGCTTTTACGTAGAGTTGTAAATACAATTGTTATTTGTTAACATTACATTGGCGTTTACGTATATACCATTGTTTCACGTTTATTTTGTCATTATTCCAAATCCAATGTTTCATTTTTTTTTTTTTACAACGGTGCATGTGATTATTATTTATTTCCTGGTCAAAACTTCAATCGGAAATTCTTCATAAAACTTTTATCTCTTCAAATCTGGTCAAACTAATGCCAAAACTAATTCGGTTAGAGGGAGATTTTTTTGCCCTTGTTTTCTATTTTAACCAAATTTTCTTTATTTTTGTTGCAGTAATTTGCAATTTTCCATATTTAAGAATTGATTTAAATAATTTTTTTTCCAGTTGTCGAACGAGCTCATCGTAAATGTAAGATTAATCTTTATATGTTAAACATTTTTGAAATTATTAACTTTTGCAATGATTTCTTGACAATTCCTTCCTATGTTTTCCAAGATGAGGAAAATATATAGGTTGACCTAATAACTTCTATTATAACCTTTCATAGCTTTAACGACGCGATGAATTAGCTTTAAATTTAAAGTGAATTTAACGTGTTATCGATACACTTTGATAGAAATGATTAGGTTAATCCATAAATTTATGCCCTTTTTGTAGATAATAAAATTGTGATATCTTAATGATTAGTAAGAAATTATTTACAGTGAAAAGAGTTTCAGCAGGTTTTCATTGTTGTCAATCTACTTATTTTGTTTTTACTTAAAACCATGTTTTAGTAAAAACAAAAAACATTAAAAAGCAGTTATAGCAAGTTTAATGGTCTACACAAAACGCTGATCAGGAAAACAAACATGACCGATATAAATATATCAAATTTACCTTTTCTTTTTCTTATAAAAAAAGTGGGGGTAACATTTTCTAGTAAGGGACAAGGTTAGCAAAGTGCAATAACCCATGGATAATTAAAAAAAAGTAAAACTTGGAGTTATCGTTTCTTTTCGCAGTCGTCTAGTTTTGTTTGTGTTTCTCATAGTTGATTAAACATACTAAGTTATTGCAAATTTATTGTTTTCTTACTAAAACATGGTTTTAAGTAAAATAATTTTTTTTTTTTTTTTTAAATTTTTTTTTAGAGCAATGAAAAGTGCCGAAACCCATTTCACTGTAAATAATTTCCGCCCAATCATTAAGAATTGCTATTGACATATTATCCCTCCTCATCTTAAACGTTTGGTAAATTTGTTCATGAATTGTATGAATTAGTTCATGTAATAATTATTAACATAATTGTTTCTTGTTGATAACTGACAGTGGAGCTCTTTTGGGAAGGAAACAAATAGAAGTAAAAAATTTAAAAGTTAAAAATCAAACAATAAAATTTTAGTTGAAAAGGAGACTCTGATTAGTACTTATAAGAAATAAACAAAATCAACGACTGAAACTTGAATTACATTATTTCCAGAAGTAATGTATTAAAGTTCACTTTTTAAGTAGTAATATTCTGTCAAAGACATTTTCTTTTTAAGTAGAGTTAAAAAAAAAATTACTTTAAAAATCATGCTTCTTTTAGCAGCCAAACCTGGACATTATCTTTTATCTGGTAATTTAATGATAAAAAAATATTTTAGCACATGTGATTATATAAGATCTCTTGTTTCACACATGGCAGTATCGTATGAGAACACGGGGGGGGGGGGGGGGTCTATCATTACCTTTTAATTAATTAATTTTTTTTCTCGTTTTGTTTTAAGGCATATCAACCCTTTTGGGTTATTTAATACCGACTCCATTTATATTGGTAAAAAGATTTAATGCTTGAGGTTTATAATATTTTTAATGTTTAACAGATTTGGATGAATTTTTTTTATGTGTAAATTTCTTGGGTAAACAGTAATTTTTCTAAGGAACTTTGATTTATTTAACTTACAGATATTAGATTTTGGGGTATAAATCCACAATTTTCAGAAAGGACATTATGATTTCTATTCTGCTGTCTATAAATAGCTCCTTCATAGTACCAACATTGTAGTGTTTTCATTGCATGGGAGCAAAATCAACACATTCTAAAAAAGTGGTTCACTGTGTTTGGCACTTAACAAGTTGCACATCATGGTGGCTTTTTCTGCTAAAGCAGGAATGAATGCGTGGCTTTTGTGGCCAATACGGAGTCGAAAGAGGATGACTTCCTCCAGCCCTGCCTCCATTCTCCTAAATCAGGTTGTATTGTCAACAATTAATCTAGATTGCCATTTCTTACGGATATATGCATGAATGTTCGTCTTGACATCTGTGTATAGAAATTAAAAATAGTTGTTAAGGGGTTCTTTTTGGGTGGTTTTGGCTGCTGTGTCAGCCTTATCATTTCCTAGGATCCAACAAAAATATAACTTTAACGATATTATTCTACACAATAATTTGATGATCAGTGGGTCATCCAGATTTCTATTTTTCAATGTTGTTAATATTGATTATTAATCTGATGGTATATTAAAAACACTTAACAACATCAGATTGATAAAAAAAACTAAAAAAAAACTCTGTAATTGCATAAAAATTAAATTGATTTGCAAAAGGTGAAAAAAACTATTAGAGAAAGCAGTAACTACAAGGTAAGGAACGTGTTCTTGTATGTTACCGTCATGTCTAAACTCAAAGATTTATTTTGAATAGTAAGTATACATTAAAAAGATTTAGATGAGGTTAAAGAGAAAAAGTCTACTTGGTGATGGCTTTCGATTTTGAAATCAGAAATTGACAAGCTGTGTTTATCAAAAAAACAGTCCCTCATAGATTTTGGCAGAATTTTTAATTTCTCTAGTTTGTAAACATTTCATCAAGAGAGTTAATCAAATTTCTTTTCCACTAACCCTAAGTCCGAGTGACAAGGTCGTAAAACGACACAATCACTGAAAAAGTAAACCCCCTTCTAACAGAAAGTTGTATTTAATCGACTATTTGTAATAAAAAAATTTTTTTTTAAATTTCCAATTATAAAAACCGGTTTGGTTTTCTTGTTTGTGAAAATAAATTATTAATTGCCTAAACAAAAAAACATCCAACCTAAAATATAATAACATTTTTGAAAAAATAATATCTGTAATTGTCGTCCAATATTTTAATTGAGAGTTACTAAATATAAAGATATACACTCTGCATAAATTTGTCAATGTTTTCTCTTTTCATTTGAAAATATGTTCAAATTTCAAAGAGAAAAAAATCAAACCTTTTTTTTTAATT
Source organism: Sepiola atlantica (assembly GCA_963556195.1). Lineage (NCBI taxonomy): Eukaryota > Metazoa > Mollusca > Cephalopoda > Sepiida > Sepiolidae > Sepiola > Sepiola atlantica. Next base: position 204,018,107 of record OY744521.1, read on the forward strand.
GTTTTTTTTTTATTGAGGGATTTTTTTAAACTGTAGAATAATAGCATTAAACATTATAGTGAGGATGGCAACAATTCTGAAAAAGTTTTCATGGTTGTTTAAGATATTGTGGCCAATTTTTAAAGTTGGAGATGTAATATGGTTTGGGAAAGAAAAAACTTTTCAAGCAAATTTCACACATTTTGAATTTTTTTGATAAAAAAGTGATTTTTTTTTTCCTTTTAAAACAATTTTTCAAGTGATTGTCTAATAATAACAAAAATGTTGCATTTCAAAGAATCTCAACATTTGTATCATTATAGAAGGGAATATTTGTAAAATTATTTTTAATTGAAGTTTTTCTGAACATATATATAAACAATTTTTTTTAAAAAATCTGATGGTGATTTTTTTTTTTTAAATAAAATTTAAGAAAAAGTCGTTTTGTACAAAAAAATTGACAATTTTGTTATTTCTATTTTATATATTTTTTAAATTTTGTATTTAATGTCTCATTTAAAAAAATAATATTCGACTTTTTCAACCACATTGTTTTACTCTCTAAAAGACTTTGAATGCCCACTAAACACGATCCTCGAGTGTCTTCTGTCTCTCTGTACAGGGATTTGTCAAGACAACCTGACATGAGGATACTTCACCCAATAAGTAAACCCCAACTAAATATTCAAAATAACATTGTATTCGAGATCCAAATAAGATCCCCTTGGAATGGCTACACAAGGAATGGTTCACCTCTCCTAGTGATGTTACCTCTAGTAAGTGCTCGATAAAAGCATTGGCCCCCCGTTACCACTGGATACTCCACCAGACCAGATGAATTCTAATCGTAGAATCTAGCAAAATAAAGTAAAGACCACAATAAAGATAAACTATAACATAGTTAAATGGTCGATTGAGGAAAGGAAAATTAATATTCTTCACTGTTTTACGAACTGAATGTTTGAGAGGTAAAAGAGATATTCGATTGTTCATTTAAAGTTCTATGTATCTCATATAGAAATCAAGTGTTAGCCACAGGAAGGGGCCTCTTGATTTCCAAGATCTAACTCAAGTGAAATAAAAGAAAAAATGAATAGGATTTGATTAATCCTAGAGCAGTTGTTCCCAACCTTTTACCCAAAGACCCCTTTTTAATTTTACTATTCTTTTTGGTGATTCCCATCAGAAAACGACCGAATTCTTAATCTTAGGATTTTATGAAATTGCATCAATAATCTAATATAATTGTAGTAAATTAAAAAAATTTTTTTTTTTTTTCAATAAATAAAATTGTTTTTATGACATTCTCAATGTAATGGTTGATTCGGTTTTAGATAAAAATATATTAGTTTTAACATGCTGTCAGCAAGGGCTATAGAATATGCTGGCTGCACCTCAGCCCAGGAATGAGGCTCTCCCAACAGAGCCATCTGTTGGCGGCGACCTATGATGTCTAAGGTTGCTCAGCCACCAGGATCCCATCCTGTGTCCTGGTGGCCTAAATGATCACATGATTTGCAACACTCCACTTTGGGCATTACTTCGGCTAGACGAAAAGCCTGATCTGACCAAGTGGCTAGTCACAATATTTCCTAGCAAAATTTAAAAAAAAGAAGCTAAGCCCAATTGTACTATTAAGCCTACTCTTTCTTCGATCAGACACCCATCCCCCTGTAATTTGTAGACTCTAGAAGGCGGTAGTTGAGAGTCAATTGTATCAAGTAAGCAAAAGGCTTGATCACTGCTTCATGTTACTAAATATTAGTTCTTGGGTACTAATTCTGAAACTAGCCGTGATTAAAACCTGTACTTAGTGCAACTATACTGGTTGTGTATCCCCATCTCAACCAAAGCATTTGGAATTCCCCCTTAGTATATTCCTAACAGAAGTTGAACTCTATGGTGGGTGGTGGAGCACAGAACCAGTGAATAATTCTATTTTTTTTTTTTTCATGGAAAAACAGATTTAAAAAAGGGGGGGGGTAGGTGAAGCGGTTGGTAGGCAATCACTAGGACATGGTATCTCGATAAAAGCACTGCCCCCCCCCCCCGTTACCACACTGAGTAGACATCAGGAAAAAATAGAAATCTCGCCTCAAATAAGGACATGACTTCCAAAGAAATCACATTGTATTTTAGGCTATGTAGCTTAAAATGTTGGAAACTTGTGTGGAAGGTCTGGTAAGATTGTTGAGTTTCTTGAGAGAAGATGTATTGATCTGCGTTGCGTTCAAGAAACTTGTTGGATAAGTGAATCTGCTAGAATGATTGTGGGAAAGAATGCAAGATGTAAGTTGTTTTGGATCGGAAATGAAAAGGAAACACGTGGTGTTGGTATTTTTTTTTTTTTATTGCAGATGGGTAGAAAAATGATTGAAGTTAATCGTGTAAGTGAGCGAATCATACTGATAAAATTGGTTAGTGATAACATTTTTACAGCTATCTATAATGTGTCTCAAGTGAAGATGCGAAAAATGAGTTTTATGACAGGCTTATTGCAGTAACTAGTAAAGTTGATGTGAATGAAGTACTTGCTGTAGAAGGAGATTTAAATGGTCATGTTCGAAAGATCCCCCCTTGGTGATTTTGAGGATGTGCATGGAGAAAATGGATATTATGATAGGAATACAGGAGAACGAATTCTAGAATTTGGTCTTGCAATGGACATGTTGGTTGCAAACACCTTCTTTTTTAGGAAAACCATTTAGTTGAGTCTTTGCTGTACCAGAATACATAAGTAGATTATCTGCTGGTTAGGAAAAAGGACAGAAATCGTGACACGACACAAATCGGTTATTTGCAATTTCACGCTGAAGAAAGCTCATGAGGTAAAGAGAAAATTTATCACCAGGAGCAAAGTGTGTGGGAGTCGGATAAAACGTTTAGTGAATAAGGATGTATATCTGGAGGCAAAGAAGGAAGCAAGAAAAACAATATACAAAACCAAGAAGGAGGCTGAGAAAGCCAGATTTCCAGATATATTACAAAGGGATGATCAAAAGAATGAAGTATTCAGAAAAGCTAAAAGAAGGCTAAAGAAGGCAAAGACAAATATGGATATTGTTGGAGAGAAATGTGTTCGAAATGACAGAGGGGTGCTTAGAAATGCTACGATGAGAAATTATTGAATACTGAGTTTCCATGGAACTGAAAATTGTAGGAGTATCTGGTCCAGCTATAAGAATTGGGATAAGGAAGCTGTGACTAAGATGAGGAAAGGGTAAGGCTAAAGGACCTTCAGGCATTGTTGCAGAAATGTTGAAGGTTGAAGGTGAAACAGGCATTGAGATGATCACGAAGAGTGAATTGTTACAAGGGTAAAGGGGAATCACTCAATACAGGTAATTACAGAGGCTTAAAGTTGATGAATCAGGTCCTGAAAATGATTAAGAAAATAATTGAGCAGCAAATAAGTCAGATAAGCATTAGAGATGGGCGGTTTTACCGAAAAACCGCGGCGATTTTTGTTTATTTTCATTCTAGAACAAATTTTAAACATTTTAAAATATGAATATAGAAAATGTTGTTACATTTTTCGTACCCAACTAGTAAATAAATTAATCTTTCATCTTTTTTTATGCATTAAAATTATAATTGTACGTTGTTTTGTCTTTCGGTAATAGTAATTTTAAATTATCTTATCCTAAAAAATATTGTCCTTTTTTTGAGCGAAAGTCAACAATGGCTGCTAGTATTGCTGATATAACAATCAATCAGCAGCAGCGTCTTGTAAAGCTTTGTAAAATTCGTTTATAAACTTCTTTAAAAGTAAGATAAAAATACTTTTTGTGCTTAAAAAAGTTAATCCTATTTGTGTTCTTTTATAAAAAATACTTCAAAAAAATACTGGTTTTCACTCAACTTTCGAACTTCTAGTAGTAATGAATTTCTAGTCGCCAATTTAAAAAAAATTAAGATTCTACTTTTTAGGCGATTACGTCTTAAAGTCTTGGCGAAAAAAAGAAAAAACAAAACAACAAAAAATAGTTTAGAATTTAGAGTGGGGGATCAGTTTCGCATATAAATTTAATGTAAAATGATCTCCGATTTCCCGGCCATACTTGCCTTTTAGTGAAATTTATAAAATAAATAATTACTCTACCATTAACTCTAGGTACGACTAACAAGCCCACCTCCTAAAAATGCCATCTTGAACGTATCGTACCATTAACCTTAAATATGAGTGGCAAGCCACTCCTAAAAAAACTCCCTTAACCCTAACACTAAGTCCGAATGGCAACCTCCATCCAAAACAAAATCCCTTCCTTAACCTTATCACTAACCCTAAGTCCGAGTAGGAAGCCCTAATCCTACAAAAAAGCCCATTAAAACCACACATAATCGTCTAAAAAAAAAAAAAAAAAAAAAAAAAGCAGACGCCCATAAAAAAAGACGCACAGGATTTATTTGCCATAGAAAAAAATTGATTAATGCCCTAAAACGCTAGAATGGCCCGGAAATGGTGAATTATTCTGCATTAAATATATGTGAAACTAATCCCCCACTCGAAATTCTAAATGAATTGTTTTTTTTTCTTTCTGCTAAGTTTTCAGGGTGTTCACACTTAATTGCCCCTAGCCCTACCACTAACCTGAAGTTCAAGTGGTAAGCCCCCCTCCTCCCACAAAAACCCTTATAATTGTCTAAAAAAAAAAGAAAAACGCACAGGATTTATCTCCCATAGAAAAAATAATTAACTGTCCTAAAACGCTAGAATGGCCTTGAAATGGGGGATTATTTTATGTGAAACTGATCCCCACTTTAAATTCTAAAATATATGTTTTTGTTTCTTTCTTTCTGCCAAGTTTTTCAGGGTGTTAACATGTAATTGCCTAAATAAAAAAAGTAGAATCTCATATTTTGGGGAGGTAAGGGGGTGAGTTAGCAGAAGGTGTAAATCTACAATAATGCTAAAGAAATCTTGCAATATATTCATTTTTAAACAGTTCTAGTATTAGATTTTAGTTTCTTGTACATAAAATGTATTACAATTCAACTTTGAGTTTTCTAACTTCTTTCTTTTAATGGATTCATGGTATTTTTAAGGTATTGCAGCATATTTATGTGCACTTAGTGCAGATTACTTGGAAACCATTAATTTCTGGAGATTTTCAGTGGCATATTCTGATTCCTTGTACAAAAATACACTTATATGGTAAATTTCATTGCTTAATCTTGTGTTTTAACAAAGATATAACATTTTTACTGAAAAATTAGTGTAAAAAATGTGACGAAATGCATATGGTCCTAAAGAGGGGAAAATATCCAATTGTGTGAGGCACAAAAATAGTCATAACTTCCTTATTTTAGTCAGATTTAAAAAATTAAAAAAGATTCTTTCTTAGATCATCAAGCTCTTTCTATATATGCCATTATTGAGATATTTTAAGCAATTTAAATTTTTTCATGTGTATTGCTACTTGTAGGAAGAAATCTTTGTTTACAGTTTGTTTATCATTAACATTTTGAATTTTCAAATGAAAAAAAGAGAAATACGACAGACAACATGATATCGTATTTTTAGCATAAACTATTTTCAAATCAAAAAGAAAAAATCAAACGCGTTCCGTATGATGTCGAAAATCTATTTGATTCAACTCAAAATTGTAAAATAATTATTTGTTTGTTTCAGAGTTATCTAAAAAAATAAGTTATTAAAATGAAATTTTAAAAAAATACTTGTAAAAGTAAATAAACGAAAAGTAGTGAGTAAGTATAAACATTTAAAAAGAAAAAAAGTAGTTGCCAATGCTAGTGTCACTTTATTCGGATTTTTAAAATTATTTTAAACATTAGGCATTTCATTGTTTACTTTTGAAAAGCCACTTCATACATAAATTGTCATTTCTAGAGAACTATCTCTCAACTATACCGTTTTCTCTCCCAAAAATGGGTTATTCAAAAAGTAGACTATGCAACGATTTATATTTTACTAAATTGTTAATATGGTATTTATTTAGAGTTGACAATTTATTCGAAAGTTTAATTATTAAACTTTAATCCAAGTCATGAATTCTATGACTAAAATTACCTTAAAGCTTAAAAAATGACTTTAGGTGAATTAATAATCTCTACTTTTTTTTAACCATCCTTCCTTTTCCCTTGGCGCGGTTTTCGGGTGTCTTTTACGCATGTCTATAAAATTTTATTACCCTGTCTTAAAAACAAATATTAACCCCAACACGCACCAGTTGACAGAACTTCGAGCACACAAAATGACAGACATCCCAACAGTCAACACCGGCAATTCGAGAAGTATATGGTGTGTTTATTTTACGCGACAAGACGTCTTGCAAACATTTTCACCTATTAAAAAATTAAAATTTTTATCTGTCAAATAATTTTGACAATATTTCATTTTCATCATTTTTGCTTAATTTTATTTGTAAAATTATTTTGTTTGTTTAAATAAATTTTCGTTTTTTAATTTCTGAGTTATATTTTAGCTTCTGATGGGTTAAAGAATTAGATAGAATGTATATTCAAACTCAGTTTTATTCTTCAGAAATCTTTCATGAATCTTTGGTCACTGTTTTAACGAGTTAACTGTTAAAAAGGTATCAGAACTTTGATTACAACAGTCAACACCTTAAAACTTATATGATTCATATCATGGAGAATGATTCAGTCACAAAATTATCGAAACAGTGGCATAATTCAACTAAACGTTGAATAATAACTAATCATCACACAAGTGAATGAATAGCTTCCATAGTAAAAATTTTTTTTTCAAAAAAACCGAACCGTAAACCGAGGTTTTAAGGGAAAGATACCGATACCGATACCGATACCAAAATTTAAAAACCGCCCAACTCTAATAAGCATAGATGAAATGCAGTTTGGTTTTATGCTTGGGCAAAGTACAACTGATGCTATATTTATCCAAAGACAAATGCAAGAGAAGTACTTTGGTAAGAAGAAGAACCTGTATTTACTTTTTATAAATCTAGAGAAAGCTTTTGACAGTGCCAAGAGAAGTTGTCTGGTGGGCTTTCCGTAAACTAGGGGCAAATGAGTGGTTGGTGAATGTTGTTCAAGCAATGTACAGAAATATTCAAAGTCGTGTTAGAATTAACAGCACATTTAGTTACAGCTTTAATGTTAAAGTAGGAGTACATCAGGTTCTGTACTGAGTCCATTGCTTTTGATTTGTGTCTTAGAAGCATTGTCCAGAAGAGATGCTTTATTCTGATGATTTAGTGCTTGCCTATGAAACAATGGAAGATCTACTTGTTAAGTTAAAGACTTGGAGGAATGCTATGATAAGTAAAGATCTGAGAATGAATGTTACCAAGACTAAAGTGATGATCAATTTATATACAAGAAGTGTAAGACAATATGGATGGATTAGAACTCAGATGTGGACAAAGTATATTTGGGTCGAGAAGTTTTGCTACCTTGGTGATACCATTGGAGCATAGGATGGAGGATTGCAAGAGTTGAGAGTGGATAGAGTAAGTTAAGGGAACTTCTGCCATTACTAACCAGCAAAGCATTACCACTGTCAACCAAGGGAAGAATCTATTAGGCATGTGTATGCAGTGTGATGATGTATGGAAGTGAAACCTGGCCAGTGAGGGTCGAGGACATGTATTGCATGGAGAGAAATGATATGAGAATGATACGATGGATGTGTAATGTGAGTCTTAGACTTATTTCTGATGACCTCAGACGAAGATTAAATCTGGAAAGTATAGGGAGATGCGTGCAGAACAGGAAACTTTGATGGTATAACCACGTTGAAAGAAGGGATGAGATTTCTTGGGTTAGTAGATGTAGAACAGTTAAGGTAGCAGGTCCAGTTTGCAGGGGAAGGCAAAATAAAACATCGGAGGAAGTAATAAAAATGGACTTAAGAGAAAAAGGGATAAATAAAGACCTGGCCAGAGATAGGTTAGTATGGAAGTCAATTTCTAAAACCCATCAAACACATGCCAGCATGTAAAAATGGACGTTAAACCGAATATTATAAGATGACGATGATTTATATCCTCTCAAATAAAAATGGCTGGCCCTTACCGTATTTAAAATATTTATTTTTACAACTTCACTACAAAGAAAAATCGCTTGCCAGCCTCACTTGGGGTTATGACTCCAGGGTTGGGAACCTCTGATCTAAAAGATATAAGCACATCGCACAATCAACAGTACTTGCGCAGATAGTCTTGCAAGGGATAGACACTGAAAGAAATTAAAAAATTGACAGGCTTAAAACTGAGTGACACTCTGAAACAGAAATGGAGATAGCTGTTACTCCATGGTCAACTAGATTATGGGACAGACTTTTTTTTTATAGTTTAAATAAGACAAGGTAAATGGTTTGGGTCAATAATTTTAATAATAATTTTGTTTAATGTGCTTCTAACCCTACTACCCACCTCAGTTCTTATTTAATATTATCTGATCTAAACATTTAATGAGTTTAGAGTTGGAAAGGCTGAGTTTGTCTCTATAATGTCAAGAAGCATAACTGATTCAATTAGGCAAATAATAAACTTTGATCCAAGAGTTATTTCTTGATCAAAGTTATTTTCTTAAATTCTGCTTTTGTTATAAAGTAAAAATAAGTCGTCTCTTTCTTTTGCTTTAATCCTGAGCTACGGCAGAGTCCTCAATAACAGATTTTTGTCTCCACTTGGCACAATCACAGGCTTGGTTCAGGTGAAGGCCGGTTTTACGAAGATCATTGTTCCCATCTCATCATCGGCCTTCCTCTCAGTAGCTTCCCAGCAACTTATAATTTAAAAGTGAGCTTCGCAAAAGTGTGATCGTTAACCCTCAGCACATGTCCAAACCATCTGAGCCACGATTCGCTCATCTTGCCGTTTCTTTTTATACTAACGAGTCAACTAACCAAGGCGTACGGCGACTCAAAGATAATGGTTAATGAGATTGTCAGTTGGATGATGAGCAGATAGGAAATGATAGGTGAAATGGGAAGAATTTGATTGCTTAAAAAGATGGATTGACAAGTATTTGTTGACATTGGCTTTGAGGTGATCATGTTGTAGTAAGCTGGGAAACAGCTCCACAGTATTGTGTTCCACAGATGGGAAGTTCTTTGAAAGTAACTGTTCATGGAAGTTTTGTTTGGTACACAAAGAGAGAAAGGAAAGTTCTTTGCAGTGGTTGTAACTAGACAAGTTCTGGCTGTGCATGTTTTACAGTGAGGGAACCTGAGATTAGAGCTCAGTCGAGCACCTACCATGAAAATAATAGAGTATAGACGGACTAGCAACGTCTATTCAAAGAGAAAGGTGCTGTAGAAAAAGGAAAAGATCAGCCCCCCCCCCCCCCCTAGATTGTGAAGTCGGTTTTGTACTCTGTCCAGCCAAGAAAGACTACTCTGAGCAATATCTCCTCAGATGTGGCAACAGTAATTCATTTTGGAGCGTATTTGACTCCTACAAGTAGAGGATGCATCAGAAGTCAGATAGTTTTTGGAGTAGTAGAATGATTCAACCATTTTTCCAGTGACATAAGCAACAGATTTGATGTAAGTCTTCCATTTCAGATCTGGAATGAAAATCAGTCCTAGGAGCTTATCAAAACAAGGGACTTCCTCATAGAGAGATCAAATCATTTCGACTGAAGCAAATGAGGATACAAGCGTTGGTGGTGAAAGGAGAGAAGTTTAGTGTTAAGTGTGAAATGTAACAAGCCACCTTTTTCCCCATTGCACCACGTGCTCCAGGTCAGAAGATAGAGAATCAGCAAGAACTTGATCACCAATGCTTTTTGAAGTGTTGCCATAAACAGTAATGTCGTCTGCATAGATGTCAACGAATTATCTCAGAATATGATTTGGGGGATCATTGATGAAGATCAGGAAGAGGGTTGGACCCAGAATAAATCCTTGAGACATGTCGGTGTTCATATTATGTGCTTCAGACTTTTCCCCCATCAACAACTACTTTTATAAACCTATCAGAGAGAAAGGATTTGATGGGTGAGAGAACATTTCCAGATATTCCATAGCTAGCAAGCTTGTGAAGAACACCTTTGTGTCAACCCCTATTAAAGGCCTTTGATATGTCAAGAGATATATATCGCCCTAGAGACAAAGCTCTTGTCGACAGATTTTTTATTGCTTGTCACTAAGTAGATTTCTTTTGCTGAGGTGATTGATAACTTCTTAATTTATCACAGATTCAAACAACTTATTATTGATGCACAGGAAACTGACTGGTCTATACTGTGATGCAGAAGACTGATCACCAGTATTTTTAAATACTGGTCAGACTGACAAAGTTTTCCAAAGTGATGGAAAACATTTCTCCTTTAAGCAACGGCTGAATAGCTTTGTAAGGATAGGAGCTAGTTCCATTTGCAGATTCTTAAGCACAATCACTAGAATGTTGTCAGGACCAGTTGCCTTGCTGGCATCAAGGCTCTTGATAAGTTTGGCAACATCTCCGATAGATATATGGATGTCGCTTAGAGTATTCTCAGAGGACTCTTTTGCAACAGTTGCGGGCAGTTTTAAATGTGGCTTTGGTTTCAGAACATCTATTTCATTGAAAGCAATTGAAAATAGTGGTTTCTGTGAGCAATGGCAGCAGCACATTCAGGGGTCTACAATTAATACTGGGTCTCTGTTGGAATATTTTAGAGCGTATAAAATTCAATACCAGCAATTAACCAATCAGATATATCGGAGGCTACCCATACTGTTTATAGACAGTGGTTGCAATGTGGGTCATAAATTTATGATAGACACACATAATAAACTGAACCGAACCTTGTAAAAAAAATGTTAAAAGTATTTTTTTAGAAAACATTTGATAATTTGTTGTATGTTTATTTAATAGTAATTTAAAAAAATAAAAAATAAAATTTTATGGATGGAATTTATGATTTTTTTTCTTTTAATTATTGACAAAGGTTTTAGAGAAAAAAAATCTAAATTCATTTTTGCCAGAATCTTTTTTCTTGTGTCTACAGTTAAATCTAATGTTTGATAAATTTGATATCTATAAAACAACGTCATTTATGGATGGCAATGTTTTTTCCGTATTCAAATATTATTTTTTGTTAATGTTTAAATATCCAAGAAGCATCAATGTACATATTTAAATACAATAAAAAAAAAAATGCCCATAAATAAATAAACCAAACAGTTGAAGGTTGGGGAGTGCATATCCCAAAAGATAATATCAAAAATAATATAAATAATAACTCTTCATGCAAGAAAAATCCTATCTGTATTGATCAAATAAATAATTGATGAAAATGGAAATATTTTTTCTTTTTTTTATCTTCACTCATTATAGGATTTTAAAGACTAAAACATAGAAAGCTTAATCGATATGCAACTATCTTTACTAGAAAACATGTGCCTGTGTTTGCAAAGATTTGGGAACAAGGATCTTACAAAACAGACTTATTATGCCATTGCTTATTTGTATGAACATAAGATAATACAATTAGAAATCCATGAAAATGACAACAGTTTTCATATGTATCCATTTAGAAAAGTTTTTTTTTCATGAATCCCGAATCATAAGAATATGTCAAATCTGAATAATAGATAAAGTTACAAACCGGAAGTTGAGGGTGAAGGTGGGGTGCCGGTGATATGGTGTTAAAGTTTAAAAAAAAAAAAATGCTAGATGTTAGATGTATATAATTTTATGTCATCTAAGCTTGGAGCTTGCTCTTAGACTCTAGCTAAAAGAGATAGGACAACCTACCCGAAAAACTGACCCTAAGAGGTAGTAGCATTTATGGAGAAAGTAAAAGATGGCAATAACTAAACATGAAAATTTACCAAAAATAATATTTATTATAAGGTTTTGAATGAAGCAGTTACCATAAATGACGACATTCCTTTTTCTATGTTGCTGTGAAAAATAAATAATTTCTTGCCCAAAGCAAAATTCATTGGAAATTGTAAACAATTGAAATTATATATAAAAAAATTAAACTCTTTAAAAATAAATCAACCATATTTATTTACAAATCTTAAATATTTGAAAATTACTACCAAACCAATTTCGAAAGTATTTCCTTGTTCTGGGAAGATAGCTTATAACAGTCATTGTGGTGAGTTTGTGGTTCCATACTTTTAATTCCAGGAATTTACTCTTTCTTGGCAAAAGGATCTGTCCAGACTTTCATTCCTGCCAAAAAAAGAGAAAAATTATTGTTGGTAACAAAAACTTGCAGACAATTTTTCTTAATCGTTAAACAAAAAAAAATAAAAATAGAAAGATGTTTTATGAGTTTTTATTTTAAAAATAACTTCTAAAGTCAACTGAATAAAATTAATTTGAAAAAAGTTGTTTTTTCTACCTGGTTTCATTAACGATTAAAAAATTTATTTTTTGAAATACAGCAAGTGATTTTATTTTTTTTCCAACCATATAAATTTTCTTAAAATAAACGAAATTTCTAATGAAGATAACATATTTTGTTTCTAAAATGCACTGTTTACAATCAGGGAACTTCCAAATTGTTAAAATTTGGCTTTGAAATGATTAACAAATTATGTTAATCATTTTAAGAAAATGATAAAATATTAATTCATTTGCAAAATAAAATCCACCATCCTCCCCGAAAATACATAACTTTAAGTTGAGACGTTGTTCCATTTAAAAATTTTCAACGACAGACGGAAATGTTTTTTTTTGTTGATTGACATTTGAGCTCGCGTTTTACAGCATTTCTTGCCCTCAGTTTTATGCCTACTTCTTTCTGTTTTACACTTTGTTCTTTTCACCTTATTCGTTCTCTCTCTCTCTCCTCCTTTAACTTCTTCATACTGCTAAGTGCACCGGACATTCACTTTTATTATATAAATTATTGAAAAATTGCAATTCTCTCCTATGTTAGAGAAATCCCCCCCCCCCCCATTGATCAGATAAAAACTTATTAATCCCAATTTTAGATGGATCGACAATAAGTAATAATAAGTCATTTTTAGAAAAAAATTTAATACATGTACTTTTTTATGTGCGATAAATTAAAAATTTGGCCTATTTTGGTGGCCATCCTGCATCAAACCAGAATTTTCATGGGGTAACCAGGACTGTATTCATGTAAATAATCATTAAGAATACATTTAGAAAGATTTGCAGCAAAAACTAATGAAATTAATTTTTAGATTTGCAAACTTTAGGACCTTTTAGTGCCCTGGGGGACAAACCAGAATTTTCCTCTAATAATCTGGCTCAGTCAGTTTTTTTTGTGTTTATAGTCAGATAACTTCAGGCAATACTTTGAATAAAAGAAAACCTCAAAAAAAAAGAGGGGGGAGTAAACTTATTGAAAATAAAATTGCAGTAGGTCCATGTAGTGTTTGTTAAAGAGAAATTTTATTTTTAACCATCAAAAATTGGTAAAAGAAAGTCAATAGTTATAAGGTTTATCAAATAATAAAAAAAAAACAATGATTGAATTTAGCTGCTTTTTCTTTTCATTTTATTGTGGAAAAGTCTATATGAATTGATTTTTTTTCCGTTGTATGTACTAAATTTTTGTGGAAGATGCTTCATCAACCCAAACTTAAACGTATAAATATTTGACATTTATAAGAGTTACTCCCCTTCGTCAATTGTGCTAAATACTTTTCAAAGACAGTTAAAAGAAAAGAGGGAAAAAAAAAATTAATTATATTTTTTTTTAGTATTCAGATTAGTAAAAAGGATAATGCGAATAATGCTAATTTTGATTATAAGTGAGTAAATACCAAATCAATTTTAAATGAATCAAAGATGTACAACTCCCCCAAGGTGTAATATTGTATTGCACATTTTCTTTATCTCTTGGCTTAAAAAATGTTATATCTAGACCGAATATTTTTTGTTTTGTTTATAATAATTAACTACAAATTTTAAACACACTAGAGAATTAAAGAAACTAATTTCTGAAAATAGAAAAACTAATGACAAACACTGAATTTTTGAATTGGTGTCATTTCATTATAACAAATATCATTTTTTTAACTTCTATACACGAGTGTTAGTTTCACAATTACAGATCTTTTAAATGCTTAAAAACAGTACATTTGTTTATATTATGTTCTAAATGAATAAATGCCTAAGTTTTATTTTTCACCTTTCCTAAGTATATTAAAATCAAAACGGGTTATGTTTACTTAATTCTATGATACAGCACAACGTTTGTAATGCCGTATATACAGTAATCTGCAAACACCCACAATATTCTTAATTTGCATATTTTTGCTGATTCTCTCGTGTGGTGCAATGGAGGAAAAGTGTCTTATTACTTTGAACACCACTAAAACAAAGTTTCTCTCCTTTCACCACCAATGCTCAAATCCTTGTTTTGCTCCAGTTGGACACCCCTTTGTTTTGATTAGCTCCTAGGACTGACTTCACTTCAGATGTAAAATGGAAAACTTATAATATCCAATCTGTTGCTAAGGTTGCTGGAAAAATGGTTGAATCATTCTACCACTCCAGAAAGTACCAGACTTCTGATATAATCATCTGCCTACATAAGAGTCAAATATGTCCTAAGATGGAGTACTGCTGGCACATCTGGGGAGGTGCCGCTCAGAACACTCTTACCTTGACAGAATACAAAATCGACTTCACAATCTATTAAGGAGGAAGATGTCTTCTCTTCTGCCCCTTTCTCACAGAAGAGATGCTGCTAGTCTGTCTCTACTCTATTATCAATATTATTCCATGGAATGTGCTTAAATCTCTGGTCCCTCCTCATTTTTTTTTTACAACAACTGAAAAGAACTTTCCATTCTTCTTCAGATTGCCTAGCATCAGGCAGAACTTTTATGAACAGAGTTTCTTTCCAAGGGCTTCCCATCTGTGGAGCACATTACCATGGGATTTTCAAATCCAATGTCAACAATTACTTGTCATAATTCGTCCCTATAAGTAATGAAACTTTATTCAATTCACCATAATATTCTTCATCATTCAACTGACAGACCATCCATCTCATTAATCCATGTCCTCGAGTGGCTTTTGGCTTTGATAAGTGATAACTTATTAGTAAAAAATAAATAAAGAAGAACAGATTCAGTCTACCCAGCCTCTGACACTAAATTCTTACTCACTCGCTTTAAACTAAAGACACTGCTATGAAATTAAAATAGGCTTACAAAGGTTTTTTGTGCAAAAACAGTTAACAAAAAGTGATGTTTCCGAAAACCATTGTTTCCTTGATCGTTACTGGCTAGAATCGTAGAAAATAAAAGCAAGAAACATTGGAAAAATCGGCTTTTAGATTTAAAAATGTATAAAATTGCAAAATAAAGATATCCAACTACGATGCTCATGATTACAGCTTCGAATCTCAGCATTGATATGCTGGCTGTGTTTAAGCTACACTTATGAAACAGCTGTCCGTGGATGACGGATATTATATATGTGTATATACAGGGTGTTTCAAAAGTCTTGGGAACATTACAAATGCGTATATCTCATGAACTATTCCAGGTAGAAAAATGAAACTGGTGCCATTTTAAAGCTTGCTTAATCAAGTTTTTGGTCATACTAATGATTTTCGTGTTATCTTTCCAGGTGCAGTAATGGCGTTCTCTAAACAAGACAAGGCATTTTGCGTCCTCCAATTTGCAAAGACTGAATCGTGGACATGTGTTCAGCGTGCATTTCGCAGGAAATTTAAAAAAGAAGCC
Organism: Sepiola atlantica; assembly: GCA_963556195.1. Lineage (NCBI taxonomy): Eukaryota > Metazoa > Mollusca > Cephalopoda > Sepiida > Sepiolidae > Sepiola > Sepiola atlantica. The sequence goes on from OY744521.1 coordinate 204,033,711, forward strand.
CCTGAAAGGAAATCCATTGTCAGATGGCATGCTAAATTTGTGAAAGATGGGTGTTTGTGCCCAAGTAAGCGAACAGGTCGCCCTTCAACTTCAGAAGATGCAGTTGAGCAAGTTCGGACAGCCTTTCAGCGGAGCCCCCGTAAATCAGTGAGAAGAGCCAGCAGGGAACTTCAGCTTGCTCCAGCAACTGTCTGGCGTGTCTTAAGGAAACGACTGCAAATGGTACCTTACAAGCTCAAGTTGGTCCAAAAGTTGAAGGACACTGATAAGCCACTTCGCCGTGACTTTTGCATTGCAATGCAAGAGAAGTTGGAAGATAACGGCTTTGATGACCGGCTTGTTTTTAGCGATGAGGCGACCTTCCATCTGAATGGCAAAGTTAACAAGCATAACACTCGCATATGGGGTACTGAGAATCCTCATGAACTTCTTGAGCACGAGCGAGATTCACCAAAAGTGAACGTGTTTTGTGCAATTTCCAAGAAAGGTGTCTATGGACCGTTCTTCTTTGAAGAGGCAACTATCACTGGTGAATCCTATCTCAACATGCTGGAAGACTGGTTAATGGCTCAGTTGGAACAAGCAGAATCTGATGACTTCATTTTTCAACAAGATGGTGCACCACCACACTAGAGTCTTAGAGTAAGGCAGTTTCTTAACACAACGCTGCCTGGTAGATGGATTAAGAGATCTGGGCGAGGTGATGACGTTCTCATGCCCTGGCCTCCTAGGTCTCCAGATCTTACCCCGTGTGACTTTTTCCTTTGGGGCTTTGTCAAGCAACAAGTCTATGTGCCGCCCCTTCCAAGAGATATTGACGAACTAAAGGCTCGAGTAACGGCAGTTGTGGGAACCATTGACGTCAAGATGCTGGAACGCGTTTGGCAGGAAATGGACTATCGACTAGATGTCTGCCGTGTGACGAATGGTGCTCATATTGAGCAACTTTGAAGATTCCCCACAAAATTTGAAACTTTAACCTTTCCAACGGTACCAATTTCATTTTTCAACTCCTAATAGTTTTTGAGTTATTAAAAATCGTTATGTTCCCAAGACTTTTGAAACACCCTGTATATATATATATATATATATGGGCGTAATCAGTCAATGGAAAATCATAAACACACAAGTAGGTGAAAAAATGAATAAAAATAATATATAAACAAATAAATCTGTAACTTACTATTTTGTACCGAGTATTTTGGACGATTTACGAAGCAAGATTAATTCCAATTTCTTTTTCATTTATGATAGGTATATTCTATAGATAATTTTTAGAAACCTTTTCTTTCGTCAAGCCTTCAATGAAGTGTGAACAGAGTTTTTGAAAATGGTGAACTCACCATATATATATATATATATATATATATATATATATAAAATGAAGAAATTCACACTTGAAATGTTGATGGAATAACAATTTAGAAGAATATTTTTGAAAACCAAAACAATGTGTTTGTTTTTTTTAAATAAATTATTTATTTGAAAGTCTTGAGATATTTTGACGTTAAAAACGTCTGCTAAAAGTAGATAAGCATTTAATTCCATTTTTGTCTTTTTTTCTTTTTGATCCTTCTTTACTGAGGCATGTTGTCGCTGCTAAGATTCCGTTCAGATATTTTCGACGGTTCGAGTTTATATATAAATTATAGATAGTTTCTCTGTTTGAAAGCAATGCAATATTTGAATTATACTTAAAAAAAAACACAAAAAAACAGTGAAAATCCAAGACAATGCAATTTAAAAATATATATATATATATATATTTATGTTAAAACTCAAATTTTCGACATAAGACGTCATCATCACGAGTAATAGACATTTTCTTTTCCTTTTTAGTGACATATTTGTCACTGATAGACATCCATTTGTTGCTGTTAACAGTGGTCATTCAAATGTTGATGTCAGTAAGAAAACATGCACGGACATGCGTGCCGAGATAAGAAATTATAAATAGTTCCTGTTTGAAAGCATTGCGATATTTGAATTATATTTGAAAAAAACGGTTAAAAGCCTAAAAATTGCATTGTTTTGTCGTTCTATGGATTTCTACTAATGAGAAATCATCTTGATATAAAATATATATTACAATGGATGTTGCGCATGTTAAACACATTCCTCCAAGCATACATGGTTTCTCCTCAGAGATACTTTTTAAAATGGAATTGCATAAAATAAAACAATATACACGTTATTTTTTATCTTTTTTTTTTTACGAGCAATTCCAAAACAAAATAAAATATAAGATTTCTTAAAGAATAGTAAAATCCCACTGTGAAACCTTGTTTCAGCAGTAGTAGCAACAACAGCAGCAGAGAAATGATCTCTGTAAAATATTCGATTGGTCAATCCTATCATAATAATCTCGATTGGTTACCGAAACTGAACTTCAACCAATCAGAAAGAGTTTCTCCGGGAGCCAAGCACTTGTTCAGTATTGGCTACAGAAGCGAGAACTCAAGCACAGCTAGCAGTTAGAGATTCAACACGAATCATTATCAGTCACAACACGACTACGCAGACTTCTTTCAGGCAAACTAGACCTCGCCTTGTCTGCTAAGCCATATTTTCTCAGCAGGCAACACAAAACATTGTCATGGACTACTAAATATCATGGCAGCTTATACACAGTCTCATAAACTCACTCACACACATGTCCACACACATACAGACAAAATAATACTTTCTTCGTCTAGACATTTTGAATTCTTATTAACTCTTTACTTTTGATTGTTCTAAGAAGTCATTTTGTCATTCTTTTGATATTGTCTTATCTATTACACCACCATGAATGTTTTTCTTTCTACCTTGAAGAATAAACCACTTTAAAAGCATTAACATATTCTATCTGAGCCACATTCCCCCCCCCCTCCTGGATCAGAGACCACAGTTTCAAAGAAAAACAAATTTGTTCTCTATTTAAAAAATATTAGTGAAATCATTTTAAAGAAACTCAACCATTACTGTATTTTGCAAAGAGTAAAAGTTTACTTCTTGTCCCAATGGCAGATGTATTGATTTATGTATGGATTTTAAAATGTCATTTTTGATTCAGCCAACTATTAATGAATTCTGTGAGTCACAGAATTACTAATACCACTTCAAAATAGCTTAGAATACTCAACGTTTATCAGTACTGATTAGACAGAATTTTTATAATTTCTAAATGGTTATTCCTTAATCAAAATGCACAGTACACGTATCACTAGCTTCTACTTCTCTGAATATGTCATGTTATACAATTTTTTCAGACGTTTATGTATTTTTTTAAAGCTTTAAGCCAAAAATTGTTCAAGCAATTGAAAAAAAACCTATTCAATCAAAGGATGAGCAACATAAGCTGATCAACATAATTCCATACTTTACAAACGTTGGCTCAACATGAAAAGAATTTAAACGTTGGCTCAACATGAAAAGAATTTAAAGTATGAATCAAGTTGCACAACTATTTTGATTCTATCTTTAATTTGTTCAGTCTGTTCATGCAAATCCATGAAAAAACAAAATAAAAAAAATACACAATTTAACTGCATTAGTTACACCCGTTCCGTCTCCTAGTCTGAAACTGATCCATATTGATTCTTCTTAATCCAGAATTTTAATTGAACCGTATTGTTTGGTGGTTTCTAGTCATCACCCATTGATTGCCAAAATACAGTTTCAGTTTCTTTCTCTCTTTCCTGTGTCTACAATTTCAAGTGCTGTTCACTCTTACTTTGAAATAGAAACGTGTTTTGCCTTGTTGATATATAACCCCTCAACTAAACAATTGCTGGAATGCCATCTTGGTGGTGCTGTTCAAACAAAGATGCAGCCTCTGTTCACAAATGTGATGGATCTTTCTTGATAAGATATGCACACATCTTATTTGCGTGGATACGTAAGTGGAGAATTTTTTATGATTCAAAAAGAAAAAGTTTTTTTTTCTATTAGTTTCTTTTTTTTTTTTTCATTATATATTTTAATTCCTAAAATGCTTGGATTTTGAAAATTAGATGCTTATTCAAATTAAGGCAGATTTTGTTTAGGTTAACCAACTTGTTTATTCCCTTGTTTACCTTCTCGTCTTACATAAGGATATATTTACATAAAAAAACATAACCAAGTAAACGTATTTTATAATGTGTTAAGTTTGACTATTTAACTATCTATCTAGCTATTATTCAGGGCAACCGCATGTCCATTATGACGTCATCTTGCAACGTCTAAGTCTTGAAGAAAAAACATTTTGCCCTCGTGTAGAAGCAAGTAAATCGGGCTTATTGGAATAAACTGCTTTGCTTATTCATTGAATAACTGCTAAAACAGAATATATAATATAGATTATAAATTAACTTTAGCTACTTATTCTTCGATTATCTAATTAGGTTATTTACTATTTAACTAATATTTAAAAAGAAAAGGCTATACTGTTAAGTAATATAACAAGGCAAGCAATTAAAATATTATGTTAACAAGGGATGCTAAGCAATTTAAGGAAATTCGAAAGTGTAGGTCTATCATATTTAGTACTATAGATTATCATCTTCACAATATTCTTTATGAAGTTGTCCCCTCTTCGCAATAGTGGATTATAACTGGTTTTCACTGGTTTTTGTGAAAAAAATGAAAAAAGTTTGCAGAACCAGTTCTTGAATGATATCCTTGTTTCAGAACTATTCTCATGTTAGCAGTTGTCATGCCCAGCCTTCTTCAGGTGCTTTTTTGTGAAAATGTAAACAACTATCCGGTGAGGGTAACAGTGTGAAAGATGTCAGTAAACAAACAATAAAACCTATTCTCATAAATATTGTCTCACGCAGTTCGTTAATAATGATTTGAACATTTTTCTTTCCATGACACACAGTATTCCACGGAGAACAAATAAGACTGGGTTTGGTGTACATGAGTGAGAGAGAGAATAAGAAAGGAATGAGGAGAGAGAGAGAGAAAAACAGGAAGAGAGGGGAGAAAGAGACAAACAGGAAGAGAGGGGAGAAAGAGAGAAACAGGAAGAGAGAGAAACAGGAAGAGAGAGGAGAAAGAGAGAAACAGGAAGAGAGGGGAGAAAGAGAGAAACAGGAAGAGAGGGGAGAGAGAGAGAAACAGGAAGAGAGGGGAGAGAGAGAGAAACAAGAAGAGAGGGGAGAGAGAGAGAAACAAGAAGAGAGGGGAGAGAGAGAGAAACAAGAAGAGAGGGGAGAGAGAGAGAAACAGGAAGAGAGGGGAGAGAGAGAGAAACAGGAAGAGAGGGGAGAGAGAGAGAAACAGGAAGAGAGGGGAGAGAGAGAGAAACAGGAAGAGAGGGGAGAGAGAGAGAAACAGGAAGAGAGGGGAGAGAGAGAGAAACAGGAAGAGAGGGGAGAGAGAGAGAAACAGGAAGAGAGGGGAGAGAGAGAGAAACAGGAAGAGAGGGGAGAAAGAGAGAAACAGGAAGAGAGGGGAGAAAGAGAGAAACAGGAAGAGAGGGGAGAGAGGGAGAAACAGGAAGAGAGGGGAGAGAGGGAGAAACAGGAAGAGAGGGGAGAGAGGGAGAAACAGGAAGAGAGGGGAGAGAGGGAGAAACAGGAAGAGAGGGGGGAAGAGAGGGAGAGAGAGGGGAGAGGGAAGGAGGAAAAGGAAGAAAGGGTAAAAGGAGAGAGAAAGAGAAAGCTGATCTCCATTTTAAGCCATCAGCATAGATAAGAGGAAACACCACAATCCTTGAAAGTAAGGAGATGTTATTGTTCAACAACTAAGTGTGGCATACTTATTCCATGGATTATTTATTCGGATTAGTAAATTTCCCAATCAATTTGCAATAAAAGAAGATCTCGGTCTTACATGAAATGTTATTTTTAAACTATTTATAACACAAATGCAAACTTTTACATCTGTTTAATGAATCTTAGAATTATTTATTTCACCTATTATAAAATCAGAAACCACTAAACTTTTTTTTAAAATTCAAGTACAATAAATCTTGCAGAAATTTAAAATAAATCATAATTTGTATTTTCTCAGGATTGCTTTAAAGTCATTAATTGTCGATTTGTGTCTCAGCAATTTTATAGAAAAAAAGATGCAAGCCTAAAAAACCCACTGTTACATAAGTGTCCATAATTACTAAGGGACAGGATTGACCCTTTCCTCAGATAACTGATATTCATACAAAGAAGGATACGGCTTCAATTTTAACTGATTTTATTTAACTAATGGATATAAATTTCCTTAGCTAAATTAAGATGAAACATCCTTACATGGAATCTAAGCACCCCCTAATCTATGTGGACATTATAGTCTGTGTACTTAAGCTAACAATCGGACAGCAACAGAAATCCAACTTCAAAATAATTTCGTATGTGACCTGATTAAACAAACTGATCAACTGTTGATCCCTCAAACGGGGCTTAAACTGACCCCCCCCCCCTCCGATATCATCACCCATCAAACATAAGAACCAGGCAAATCATATCTACACTTAATATTACAATCATCTTACTGCAAAGTAATATTTAAGTACATTTCTACTTTGAAGAATAAAGCACCTCAATATCATTAAGATATTCTCACCAACCTAGGATCAGAGCTCACAGTTTCACAAGGAAGAACTACGACTTTAAAGAAATACTCTCATATTAAAAACTTTAGTGAAATAGTTTCAAAGAAACGCAACCATTACTGCATCTTGCAAAGAGTAAAAGTGTGTTTGATGAGAATCCCTTGTTATTTCTGATTCATATTACTATAGCACAACAAAATAACCTACACTAGCTTTTAATATTGATCAGTTTGGTGTAATTTTAAAAACGTATACTTTTTGCAATGTTAACCTAAATCAGACACTTTTAGGCCATTTTCAGTAATTTTAGGCAAAGGAGGTCTTATATTTATGTTAAATCAATGTGGCAAACATTAAGCCAGAATGTTTAAAAAATAATTATAATCTGAAAATTTAGTGTTTCTAAAGAATTTTTTTTTTTAATTCAGTAATAAAAGATTTAATTGAAGAAAAGAATAAAAGACAACCAGAAAGTAAATACAGATTTGCATATAAATAAACAAGAAAAGGGGGTTTGTAGTATTATGTTTTAATTTCAAATCTTGTTTAAGTGTTTTTGTGCATATTTTGGACTATACTAAGTTAAAAACATTAAATAAAAGTAAAAGATAACAGGAAAAACTTTCTCGTATAAATCCTGAAACCTTTGTTCAAAAAAGCTTTAAATTTTGAAAAAACATTTTTCAGTTAAAATTTTTCCTTTCTCCCTCTGTGTACCTAAAAGTAAACGGAACTTCTATGAGCGCTTCTTTAAAAAAAACTATGCGTCTGTGGAACACAGTACCAAGGGGCTGCTTCCCAGCTGATTATAGCAGGGTCGTTTTTAAGTTCAATGTTAACAAATTCTTGTTGAGCCATTCTTATATAATCTAATTACTGATCAGTCTCAACAAGTGTTACCAATACTCAAGGCGTTGTTTCACCGTCCACCTGACAAACTCATTAACCCTTATCCTCGAGTGGCTTATGGACCTTCATAAGTTGTGACTTGTTAGTACACAAAAATAACCCTTGAAAATTAATTCTACATTAAACAAAAACTATTCAATAACTTTTAGCTGTAAATACTTTCTAATATACAGGGTGTCTCAAAAAAATGTACTCACTCTTAGAATGGCAAAATGTGCAGAAGATGTCGAGTTTGCACAAAAATTGTGTGGAGCAATGAAGCAAAGTTTTCTCGTCATTCTACGAGTGAGTACATTTTTTTGAGACACCCTGTATATAAAACTTGCTGATGTAGAGATAAATTATAATTTTTAAAAATAACAGAATTATTAAAATAAATATTTTATGCAAATGAGTGTTATTTTTGCTTCAGCCAACTTTGAGTGAATGAGGTCAGTAACATATTAATTAACTGACACACAGAAGTATTAATAGTACTTCAACTTGCAATACTCATGATTTTTATCAAATCATTAAACAAAATTTTATAATTTCATCAAAAAATTCACGTCATTTAATTTGTATCAAAAATGAAAAAGAGTTCTAGAAAACTTTACACAACAGATCTATATCTCTGAATGAAGAATACCCCCCCCCCCTCTAAAAACAAAACAAAGAAACATTAGAATTTCATACTGTGAGAAGATCTCTGCAAATCATGGAATTGGTATCAATGGAAATTATTATTTATCCTAAGAGTTTTTGTTTGATGAAGGAAGGAAAATTTTGTTATTTTTGTTGTTCTCTTCAGGATTTCGATCAATACATTCTAAGGTCTTTTCTAGATATACTATCCAGATGAAAAGAAATTATTTTATTTCTAGTAAGGCAGAGCCCAAAAAAATAAAATTTAAAAAATTAAAAATAATGGCGAACAGAAACATTCAATGTTAACTATTTTTTACAAAAAATATTCTTAATTTGAAAGAAAAGAACAAAATTAATTTTGTTTTATGTCATAAGTTTAATTGAAAGTTAATACTTTATTTTTGTTTTACTGTAAAAAGACAAACATAATGCGGGCTGTAGAAAAAAAAGTTAAATATTTTGGAAGCAACATAAAAAAGAATAAATTTCATTGCTCTAAAAAAAAAATAATAAATAAATAAATAAGTATTTTTTAAAAATTATGCACAATTTAGGAATTTATAAATTTTGATTTTATAGAAGAGTTTTTCTATTTTCTTTATGTGCAACAATTGTTCATAGAAATAAATGTCTCTCCTCTTGCCGTGTGTGCGTGTGCGTGTGTGTGTGTGTGGGGGGGGGCATTTGTATCCATATCTGCATGTTTTAATGCAAACTTACTGATTGACATGGTTTCAGCCTTCCTTGAGTACATTTTATTAAAAAAATAAAATAAAAAAGACATTTAATTAAACCTAAACAAGAAACAAAATCAATTTTTTGTTTTGTTTGGTAAAGAATTCAAAATGTTTTCTTGATTTCCCATCTTTTGATTTATAGTTAGCATAAAAGTAAAAAGTAAAGTGGTTGACCATAGTCGAGGGCGACCCGAAGGTTCCCTTTCCATTGGTTACTACACCGAGATGTAGGGGAGGGCGTCACTCCTTTCCCAGGATTACTCCACTTACCCTTGATCCACACTTTATAATGTTGAATGTTTAACAAGGTGGCATCAAGTATCATTTTTTCAGTCTTTCGTATAACTTGACCGAGGATTGAACCCTTGTTTCCCTGACCATTAGCAAACACTAACCATTATGCCAGTTAGCATTTTTTTTTTTTAACATATTTCACCCCAAACAAGGCAGGTTGCAACTGTAGACGTAAAGGGTTACTGAGAATTTGGGTGTGGGTTGGGAGCAGTGTAGCGAGATGTCTGTTTATATTAGTTTTAAACCTCTGCATGTCGGTACTGTTTGCGAAACAGGGAGCATGAAGGGAGTTCCAGAGGTCAGCAGCATGAGGAAAGAAGCTATTGGAGTAGAAGGCCCTCCGACATCTGGAGACCTCCACAGTGAATGGATGGGATTTGGCTGATTGTCGAGTTGGTCTAGTGAATTTACGTCAAGGGGACACCAGAGTAGCCAGTTCATCGGAGCACAATCCATTAAAGTATTTGTAAAACAAGCACAAGGATGCTTTTTACCCCGCCTAATAAACCGGTATCGTCCGGGCCTTTGAGTCTGGATTTACGCCGGTCTATTGGGGGTTGCCGGTCCTGTGCAATTCTAGGAGGTGCACCCTCCCAGGCTTTGCCTCCCCTCTTTGGGGAGGAGTAAGTTTATTGTTTACTGCCTGAGGCGCCCCTACCGGGGAATGCCGACGGGGCTGCCCAGGTAATTTTTAAATGGCCAGAGTGCTCACCTCTCGAGCGCTGGCTTATCTAATCCCACTTTCCCGACCTTGTGTCACATCTTACCTTGTAGAAGGTAGATAAATAATTAGGATGCTATATTGCAGCGATGGGACAGGGGCTGGACCTTCATTGACAGTGAGGGACCTATTAAGTTGGTGACTCTTTTTTGGACCTTGTCCAGGAGGGAGAGACTAGTGGAGTATGCACCAGCCCAGATGTGACAACAATACTCCATGCATGGGTGAATGGTGGCTTTGTAGAGATATAGGATTCTGTCAGGTGTGAAAAGTTTTCTAGCACAGTAGAGGAAGCCTACTTTCTTTGCAGCAGCATTGGCAATGTCTTCTATGTATTTGTTCGAATTCATGTTACCTGTGAAGGTTAGACCAAGGAGTTTGAATGTTGAACTCTCAGGTAGGGTGTTATTTTCCATGACAATCGGTGGTTTTAGAGGTCTCTTATAGTTATTGAGGGAAAGGAGCTTTGTCTTTGCGGCATTAAAAGTTACCAACCATTTATGAGCCCAATCGACTACAGCCTTAAAAAAATGAAAATGTAAAGAACATTGAGACAGAGGAAATTTTTTTTTTCATTTAAAAAAATTAATCTATATCCCCCCCACCCCCACCCCCCCACGGTCGCATATTTTTGCTAGGCTGAAAGGATGATACACACCAACCTCCAAAGGAAGAGGTAATAACTGAGAGAATTATATCACAAAGATATACTAAACTACCCCCAAAAAAGGTAATGTCTGGTAGGATGGTATCATGACAACAAAACAGATACTACACTACCCTCCAAAATAGGAAGTAATACCTGGGAGGATCCCACCAATAAAAGGAAAAGAAACTGCCTGCTAGTATAGTATCATGGCAACAGAAAAGATACATTACATCCCCACACTCCAAAAAAGGAGAAGGTAGTCCCTGGGAAGATTGTCTCATGACAACATCACCCTTCCGTCAAAGAAGGATGTAATATCTGGAAGGATTACCCTCACCTTCTTTAAAAAGGCGGAGGTAATTCCTGGGAGGATGGTCTTATGGCAACGGAACTGATACTACACTACCAACCCTATTAAAAGATAATACAATAATAGATTAAATCAGGAGGGTTTTTTTATAGTTACTCGGCCTTTTGGCTAAGGAACTATAAAAAAATGTGTTGTATATAAAAAAATGTGTTGTATATAAAAAAATGTGTTGTATATAAATATATTTATGAAAATTAAAATTTCCAATCAATTTGGGGTTATCTTAAGTAGGACGGCCCCTAGTGTAAATGTGGTATTGTGGTGACTGAGATGATTCTAGTTAAGAGTAAGATAGACATTTTTATCACTTTAGACAAAGGATGACCAACGACACTCATTTTTCCCACACTTTTGATGGTCTAGTGCCTAATGTGTTTTAAATCCATTTTTAAAATATTTTCTACAAATAAATAATTTAACGGGTAGTATCTGTTCTCAGCATCCCGTTGACATCAGACGTTTTACTATCGACGAAACTATTGCATATATATATATAAAATATGACAATGCAAATTACAAATGTTTATTATAGAATATTAATTAATATTAACTGTTTAAAAAAATAAATATCCAAATTAGGAACACCTAAAGCTGTTTGTGGTGTTTGTAGATGACTATATTGACAGCATTACAAAATGTATCATAAAATTAAATAAGCAAAAGCTTTTTAAATGTTAATATAGTTAGGATAGGTGGAAAAAACTTTTGCATTTATTCATTTAGATAATATACATTCCTTTAAAACTTAATAGGTGTTTATACTGAATTCGTAAATAACTACAAAAATTCGAATATTTTATGACATTGGTGTATTTGACATAAGTTATTACAGAAAATGAATATTAAAATACATACATTAGAAATTCTGAATTTCAGATTAGCGAGCATTCTGGTAATCTATTTTTAATCTTTCATCTTAATGCAGATGTAAATAAAATAAGAAAAAAAATTGTAAAAATGGATCGAATTATTGAAGTCTTTTTATCCAAATTATACTATGAAAATATTCGTTTTAAGTCATTTAATTAGCAGAAAAATAAATACTGACAACAGTCCAGGTGAAAAGAAAAACAGGTAAGTCATAAAAATAGAATGATGGCAGGCAAGTTTCATTAAAAGATGGAAATACATTTAACTATAATCCTCAAATACAAGTAGAACATTTTTTATATACATTTGTGCCTTTGATGAATGGAAAACTAAAATAAATCTACAAATTTTTAAAAATATACTTTTGTTCACCCCAAACAAGGCATATTGACACTGAAACACAAAGGGCTACCGTGATAGGAGTAAGATTTATAGGGGTGCAATCTATGTGAGGAGTTGCACAGCAAGATGTTTTTTCACATTACATTTAAATATTTGCATGTTGGTCTTGTCAGGGGAGCAGGAAGGGAATTCCAAAAGCTAGTGGTCCAACTCATTAACCCTTATTCTTGAGTCTGTTTCTAGTCTTGATAAATGGTGACTTCATTAGTAAATAAAAAAATTTTTTTAAATTTAAAAAAAGAAAAAAAAGAAAAGTGAAATCAGTTGATGCAGTTCCCAGGCAGCTTCAGAAACTGGGAAACAATCTGATTTCTCATACAAAGAGACAATAGTGATGATTATGACACCCCCTCCCCTCCAAAAAAAACAAAAAAACTGTTTTATACAGAATGCCACCATGACAAAAGAATCCTTTCTACTGGATATATTTATCCTTTATTCAAACTTTTATAACAGAAACAAATCTTCAATAAATAGCGTCATTTTTTTCAGTCAAATAGAAAAGCCGAAATAAGTATTGTTATGGACCAGCTGTGATGTCAAGCCAGACATGAACAAATCATTTTTTGGATTCCAATGGAAATAATTTAAAAAAAATAGTTATCCATTCTCAAACTCGATTTTGAGTCTCGGAGAACACATGAATAAACACAACTCACTGAAGAAACAGCAATGACACAGAAGATTGTATAATATACATAATTTATTAACAGGGGTAGTAAGAAAACAGGCACAACAAAAACAGAGGAGAATAAATAAGATTGGTGGGGAAAAGGGGTCATTTTCTGACTTGGGGTTAATAAGGTTTGGGGAATAAAGTAAATTCAAAAATGTCAAGAAAAGAAATATTTTGATTTGGAATGAACAAAGTCTCTGAATGGAAAACAATTCAAAAGGTAGTTATCGTTTTGAAGGAGATTGGTACTGGTCACTGAGAAATGAATATTTCTACAGTTAGGAAAAAGGTGAAAGGTTCAATTATGTGGTTGAAATAGTCACCAACAAAGTTCAGAGAACAATATTTTGTGTATATTAGTGGCGACTTTGTGGGTAAAGGTTTGTCGGGCTAAGCCCGAATGTGTCAACATTCTAGTATATCTATTTCAAAGCAAAATAACTATTTCGTCATACATCGTGTTCGTTCTTAGCTTCAGCTTAAATAACAATTAAATATCAAAATAGTTAGCGAAATCCATTTCCTGAAAATGGTTCATAGTAGAAAGAAAGAAGAACAAAGAAAATACAAAATAAAAAATGACTTAAGTAATTAGGGCCCTGGATATCTGGGCCCTTATCAATATAGTACATTTAAGTAGTACAACTATTATTACTAGAAAGAAAGCAATAAAAAAAAATAATACAAGGCTCACTTGCGCTGAGCCTACAATTCTCAATAAGTAGTAAAAGCAGCAGGCAGGTTCATTTAACTTAACAGATTTCCCTTCCTCTCTCTCACACACACAGAGGCTAGTTTGAACTACAAAATTATATTTGGCTTTTTTCGATTATTTTACATAAATATCTATTTAATAGTAATTATTAAAGAAAACGTCATGATAAAGTAATTTTTGGACTTTAAATTATTTCAATTCAAATATTTTACTTTTTAATACTTTAGTTTTTTTTTTAACCCTTAAATTTATAATTGATAGAATTTTTTAAAACATTCGTTTTATTTTTCTCAATTTTTATTATAATAAATATTCAATTAATAGTAAATGAAAAAAAATTCAATGTGTATTTATGAAGATTATATCCGATACAGCAATGTTTACTGTATCTATGGGGAATTTTATTGTAATTTTGAGGCCTTTAAACTGTCAATTAGAAAGTTTTCAATTTGGCAGGAAGAAAAAAAAAAGTAAATGTAATGTAAAATTATCCTCCATTTCCAAACCATTCTAGCTTTTTAAAGCTAGAACCATTTTTTTTTTTTTTTTGCTATGGGTGATACATTTTGTGGGTTTGGGAGGGTTGATGCTGAGAAGTTATTAAAAAAATACTTTTCATCATTAAAAAAATAGTTATTACTGACAAAATAGAATTTTATCTATCCCTGTGTCAGAGTGAAAAACCTTCCACCCCTTAACCAGACCACTAACCCTAGGTCCGAGTGGCAAGCCTCCCCTAAAACACCCCCCCTTAACCAGAGTGGCAAAACCTCATCCAAACAAAAAACCTCCCTTAACCCCTACCGCTAACCCATAGTTTGAGTGACAAGGCCCGCAAACAAAAGCAGACCCCCCCCCACCTCAATTAAAACACACATAGCATTTTTGGGCTAATGCCCTAAAACGGTGGAATGAACCAGAAATGGGGGAATCCTTTTACATTAAATTTATATGCAAAACTGATCCCCCACTCTAAATTAAAAAATATATATTTTTTAAATTTTTGTGTTTTCATTCACCACGTTTTTAGGGTGTTGTTCACACGAAATCGCCTAATATTTTTATTTTTTTATTTTTTTGGGGAAGGTGAGGGAGGGGATTTACCGGATCATGTATAATACCAAAGTTTTTTTTTTAAGATTATGAGCCCGAGAAAGATTTACGACAGAGTCGCCACTGATAGGGCTTCTAGAATGAAATAGGTTTCAAGACGTGTCTGGGTTGATGAAAGATTATGTTTCGAAAAGTTATTGGAATAACCTTAGAGCAAAAGTCACTTGATAGCAATGGGATGAAAACTGAAGAAACTGAGTGTTGATTCTATTTATTAAAAAACGATCAAGTCCCATGATCAGCTCTCGGTGCTGATGTAGTTCAAGACTTTCGGCCACTTCATAGTCAACATTTCTAACTTTGTATTTTTTTTCTGTTGCCAAAAGTGATAAAATGATTTTGGAATAAGCTGCCATGTCCCAGACCCTGTGAGACTAGCCACTTGAAAAGTCTTTAGAATCGGATCTGTAGTCTTTACACATAGGTGTAAAGAAAAGAATTTTGGTTAGACAAGAGCGATTATAAAAACGATGTTGTTTTTGTAATTTTTTAAATTCAATATTTCAAACGCACCTGCATTCATTTTCAAGAAAAAATAAAGAAAGTTTTCTTTTCTCTATTTATTCCTGAAGAAAAACGCAAGCGTGTTTGAAATATTGAATAATTTTTTTTTTTTTTAAGTACAAAAACAACAACATCGTTTTTATGCTTAAACCCCACAAATCATTCTCAAAATACGTCTCTGGAAGTATACATGGAATACCAAACACATCTATGTAAGACAAGGACAGATATTCTTACAAAGGGTCCATTCAGTCTGCATGTTTAGCGATGAAAATGCTATTTAAAACTTCTGGACTATGGATTCATCTTGAAATTATGCCACACATTTTATGAAAAATTTATCTGACCAAAGTTTTTATTATTTCTAATAAAATGCAATGGTAGAATTGGTTACCAAAATACAGACTGTATGAAAACCTGAGTGTTAACAATTTTGGACAGTCATTAATCTCTAATGGCAAATATAGCCAATGAACAAAAAGAAACGTCAGAGTAAGCAACCGAAACACTAAAATACAAAAAAATAAAAAATAAAAAGAATAAAATAAAAATAAAGAAATAAAAAAACATTCTGACCGATTTTGTATGTAATCACATAAAAAGGAAAGAATTTTGGCGTCAATTAAGGAAATTAGTTTAAGTGGATTGTAAAAGACAATTGTAAAAAGAAACGGTAATGAAAGAGAAGGAATTGAAGAGTTAGAATCTTTGTTTTCTTATATGGAAACTGGCCAATAACAGTCAAAGACAATTGGATCAAATAAGGCAGCACCATTATAGACCTCTTCACCTTCCTTCCAATACTTAGTAGTAGTAGTAGTAGTGGTGATTCTTATCGTGATAATGGTATTATGAATTATAATAATATTAATAGGTTAAAAACTTGATAGTATTAATAGCTAAAAAAAGAAAATGGTACAAATATTAGTAGCATAATGTTGGTAATGGTATTAGTAATAATAATAATAATGTTTATGATAATGATGGTAGTAATAAAAGCATTAGTTATAGTCGTAGTGATGGTAGGAGAATCAGTGACAATGACATATTAGTTGTAAGAAATAAGTGGTGGTGGTGGCGGTGGTAGCAAGAACTTTTTTGGCAACAATTTTCAAAGTCTTTTACAGAGAGAAAGTTTGTACAGTCAAGACTTTTGGCATCAAAAGCTGTCAGAAACTAAAAGGTATGAAGAAGAACAATATAATGCCGGATAACTGACCCCGTATTCTTCTACTATCTACTAACCCCGTTTACCAGCTTGCGTCAATGATGCAGGCACCCAAGGCTGCAGATGCCCGTGCTCGTTCAAACTCTCGATCGCCGTCACAAGCCCGACCTTTGCGGCATCAGACTCCTGATGTCCTCAGGTATAACACTGAAGAGCAACAGAAACAATGGAATAATGGCACAAATAAGAAATTTCTCAGTGAAATGCGTGAATCGTTTATCAGCATGGTTCTTTGCAGCAAGAAAAACTGCAGTACAAAAAGATTGAAGGCAGGTGAGTCATTTCAGCGGATACAAAAAGAAAAATAGGAAAACATTGAGATTTTCACTCCTTTGGGTAAATTGCAGGAAATTTTTATTTTATTTGATTTTATGAAACCTTCACAGCCATTATTAATTTTTAACTTATTTCTTTCATATAAGAACTTAAAAATGAATAAATATTAATTTTTAAAAAATGATTTAATCTCTAAAAAGATTTTGCTTTTGTGCTGAAGTTGTTCAACTAACATTCTGGTTTTCGTCAAGCAAAACTCTTTGATGTCACTTGAAAAATGTTTTTTTTTCTTTTTTCTTACAATTAATCTGATATTACATCGTTGAAAACTCTTCTAGTGGCAATAGCTTTTCAGGAATATATTTTCCTAGCATGACCCAGTGGAAATTCCAGTGCTTCCTACTTCAATCTGTATAATTTACTGTTAAAAATAATATTCCTTTTAAAATAATAAATATTATGAAGAAACGAGTCTTTCTTCTTCTATTAAAATAATTGTCAGCTAAATATTCTTTAACTAAATATAACGAATATTCTTTTTTATTTAAAATTTTAGCAATTTAATTCTTTTTAAAACAATAGATAGTCTCAGTGTTCTTACCGTGATAATAATTGTCAGCTAACTATTCTTCAAATCAATAAAACGAATGTCACTTTTTGAAATGCATTTACTTAAAATTGTACTATTTTAGTCAACAGGATGACATGATTTCATTTTGGAACAATTCATTTTTTTTAAATGAGTAAAGTCGGAATTGTTTACCTTAGGGACATCAGATTAATCACCATCGGACGATCTCATTTGCATAAAAATAAAGTGCCTTAGCGTATTATTAAATAGATTTTTTATCAAAAAAAATATTGTTTTTAAATTTTTATTATGCATCCACATATAAAGGCAATTTAAAAATGTTTTACCACTAAAACATCTAATCTGTTATTCCTGTTCATTTTTTTGCTACCAGATTAATAAACTGCAATGCCTATTTTTTGTTGAAATATTTTAGTTTAATAGTTTGTTGAATCTCTCAAAAGTTTAACATTAGAGAAACTGCTATTAAATATGAAGTTTAAATATCTTTGCATTAAAAAAGAATCCAATTTACAATGTTAATTTGAATTTGAAACTGAGATTTTAAGTAATTTTTTAAAACTATTTTCACGTCTAAGTCAATGGTCAAGCAAAAGGTGAACGTCTCACTTTCGGCAATAATTTTGATTCTTTTTATCATCAAGACTCACTACTTGGCCCATATTGCAACCAATGAAGTCCCGAATCTTATATGACCTTGACAAGCTCAGTCATGGTCAAAATTTGATGTATGGATCTAATGTTCTTTGATAAGAGTAACCACCATGCACAATTTCAGACTGATCAGATAAATAATTTTTGAGTTATCCATGTTTCCGTGGCATAACTTAGGGAACACTTCATACAATAAGAAAAATAAGGATCAGATAAAACTTTGGCTCATCCTTATGTTGTCAAGTGGAGGTATGCAGTCTCACGACTGATATTCTTGTTTTCCTTAGAAATTAGTGTCTTTGAAAATACCCGCATCTTCATTGTGCGTATGAAATTGTATGTCTTGGCCATCTGGAAATGGACAATCTTATTTTCTAAAAAATTAAAAAATTATGCCTGAAGTGAAGGGAGACAAAAGAAATATTTATCCTCACTCTTTAAATATGACATTTCTGTCCTTGTGGGAAAAAAGATAAATATACATATTGTACCAATAAATCGATTTTAGGATGTTGTGTTATTAAAGCATACGGCATCACTTATATCACCTGTGTATCATGAACATTAATATGTATCATGAACATTAATATGTATCATGAACATTAATATGTATCATTAGAACATACAGAATGTGTCATCACACCCCAACTATGTTAAGCATTCATTTTAACAAATAATGAACAGAAAATCAAAACGTGTTGAGATTACAACACTATTATCAAAATGTCTAACCAATTATGTTTGTCTGAATTCCTTAATCCATGAAGAAACGTCAGTCTGAATCTCGACTTTAGACCTAAATAGCATTGCATCTGACAGATATCTTATTCTCCCTAGCCAATTTTTATTTTTTTTATTGTTATACCATGTTTTTTGCAATAAAAAAACATTTCCCCAGTTTCGTTGAAATAAGTACTTATTCCGGCCTAGAAGATTGATAAAATGGAAAAAATTTTCCATAATGAACTAAAGAGCAAAAGTCAGCTTACGTCGTTAATAAAGAAAATTTGCCCTTATTAGGACATCAAATCTTGGGATGGTCAATTTCTCAAGCAAAGTGTTTGACCTAATGTTCTGGATCTGGTGTGGCTTTATGTTGCATACCCACCTAATCATTACCCTGCTATTTCTCTGGAGTCGAGCCTACTGTTCACAATTCATTATAAATGATCCATTTATCATAAGTTTCTATTTTACCCATAGCATGAGAGCATAGTGCATGAACGAACGCAATACATCTGATGAAATTTGAACTGGGCACAGCCGATTCCTTAGTCAATGTCGGTATACATTAGACAACTCAAGCACCACTTTACTCTACATGTTTTTCTAAAACAATCATCAAACAAGGATATTTCTATTTTACTAGATTAAGATAATAATAACCATAATAATACCTCTATTTATATAAAGTTAGGTATATATATGTTTATATATTTCTATGTTAAGCGACGTTGAGCCTAGCCAGTACTAAATGGGTGACCATTTGGGAATACCATGTGCTGTATATGGCATGAAGAGGATATGGGCTCCACCAGGTTCTATCATGCCCACTGAAAAGTTAGGACAGATAGAGTATCTGCCTGACTCCCCGACGACGTCCTTTGACGTTATGGGATATAGATGGATGGATGTATCTTTCCAGTGCCCGGCTTTCTTCTTGCTGTCCAATCTTAGGTCTCTGCAAGTGCTGATATACCCCTTGCTTCTTTCAACATGTCTGAACCAGCAAAGATGGTTTGCCCTTATTAAGACATCAAGTTTTGGGATGGCCAATTTCTTAAGTAGAGTGTCTGACCTCATGTTCTGGATCTGGTGTGGCTTTATGTTGCATATCCACTTAATCATTGCCCTGTCATTTCTCTGGAGTCAGGCAAGTGAGGAGTGGGTGAGCACGCTTCTTATGCAGCTATCATGGACCTTTCTAATGGTAATAATTGGGATGGCTCGCAATGTTGGGATTAGGAGAAATTCTCTGAACTTTCCCTAAGCTGGGTTAACTGATGGATGAACTTAGTTTGTAGCCACCTCACGCACTCAGCATATCTCCTAGATAGCAAAAAAAGGAGTCTACCACCTCCAGGGTGTCCTCGCTTATTTTAACATTGGTGTAAGGGTGGCCCTCAATTGGGCGTACTAGTCCTAGACATTTCTTACATCTGAAGTCTGGATTGGTGTGAACCTACCATGCACTCCGCTGCATTTTTTGTGCACTCATAGAGTGCAGTGACTGCACTGTATCGCATTGCTCCTAATCCTCTAATTTCATTTAATGTTTATCTCTTTCCTTGCTACCATATGCTCATCATAGCACTGAATGTTGCCTGAATGGAGATAAAATTCACATATATATTTGTACTTAATTGAACTATTTCATCTGTTTAATATTTCATTTGACCTCAACTCGGGTAACGTCAGGTAATTACTCCTAGTTGTTATTATAAACCAATTTATTTGAACCGATATTCACATCTTGATTGATAAAAGAATCAACACTGATAATATCATCTGTAAACCAAACATAGTATTAAACATGATGCTAGCATGTAAAATGGATGTTCAACCTTTGATCTCCCTCTACTGTCCAGATTTAATCTTCCTCTGAGATCATCATATCTAAGCCTGTCTTTAAGACCTACATTACACATCCATCACATCATTCTCATATCATTTCTCTCCATGCAACACATATCCTCAACCTCACTGGCCAGATTTCATTTTCATACATCATCACACTGTGTACACGTCTGATAGACTGTTCCCTTGAAATGATTTTCTTAAATCTATCAGGAATCATTGATTGGAATTGATATTGAGATTTTCTTGTTTTACAGCAGTCATGCTATGTCATACAATTTATTTATAAAATAGTCATTTGATCGTTCTAGAAGGTTATTGAATTATATCTTTAGTTTCTCCTATAGGAACTGGAAGTGATTTTTTTTCCACATAACCTATTAATTATGATGTAAGTACATTTTTAAACAGCATGGTGAGGTTTGGTATGCGATAGCATTTCTTGCAGGTATTCCTATAATATTTACGGTTGGTTAGAATATGTTCGACTGAGTAGTAATAAGTATATAAGAACTATTTCATACTATGCCTTTGGTCAATGTCAGACGACTTCGATAAATAAGAAGTACACTTTGATCTATCTCTTTATAAAGTTAAGTATGTTTATATATTTGTATGTACAGGATTCACTCCTAAACTAATTAACCGATCATTATGAATGTTGGAACACGGTTGCTAGGCATAAGGGGTTCAAATGTGGGTAATATTTAGTTTAATTTAGTTAAAAGAGGTAAAGAGAAGGTGGAAGGCCTTCGTGAAAATTCAAATACCATTAATTTTTGTGAAATTGTACTAATAGGTATTAGACATCAATCTTCTATATAAATTAAAGACATTTTTCCCCTCCAACTTTGACCACAGTAAGAAAATAACCATATGCAGCATAGGCTCCTAAACTCACCACTCTATCCAGCTTATTCACTCGAGCATGTTTCACAAAATTTATTATTATTTTCACTATTTAACAATAAATGTTACTTTTAGACCGCCATCACAGACTCTCACATAAACATACTCCATATAGATAGTAGCAAAAACTTTTCCCTCTAATATTTTCCTACTAAGACTCCCTTTCATCACCGGGAACTAATATACAATGAATACTTAAAAAAAACGTAATCATGAATTTTTTTCTATTCATCTTCCATTAATTTAATACATAATATACTACAATCCGCACACAATTAATAGATGCTCCCTCACACTCCACTGATTTTATAGAATATCGGATTACATATCAGATACGAGGCTGACATTATTTCTAATTATTACACATAAACATCATCTCATTACGGAATACAATAAACGAACGTAATCACTTCTGATGTACATTGATTCAAAATGGCGGCTACAATCTATTAATCGAATCGACTTAAGACATTTCCCTTAACAATCTTCGATTGATTCAGGTATAATTTCATTTTTTAACTTAAACAATTAGACAATTTAATACATAACACTTTTAAGCTTAAAAATCATTTCCAAAATACTAACAGCGCATAACGAACTGCAGTGTTCAGTTCGAAAACATTCAATTGTTGATAAACATTTCATGGAAGCCCATAATATCAGTTTTTCTATGAAGCTTCGGCTAATAATTAACACACAACGCAAGTACATTGTTTCAATTTTGACCATCCATACATATCTAACATTAATCAAACATTCATGTTTTCAGTTTCATGTTAGGGGGTATTCTTTTTTTTTTTTCTTAATAAAATCGCAACACGTCTGAGCCCCCCGCTCCCTTGCTCTATCTCTATTTATTTATTACAATAAAAAAAAAAAAAAGGTTGAAATCATTCAGTTTATTTTTATTTATTCATTTTTACTCTTTTCAAAATATACTTAACCTTAAAGTGTAGTATCTGTTAATCTTTTCTCTTCTCGGTCAGTGAAGGAAAAATCTTTCTAGACTGTGGCAATTTTTATTTTTTGGATTTCTTTTCCTCTATTTAACTATTTGTCAATTTTAGAAGAAATCCTTCTAAACTACGGCAATCTTTTTCCCCAGGAGATGAATTTTTAACACATTAAAAAATCTCCATTGTATAAGTATCCCCAGGCAACGAAATAGCAACAACATAGTCAATGGTAAAAGTGTAGATTAGTTAACAGTCGAGAAATCGAAAACAAAATAACAACAACAAATGCCATTCATCAATCACCATATATTTAAATCAAGGCCAGAGTTAGACGAAAGGTTGATTTTTAATATTGGTAAATTCAATCTCCCACCAAAATGGGCATTCCGGATTGGGATAAAAAGTGCCTCAATCTAGAAGGATTTTTCCTTCACTGACTTTGGAAAGCTTCACGCATATTTTTGGATCACATTTACTTTTTTGGGGGGGGGGGGGGGGACAGTTGTTTTTATTCTTACGAATAACCTGCTACTTGCAATCGTGGGAGGGAGGGGGGGGGGAAGTTACCCGAAACATAGAGAAATCTATTTTGTTTGATTCAAAACATGGATAAATCCTATTTTAATCATCTAAATTACTTACTTTTAAACTTTTTTTTGACAAATTAATACTCTAATACTTATTTTAAAAAATTTAATTTATATCTATCCCAGGCACCGCCGAGGCACGGATCCTGACAGTTAATAAATCTAAATAAATAAATCAAAACTGGTTACTGTTATTTAAATAGTACATTAAATTTTGATATTCTGTATATATAGTGAATATAAAAGATTGAGAACCTTTTGACTGCCTAATTAGAATAACTATTTTTTAAACCATTCATAATTAATTAATGTTTAGTATTATTTTGAAATTGCATTAGCTTTTGTTGGCTGTCTATATGCAATAGTTTCGTCTATATTAACAGTAATTAATTAATGTTATTTAATAAATAAATCGGAAAAATACCTAAACACCTTACTGGTGAGGCAGAAGCGAGAAAGGAAAGGGGGATTGGGAGGGAGTGTGGTTGTCTTGGCTTGCTAATGAAGAAGAGAAAGAAGGAGTGGGAGGAAGAGTGTGGTTGTTTCGGTTGATCCGCCTCTAAATCCCCTAAATGGGGAAAATTTTCAAATATAAATTAAATTTTTCGGGCCAGTTTTAGGGCAGCGCAGTCAAACTTAGGGTTAGTGTTAAAAACATTAACTGCCCTAACAATCTAGACCCTAAAAAGAAGAATCTCATTCTTAAGGGGGGGGGGGGGAGATAATTTAGCTGAGGATGTTAACCTACAAATTTACCAAAGTTTATTAAAATTATATAATTCTCCGAGTAAATAACATTTTTTTTTCATTAATGCCCCCCCCCCCTCCCTCCAATTAACTGCTGCCTGTAGGGCGGGTAGGTTTTGCCAGTATTTCATAAATTTCAGTTTATTTGGAGTATTTTAAAGGGTTTTTAGGGGACATAATATGGGCACACCCTCCCATTTGAAAATTCAAATATTTCAGATTTGAATTGAATTTGATTCATAGTCATTAACCATCAATTAAACAAAGTTTCCCTGAATTTCAATTTCTTCTTAATACCTTATAAGCTTAAGCCTGAAATTTCAGACATTTTCTAGAAACAAAATCATATAATGGATTTTGATCAAAATAGGAATAATTATTCTAGACATATGGTTTAGTAGCATTATATCTTGATTTTGATCTTCATAAGGGGATATAAAACTGGTGCGAAACTGTTCTGTTCGGAGAATCAAGTTTATCTATTCTTCTAGCTTCTTTATAAAAGCAAGATATTTAGTATCTATTACTAATGGAGATTATGTATATGTCTGAAACCAAAACTATATTATTAGTTTTGATCGCTCTCTTTTTATATCTAATTATCAGCTCCTATATATACCCATTCCAAAGTTTCCAAAAACATCACACGTCTTTCAAATTTACGTAATGAATTTGTTTTAAAGCTTCTAATAAATTAATATTTGGCAAATATACACTCATGATTGTTTTTTTTCCAGATTTCCAGATGTATTTAAAATACTTTCCTCGATAAAAATAACAA